>WNWK01000296.1:305000-522500 GCA_009830355.1 Cherax destructor | reverse complement strand
CCAACAGGTACAGATAGGTTCGCCAGGACGGGTCCTGGCTCGGGTCGTCTCCGTGCGATGGCCCTGCACTGGAAGACCAAATGTCTTCAACAAGAGTACAAGGAAAAACTGCCACGATACATCAGTAAATTCTTTTTCAGTGAGTTAGAAATGATCTGGAGGAGCCACATTTCTTAATTAGCTTCAAATACGTGTACGATAGGGACCAAGAGGCAAAGAATTTCTAGAACCGGTTGATAAAATACGCCAGTAGAGTTTACTTAAACCCCGCGATCACAACCAGGCGAGTAAACACTCAATACGAGGTTTAAAAACACACTTGAGCAAAAACTAGGTCATATGTATTAGAAAACGTTTCGGTCCTGGGAACTTGAAACGTTTTCTAATAAATATGTCTTAGTGTTTGCCCCAGTGTCTTATTAAGCCAATTTGTCGGTATTAACTACCAAGGTTTATACCACACTCAATACATATATACTGTTACGACATAAAAAAAAATACTCAGACGAATTAATAGGAAAGACTTAAATGCTAGGACCAGGAACTAGGTACTCAAGATATGCGAAGACTAGAAACAGTAATGTTACGAAGTACTTCTTCCAGTTTCCGTAGTTGGGACGTGGAACAAACAAGATAAAGTGATGGATACAAATCTCTACATATACATAAATTTTAGGTGCAAGATTGATAATGAAATTCAAGTGGCCTGAAACCGGTAATGGCGGTCGAGGATGTTTACGAAGCAGCACCACGAGCCAAAATTCGAGCCAATGCAAACAAGTATCAGTGATTGTATACACTTTGCTAAATCTTTCCTTCGTGCACCTACCCCCATATGGTCTCCTTCACTGAACCTTCCACTACCACCGCAACACAAAATCAACCCATTAACACTTCTAAACAAATCCTCCGGCTCTTAATGTACTCCGCAAGACAGTGTCAAATATATCAACACATCAGGGGCAACAACACAAGCACTAAACTACATCGTATAGTCTTGCAGATCAAGCAACACTTACGCTATTAGAGTCCCCTTAAGGCTCCCTAGCAGTTAACGCACGTATTTACTCGCTAAACACCCCATTTCCATGTGAAGAGCACCGCACTTTCTTGGATTCACTGCGCCCGTTTCCTTGGGCGTTATGCTGAACCGGGAGGGGGTAGGCGAGGAGAGTACGCGGGCCAGGGTACAAAGTAGGTCACACGCTCGCGCACTGTTGTGTCCAACAGCTGATTATGGCGGCCGTCAGCTGACTGCCGCGCACATGTGCTTCCACCTCCGGTAAACACTTGGCGTTCTCACACCTCCAAACCCATCCACGCCTCTCCTCCACACTTGCTAGGACAACAAAAGATGACCGAATTTTGTCACATACAAATGACGCAGCAGCAGGTGGATAGCTTTCACACTACATCAATACAGCTGTGTGACAGCTGTTCACGTGCAGCCTCCACTATAGCAACAAACACCACCACATGTCACCACACCACAGCGTCACAGTTTCTTTAGCAGTCATGACCAAGCTATCAAGTGCACGTCACTCCAACCACCGTCAGCTCCGAGTCTGCAGTACCGGTCCAGTGTATTCTAGTATCAATACCTCCAGGATCGTGACCTCACGTGTGGCACAACTCCTGGTGGCACTGTCAGCATGTTAGAAGCTGAGCAGTGGTGGCACTCTGGGGGATGTCAACAGCTGGAAGAAACAGGGGGAGCGTGGAAGGTGGAAGACTTGGTGATGGAAGAGGTGAAGACGGTGGTGGTGGAGGAGGGGAAGGGGGAGGAGGAGGCAGAGAGTGGCACGCAGCTTGGCACCGACTCCAGCCTCGACTGCCGCACCGTCAGCCCCGCCGCTCAATACCTGCTGGCCACTGTCCTCCGGCCCGCCGTCTGCCCTTCTGCCTAATGCTCCACTTCCTCGGCCTGCCTCGCCTCCACCTTCTACCTGATACCATACCACCCATACCTGCCATTCCATACCACCCATATCATACCACCCATACCTGCATTCATACCACCCATACCTGCTTTCCATACCACCCATACCTGCCATCCATACCACCCATACCTGCCATCCATACCACCCATACCTGCCATCCATACCACCCATACCTGCCATCCATACCACCCATACCTGCCATCCATACCACCCATACCTGCCATCCATACCACCCATACCTGCTTTCCATACCACCCATACCTGCCATCCATGCCACCCATACCTGCCATCCATACCACCCATACCTGCCATCCGTACCACCCATACCTGCCATCCGTACCACCCATACCTGCTTTCCATACCACCCATACCTGCCATCCATATCACCCATACCTGCCATTCATACCACCCATACCTGTCATCCATACCACCCATACCTGTCATCCATACCACCCATACCTGCTGTCTATATTACTCACACCTGACCTTCACATCACCCACACCTGACCTTCACATCACCCACTGTCATAAATACCACGTGTAAATGAATGGTTCAGAGAACCGACAAGTTGATAAATTAGACACATATGCAAATGTCGGTATTGTATACCACTCTTGTACAAATGTGACACCACCTACTACTTCTGCACCTCTCCTGCCTACGGTATATAAGCTTCTTCCTAGCACATATGCTGTATTATGTTCAAGATTGATCTCAAGGTTGAGGGACTGATTACCTCAAACTCCTCCTGTTCTTCATGATTCTACTTTGTATTGGACTGATGAAGCCACTGTGTGGCGAAACGTTTCCTCAATAAAGATACCCAAGTGTTGCATATGTGTCTAATTTATCATAAATACCATATGTATTCCTGACCTTCACATCACCCACACCTGACCTTCACATCACACACATCTGACCTTCACATCACGCACGCCTGACCTTCACATCACACACGCCTGACCTTCACATCACACACGCCTGACCTTTACATCGCACACACCTGACCTTCACATCGCACACACCTGACCTTCACATCGCACACACCTGACCTTCACATTACACACACCTGACCTTCACATCACACACACCTGACCTTCACATCACACACACCTGACCTTCACATCGCACACACCTGACCTTCACATCGCACACACCTGACCTTCACATCACACACACCTGACCTTCACATCGCACACACCTGACCTTCACATCGCACACACCTGACCTTCACATTACACACACCTGACCTTCACATCACACACACCTGACCTTCACATCACACACACCTGACCTTCACATCACACACCTGACCTTCACATTACACACCTGACCTTCCATCACACACACCTGACCTTCACATCACACACACCTGACCTTCACATCACACACCTGACCTTCACATCACACACCGACTTCACATCACACACACCTGACCTTCACATCACACACACCTGACCTTCACATCACACACCTGACCTTCACATCACACACACCTGACCTTCACATCACACACACCTGACCTTCACATCACCCAAACCTGACCTTCACACTCCACAGTCTACCTCTTAATTTCTTTCCTGTATCAACGGTTACCAGAACATCCCAGCAGCACACATGTACAGTATGTACATCTGAGCACACATGTACAGTATGTACATCTGAGCACACATGTACAGTATGTACATCTGAGCACACATGTACAGTATGTACATCTGAGCACACATGTACAGTATGTACATCTGAGCACACATGTACAGTATGTACATCTGAGCACACATGTACAGTATGTACATCTGAGCACACATGTACAGTATGTACATCTGAGCACACATGTACAGTATGTACATCTGAGCACACATGTACAGTATGTACATCTGAGCACACATGTACAGTATGTACATCTGAGCACACATGTACAGTATGTACATCTGAGCACACATGTGCAGTATGTACATCTGAGCACACATGTGCAGTATGTACATCTGAGCACACATGTACAGTATGTACATCTGAGCACACATGTACAGTATGTACATCTGAGCACACATGTACAGTATGTACATCTGAGCACACATGTACAGTATGTACATCTCAGCACACACGTACAGTATGTACATCTCAGCACACATGTACAATATGTACATGCCAGTAATATCTGACTGCATAATTTACTTGCTAGATGCTGGAGTTGCCTTGATGCCAGCGAGGGGGCTCTTGATCCAGGGAAATGGACTTATGCTTGCCTTGGAGTGAGCCAAGTCTCTCATTCCTCAGGCGCTCTGTAACCCTTACGAGTTTGGAGCTATATAAATAAAAAATAACTCTCTCGCTGCTATAGGGATCACCAACAGCCTGACTGGTCCGAGACCAGCCCGTGGTTTGTAGTTATAGGATCGACTTCCTGATAACTCACACGAGTTTAGTGCTTCATGAAATATAATACAGATATATCCACTTTTTTATAATGAATTTTTCGGTAATTTTTTTCAACACCTTTCATAAGAGAGGTTGAGAGTTGATATAATCTTCGTGAAGATTTTAACTTCCTTAGAAGTTACTTAACAATTTGTATGGTTACATGTTAGTTACAGCTTTAGGGGAAAAGACACTATTTCATATTCTAATGAAAGCTCATTATGTAAATTATATGACTATAATAATACAGTATAGTACTGACACATGTGTCTGTCAGTTTACCACCTGTTTGTGGTAGTCACACTGTCAACAATATTTGATATGAGGAATTAGACACGTATGCAACATCATGGTATCTTTATATGTAGACGCTTCGCCATCCAGTGGATTTATCAATACAAATTCAAGGACATAATGAGAAGACTATGTATAGAGCCACTGGATGGCCAAAGGTACCCAGATGTTGGACACGTGTCTTATTAATCACCTTATTGGTACTGTAATCCAGTCATGTACAATATTAGATTTATTGCCCAGAATTAATCCTAGTGAACATTTCTTCAGAACCAGCAGTGATAGCTTGTATTGCTATTTCTTTTTAAATAACACAGTAGTAGTTGTTGTACTCTCTAGTTACCCCGTATCATCATAACAATGGAATGTTCCGAATGGCATATAATACTGATAACAAGTTGAAGAATAAGACACATGGACAACACTAGTCTTATCTATATTTCCGAAAAATTTCGCCTGCACAGGTAGGCTTCATCAGCCGAATACAAAGGTGACAAAAACTGGAAACTATATATCAACAAAGGGGCACCTAGTGGTTGCCTTAATTTTGTTTCCTCCTCCATTTGTATTTTTCTTATAACTTAAAACCCCTTCATTTGATCGACTAAGACTGTCAACACCGGTGTATTGCAACTGCAGGATAGCTTCAAGCAACATGCGCTCAAAAAACAAAGAGGCACAATACCGTGACTGGAACAATACACAAATAACCCGCACACAGGAGAGAAACTTATGACGTTACGGTCCGACTTGCACCAATAACTAGTCACTTCCACTACCAGTATTACCTCTACCACTACTTCTCCACTTCCTTCTTTCTTCCTCTGTCTCCCTCTCCTATACGTATATACTAGCTCCCTCACCTTCGTGTGTCAGTGTGATTTGTAAATGGTACAAGTGGGACCGAAACGTCGTATTGTTCCAGTCGCGGTATTGTGACTTTTTCTTCTTCACTGACTAGTCATACTAACACACGAAGTTAAGGAAGCCAGTATATTTACGAGAGGAGGACCAGCATGTGCTGGTGCCCTCTAGTGTTACACACATCATTCCCGGACTTCACTTTCGTGTAATAACGTGAGAAAGCCTCGTCTGATCGGCTTCAAACTTTCAACAATGGTGTATCTTAGAGACTGAGATACTGTTTAGTGCGATCCTATACTGACAACGTTTCGCCCCCGAAGTTGGCTTTTCAAGTGACTTTTTAAAAGCCCACTACATGGGCGAAACGTCGTCGATAAAGGATCGCATTACACTGCATTCGTGTTTACATCGTGTCTGCACCTTACACAATATCTTGCTTAGGTTAGAATTATTATTGGAGTGTAGATGCCAATGTGGCTGTTTTATCCTAGATGGCGTGGTATTTTTTCATAAAATGTCTTGAGCATTGTTCTTCTTCCGAATGGTTTCTATCATTTAAAGGCTTCTTGGTCTTCGTCTTTGACTCGGCGGCGGAGTCGCGGCGATTCTAAATTTAGCTTGTGGGCTAAGCACTGTGAACAGCCATTATCAACAGGAATATTAAGAGCAGAAAGGACTGATACAAATAATGAAGAATTAAGACATTTCGTCGAAACGTCTACAATAAAGATATCCAGATTTTGCACGTGTGTCTAATTCATCTTATCGACATTGTATGCCATACATATTTAAATCATGAAGACTGGCACAGAGCTCCCAGGGGGGACAAAAAGGAACACTAATCGAAAAAAAAGAATCCATTGGAGAGATATACAGTAAACCCACTTACAACATCACTTCACACAGAGCAATTTTGTTGCAAAACAATTAAAACGCAACAAAAAAATCCGATAGCACGAAAACAGTAATAATATATACTGGAAATAAAAAAAAATACAAAATTTGGGAAGTACACTCCGTAAATTCTACCAACGTGCTGAGTGAGTCGTGGAGCGCAGCTTCTCTACATTCATGTTAAACAAGAACAAGACGTCCATCATAAAGCTTTTTATCCTTACCTAATGTTTTCCAATTTTACGTAACTTATAAACGCTTAATTTATATTCTATAAAAAAACTGTACAAAAAGTTTGAGTAGAATATTCAGTGTGGATAATATCAAGTATCCACAAAAGCTCAATGTATGTATAATCATACACTAAGTACACATTCTCGTGCCATTTACGGTGATGTATCTAGCAGTATTTCTATAATTCTCAGCTTATATACACCGGGAGGTCTGTGTCTCAGTGTACGAGTATATACATACTTAGCATTTGCTTTAATCCCAATTTCCTTATTAAGCATCCTAGATAGGTGAGGAACAAGTTATATGTAGCCTTAATGACCCTTATGTAGTCGATATGCTTTAATCCCAATTAATCAACCTTCTAAAATTATTGAACATGTTAAATGATGATAATTTTCTGAAAAAAAAAGTGATTCCCCAAACACATCACATATTCTACAGATTTCCCACACACATTGCTAGTTAGGCACAGCGGTATTTATCTGACTGGCTAATAAAACGAGCGAGGATATATGAATAAGTCTCACGCCAGCTGTTGTCCCTGTTCACCTGTAATATCAACATATTACTAATATTTCAGGAGATGGCGTGGGATAAATGGGAAGTTTTCAAATTTCAATATTTCTTTAATCGCGAGGATCATTCAGCGCTCTTGGGAATACTTCCCACCAGTGACAATGCCTTCGTCTGTTGCACGTCCCTCACCTGACGCCGGTATATAGGCGCCAAGCTTCATGTCTTTTGCTTTAGCTTCAAGACTACGGTGCGCTTCACCAAATCTAAGGCTGAGGGATTCATTACCTCGTCTTTGGTATAGTTTTACTGTCTTCCCATTATGTCCTTGAATCTGTATTGATAAAGCCACTAGATGGCTAAACTTCTACATCAGGTGTTGCAAATGTTTCTAAGTCTTCATAAATTTTATATATATATATATATATTACACAGGAAAAAAATGCAAAACTGATAAACCAAAAAATACTAGGACGAATAAAACAAATAAATGCTATCATATCAGGTTTAAATATTCATCATCAGTTAAAAATCTCATCTGATTGTCAATGTCGAAAGACTCCTGAAGATTCTCTGAGATCTCTAAAAGCACCCCAGGAATTATAACAAAAGTAAAAGGGTCTAAGCCATGGGCAAGCTGGTAAAATGTTGCACAGTCGGCTGCACACCAAAGGCTACACAGAGGGGAAGGGGAGAGGCAGGAGCACCTGCAAAGAGGTGGCTACAGACGAGATGCATGTGTCTGCTCCTAAATCGACAGATATTCGTCTCAAAGTGATGATTTCTATTGAAGGAGGGCCAAAGATCCACATCCTGTATAATTTTCTTCTCGTTTGTAGGGTTTACTGGGCCTGCTACTTCCCAAGAATAAATCTAGGTATGTCGCCTATGAAGTCATTGTAAGGCACAACTCAGAGCAAACTTCTAGCAGCCTTTGCTTGGGTATATGCTGGTTAATTTCCTGGGACATCAACAACTGAACACCCTTATGACAAACATGGAGACAGGCTAACAATTCTTGAATCTTTTGGTCCACAGGACCTGGGCAGAGCCCCATGGAAATCTACATAAACAGTGAACCAAGATCCAGCTCAGCTATCAGGACGATAGCAGCAATGATTGTGTCGACGTCTACAGTGAACGTAAAAGACTTGCATGGTAAATGTGCAAAATAAGAGACTTCACTGGCAATCACCACAAAGCCAACATCACTCCTGCTCTTTGACCCATTACTACAGACTTTCGTCCTAGAATCTGAGAGTAGTGAAACTCGAAATTCTTCAAAGGTACATCAAAGGTAGAAGCATGAACACAACCAAACTCCAAAAAATCGGCCAAGGTCATGAATGGGGCTTGACACTTAAGATATTCCCATCTACTACCTACAAAAATTGAACCTCCGGTAGGTAAAGATGCCAAATTCACAATCCAGGAGGGCAACTTGCATCCAAACACCAAATGACACAGTAAGCTTCACACAGCGAGCAAAAGCTCCCCCATCTCTGTTCTGTGAAGACCACAGCATAGGCTGGGTTACCAAACAAACCACAGGTTTGGGTTTGAGCCCATGGCAAGTGACTCCTAAAACTCCAGGTGAGTGCGAATGGCTTATGCACTGGCCTGGAGTTTCAGGACTCACTTGCCACTGGTTCAAACTCCACCTAGTCCATTTTTTTTTTTTTGCAAACGTGTTATAAGGATCTGGGTTGCCAGTTGTACACCGAGCCCAAAACAGGTAGCACAGTTCTAGCTCCTCACAGAGAAGGTCCAGGGAAAGTTCAATAGACTTAACACAAAGGGAAAGTAGGGAATGCACCTGTGCAAAACGTATCTCTACGAGATGAACGGGGTTTTTAAAGTGCAGCATGGAAGAACTGACTAAGGAGTAGATCTTGCAGCAATACTCTAGCCTGGAATGGCCCAAGGCTACCACATACAGGTGGAAAATGGTCTGTCATGCCACCGCTCAAGTACAAGAGGAGAGCACTTTAAGAATATTTAATGTCCAAAGAGGCTCCACTTTGAACTTATTTTTACATGAGATGCCCAAGTTGGACCACAAATGATCCCCAAAAATGTCACCATATGCTCATAGAAAAGGACCACACCTTGAAGTAGCACCTGGGAAGGACGCTGTCAAACCCATTCCAAGGTAAAATAAACTGCCACTGTTTTTAGAGTGGTAAAACCTGTAGTTGTTAGAAACAGCCCTCTCCATGATGATGTCCCCTGCCACCTGAAGCTGGTGACATTCCACCCAGAAATATATGCCAAGTAATCCACTTCAAGATCGTCCACATACAAAGCTGCCTTGATTCCATGGGGAATAACAATGACAAATACTCATGGCTATAATAAAACATGCAATGCTTAAAATGCTGCCTTAGAGGACCCCCCTCCTCTATGGTTAACTCCCAAGAGCAACACGAATCCCTCCCATTGAACGATCTGCTAGTCAGAAACTATTGGAAAGGCTGGAATAGACTGCCCTGTAGTCCTAGAAACTGGAAAAAGCAAAAGAATGCTGGGTATTTACTTCCTCAATCCCCTGCTGACTCTGGCTTCACTTTGTCCAAAGCATGGAGTATAGCCAACTCTACTTTTTCCTCTACTAAACACAACTTTATCAACCCTTTATGAATAGATCATACATAACAAAAGTTGTACAGTCAATATTGTCGGGAGCCAAAGGCAGAGTTGGCAGCTCTCTCCACACTTCTTGATGCAGCCTCCTGCACCTTTTTCTTTTTTTACAGTATTACTATATTTGTTTTATTTTTTACTTTTTCAATGCATTTATCTTGGCATTTATTTGGCAAATGCATAGTGACTTCCTAATTGTTGGGTACAATTTGGTAAGGAAATATGGCTTTTATTAAGATGATGGTGATCACATATACTGAATGTGTGTCAGATGATCAAGTAGGCACCTCAGTTATACCCAGCTCTGCTACATCCAATCCGGCCCAGTAGGCCCTCATTAACCCTCCCCATTCTCTTCTAATTCATCATGTAACTACTAACAGAATTTAAGAATATACTGTAGCAATTTTTACCCAGTACAACAGTAAAATGAATTTGCATGGCAAATTTAAAGATGTTTGGAACATAACCCTACAACCCTACTGCAGAAAATTTACTATGGAAAGTGAGCTAGAGTCATTCCAGTCTTGTATCATATGTCTATAGAAAGGGAGGATCTTAAATTTTGTACTGTACTAACTACAGTAAAACCTCAATATAACTAACTTTTATGCAATGGATTTAGAGATAAAAATTACAAAAAATCTGGCAAGATGAACGCTTGGCAAATTCACTGCATGGGGGTGTTCGGAAGAACTGTCAGTGCAGTACACCAAGTCTACTGCATTGTATAATTGTCTGTACAGGTGGTATCTGACAGTACTATCGATGAAATGAACCAGGTTTACTTTATTGCAGGTTTTGTCTGGCTTGTGCTGTTTTCAATGTTCCTGAGCAAGCAGGGCCACTGGCTCAACCCTCATTGTTTGTTACTGTCTGCACAAGCTTCCAGTGTTTCCTGGTTTATATTGTTTAGCATTACTTTACTATAATATAAAGTACCATGTACAGTATTACTAACACTGGCACCTCTTAAGCAAGTGTTGGTGCCAAGGTGTTAATTGGAGTGTTAAACAGAAACTTGAATTAATAAGAAAGGTGAAGTCAAGCATTTCAATGGCACAGGTGTGTGAGGAGTATGATGTCACACAGCAAATGGTGTCTGGCATTTGTAAAAGCAAGGACAAACTTTCAATATATGCTATGAAGCACATCTACCTGTATGCCTCCTACACAACTTAACAACTCCTCAGATTCAGAATATAAGTTATTCTGAGTCACCACTAACCAATATAGGAATATACTCACTACAAGCTCATCTGCCTACCAGAAAAGGTAAGAAAAGAAAAATTATTCTGCTGTACATTTAATTATTTTATTTTCAGGTACTGTAATTTACTGTACTGTATTAGTATATTCAGTAATGCCAACAATACAACAGACTAAATCTGCTGCACTGGGCATGTCAGTGTCCAGTGGTCATCAAGGCACCTCACAGTCTGCTGGACCAGGCACTTCAATGCAACAAATTTTTGTTTAGGTGGAAATCCCATTCCCTCTATTAGTCCATTACACCGAGTTAAGTTTAGATGACCAAAAACAGGCAAGATTAGACCAGCTTGCTTAATTTTAGTGCAAATTAATGTTAATTCTTGTGAATATATTCATTAACTCAATAAACAAAAATCAAAATACTGTAGAGTACTAATTTATTTTCAAGAAAATTAAATTTCATCATTTTGGCTAAAAAAGAAAACATGAAATGCTGTATAATATCTACAAAAAAATTGTAATAAAGACTGTACAATAGTGCAAACCCACATTGAGAAAATAAAATAAAAAAGATGAGTTGTATTGTAGTACATGTTTCACCCTCACACTAAGGTTTTGGCGAAGCTTATATACAAAGTAAGGTCCCATAAACTAGGTTAGGTCACAGGATCTTAGTTCACATGACCTAAATCTGGCACTTTTCATCAATTCTCAAGAGCTGATGAAGTACCTGGTTGTCAAAACATCTTCACATTAAAATGCCATAAACTGCATATTGTCACATTAATATACATGTATGTTCTACCATTGATATACACTCATTACTTTTCCCTTTTTGACTCCAGAGGTAAAGTTCTTTTTTTCTAGAGATGTCTTAACCCTTTTTTCATCGATGGTTTACCTCATCTTTCACAGACCCATCTGCCAACAGGTCCATTAATAAATATCTGAGTATTCTGTACATTCAATTCCTCCATACTCCTTCCAATCTGATAGCTTATATATTTCATTGCCTCGACTTTTTTGCTACTCTTATCACCTTCTTTCCTATGTTCCTTTTTTTTTTTTTTTTTACATATCCTCTCAAATTCATCCACAAATCTTTGTAATTTCTTCATTATCTCACAAAAGAACAGTGTCATCTGCAAAGAGCAACTATAACAACTGTACTTTGTATCAGATCTTTTACAATTCCATATACAGTGGACCCCCGGTTAACAAACACCCCGGAAATCGTACAATTATGTAAGTATAATATTGTAAGTGCTTGTGGAAGTGTATTTTGGGGGGTCTGAAATAGACTAACCTACGTGACATTATTTCTTAAGGACGTAAATTCGTTCGGTAATGGCACTTGAGCAGGCTTCTGGAATGAATTTTTTTCGTTAACCGGGGGTCCACTGTACAGTGGTATCTCAAGTTACGAGCTTTATTCGTTCCAGACAGCTATTCAAGTGCCGATACCGAAGGAATTTTTCCCATAAGAAATAATGAAAATTAGATTAATCCATTTCAGACCCCCAAAAAATACACTTACAAAAGCACCTACAAAAATACACTTACATAATTGTTCGAGTTGGGAGCTGCCCGTAAGTAGAGGTACGACTGTATTAAACAACTATAATGGCTTTCATACATCCCTGTCTAAGGCTTTTTTTCTCATTCTTAAAATACAGTATAGTACTGAGAGGTCTCCAAATATCCAACTCTGGGACCTAAACCATTTTGTAAACTGGTATTTTTTTGTAAAAGGAATAATACCCAAGAAATTGCTCAAGATTTAAAAAAAACGCCACACAAACATGCAAATAGTATACTGTTAAAACTAAATTTGCAACTTACCAAAATCGTACCATCACAGACTTATCTTGCTTTACTAAAGAAAAATCTTTGCATTTTTCATAAGAAAAGGTACTCAAAAAATTCATACACAAACCATAATTTGCATAATACATATACATATACAATTAAGCAAAAACAAATGTGAAAGAAAATAATCATTAAATTAAAGGTATACAAATATCATGTCCCTGTACTGTATTGCATTAATAAAGTCTGTAAAAAATATCTCCAACACAAATACCCTGTTGCACATGATTTATTAAGAAATTATCCAAAATACTGAATTTCCTGAGAAATTTCTCCACAAATACAAATTTTTGTTTCGAAACATTCGAAGTATATTGTTAAAGTTGTGGTAAATACCTATCTCAAGTGGCTCGTGTGGTGGTGCCTTTGGTTCACATCTGAAGAACTTGGGATCGATCCCAGTACAAGTGGAAACATTGAGCATGCTTCCTTACACCTGATGTCCCTGTTCACCTAGCAGTAAGTAGGTACCTGGATGTTAATCAAGCTTACACCTGCTGTCACTGTTCACTTAGCAGTAAGTAGGTACCTGGATGTTAATCAAGCTTACACCAGCTGTCACTGTTCACCTAGCAGTAAGTAGGTACCTGGATGTTAATCAACCTTACACCTAATGTCCCTGTTCACCTAGCAGTAAGTAGGTACCTGGATGTTAATCAACCTTACACCTGCTGTAACTGTTCACCTAGCAGTAAGTAGATACCTTGGTATTAGTCACCTTACACCTGCTACCCTAACAGTAAGTAGATACCTTGGTATTAGTCACCTTATACCTGCTATCCCTAACAGTAAGTAGATACCTTGGTATTAGTCACCTTATACCTGCTATCCCTAACAGTAAGTAGATACCTTGGTATTAGTCACCTTATACCTGCTATCCCTAACAGTAAGTAGGCACCTGTGTGTTAGTCACCTTACATATGTATGATAATTGTACTTGTGTACCTGTGCCTAAAAAAACTTACTTACTGTCCCTGGTCACCTAGCAGTAAGTAGGTATACCTGGGTGTTAATCACCTGGTGTGGGTGGCATCCTGGGGAAGAGGATCAAAGGACCACAAATAGAAATAAGCCACAGTGGCTTTACTGGCTTATCCTGAGTTAATAATCTTTCGCAATAATAATCCAAATAAATTCTTATACATTTTTTTTAGTTAGGTCTATGTGAAGCATTTATAGCTAAGTAAAACTCGCATAATATAAACCTCGTGTTTAATTATTTAAGTAGAAAGCTAGTGCAGGAATATAAACTTAAGTTTATTACTAAAAACTGGCTAAATAATGTAATAAATAGCCAGAAATAACAACATTAGACACGTAACTAACAGGTATTGGACAACAAAAGTAAAAGCGAAAATAATTCCTGGCACCAATGAACCTTAAAAATCAACGTGTTAGCTTAATATATGAGTGTGTTTTATTTAAAAGAGTGAACGAGAGCTACCATAGAGGATATAAGGTATAAAATAGCATGTAAAATGAAAGTGGTGCATAAGACAGCCCCAGTACCAGGCCTCTGAGGCACTACTCACCCCATAAACCAGTCGACGGTGTCCCGTAGGTATTCCGGTAACTTATCCAGCTTGGCGGTGCCTTAAGAAAATCCCCCAGCAGGAAAGTGATATATTAGAAGCACTGACGGGAACAACACAAGCCACTGTCACTGCTGTAGCACACATACCACACTCCCGCCCTCTACACTCAACATTTGTTATGCTCCTATTTTAAGCACTTCATATATTTATTAGCTCTTAGAAGCTCCCATGTAATTTAAAAAACCCTCTTAATGAACTTATAGTAATAATATGGAGATCAGTTTCTTCTTTATAATTGTTTAGTAATGCTTAGAAGAGAGCTCTCCAGGAGCGATATATTATACACAATGATACGTATAATATGTACTTAAATTACATTAATTAAAACAAATGCAAGAAAGACCATTTATTAACTGATTAAAATAAATTTATTTTATGGACAGTTAAAAAGATCATGTAATAATATGCATAAATCCTGATTTTTAGCTAGGCCATCTACCTTGAGTGTGTCACAACCTTGAGCCAAGTTTCCACTCACACCTCCAATATTTTTCTTAATATACGGCTCATTCCGCAATCCTAAAAAAAATGTCAATAGACTATATTTACCCGACTTTCTCTGCAAATTAATAAGCTGAGGTTAAAGGTTAAGTTGAGAAGAATAGTATTCAAATGGATTATAAGGGTTCCTTTGGAAGGATCTGCATGATCAAAACATTGGGGAGAGTTCGCGCTAGTCGATTACAGCATTGTTGACCTCGACCAGCTGATTGTGGCAGTGTCAGCTGATGGTAATTATGGTGGTAGTGTGTGATGCTCTCACCTGAGTGTCAGTGTCAGCTGATGGTAATTATGGTGGTAGTGTGTGATGCTCTCACCTGAGTGGCAGTGTCAGCTGATGGTAATTATGGTGGTAGTGTGTGATGCTCTCACCTGAGTGTCAGTGTCAGCTGATGGTAATTATGGTGGTAGTGTGTGATGCTCTCACCTGAGTGTCAGTGTCAACTGATGGTAATTATGGTGGTAGTGTGTGATGCTCTCACCTGAGTGGCAGTGTCAGCTGATGGTAATTATGGTGGTAGTGTGTGATGCTCTCACCTGAGTGGCAGTGTCAGCTGATGGTAATTATGGTGGTTGTGTGTGATGCTCTCACCTGAGTGTCATTGTCAGCTGATGGTAATTATGGTGGTAGTGTGATGCTCTCACCTGAGTGTCAGTGTCAGCTGATGATAATTATGGTGGTAGTGTGTGATGCTCTCACCTGAGTATCAGTGTCAGCTGATGGTAATTATGGTGGTAGTGTGATGCTCTCACCTGAGTGGCAGGGTCAGCTGATGGTAATTATGGTGGTAGTGTGATGTTCTCACCTAAGTGTCAGTGTCAGCTGATGGTAATTATGGTGGTAGTGTGTGATGATCTCACCTGAGTGGCAGTGTCAGCTGATGGTAATTATGGTGGTAGTGTGATGCTCTCACCTGAGTGGCAGTGTCAGCTGATGGTAATTATGGTGGTAGTGTGTGATGATCTCACCTGAGTGGCAGTGTCAGCTGATGGTAATTATGGTGGTAGTGTGATGCTCTCACCTGAGTGTCAGTGTCAGCTGATGGTAATTATGGTGGTAGTGTGTGATGATCTCACCTGAGTGGCAGTGTCAGCTGATGGTAATTATGGTGGTAGTGTGATGCTCTCACCAGAGTGGCAGTGTCAGCTGATGGTAATTATGGTGGTAGTGTGATGCTCTCACCTGAGTGGCAGTGTCAGCTGATGGTAATTATGGTGGTAGTGTGTGATGCTCTCACCTGAGTGTCAGTGTCAGCTGATGGTAATTATGGTGGTAGTGTGTGATGCTCTCACCTGAGTGTCAGTGTCAGCTGATGGTAATTATGGTGGTAGTGTGTGATGCTCTCACTTGAGTGGCAATGTCAGCTGATGGTAATTATGGTGGTTGTGTGTGATGCTCTCACCTGAGTGGCAGTGTCAGCTGATGGTAATTATGGTGGTAGTGTGATGCTCTCACTTGAGTGGCAGTGTCAGCTGATGGTAATTATGGTGGTAGTGTGTGATGATCTCACCTGAGTGGCAGTGTCAGCTGATGGTAATTATGGTGGTTGTGTGTGATGCTCTCACCTGAGTGGCAGTGTCAGCTGATGGTAATTATGGTGGTAGTGTGATGCTCTCACCTGAGTGGCAGTGTCAGCTGATGGTAATTATGGTGGTAGTGTGTGATGCTCTCACCTGAGTGTCAGTGTCAGCTGATGGTAATTATGGTGGTAGTGTGTGATGCTCTCACCTGAGTGTCAGTGTCAGCTGATGGTAATTATGGTGGTAGTGTGTGATGCTCTCACCTGAGTGTCAGTGTCAGCTGATGGTAATTATGGTGGTAGTGTGTGATGCTCTCACCTGAGTGGCAATGTCAGCTGATGGTAATTATGGTGGTTGTGTGTGATGCTGTCACCTGAGTGGCAGTGTCAGCTGATGGTAGAGTAATTATGGTGGTTGTGAGTGATGCTCTCACCTGAGTGGCAGTCAGCTGATGGTAATTATGGTGGTAGTGTGTGATGCTCTCACCTGAGTGGCAGTGTCAGCTGATGGTAATTATGGTGGTATTGTGTGATTCTCTCGCCTGAGTCAGTGTCAGCTGATGGTATTTATGGTGGTAGTGTGATGCTCTCACCTGCGTGGCAGTGTCAGCTGATGGTAATTATGGTGGTAGTGTGTGATGCTCTCACCTGAATGTCAGTGTCAGCTGATGGTAATTATGGTGGTTGTGTGTGATGCTCTCACCTGAGTGGCAGTGTCAGCTGATGGTAATTATGGTGGTAGTGTGTGATGCTCTCACCTGAGTGGCAGTGTCAGCTGATGGTAGAGTAATTATGGTGGTTGTGAGTGATGCTCTCACCTGAGTGTCAGTGTCAGCTGATGGTAATTATGGTGGTTGTGTGTGATGCTCTCACCTGAGTGTCAGTGTCAGCTGATGGTAATTATGGTGGTAGTGTGTGATGCTCTCACCTGAGTGTCAGTGTCAGCTGATGGTAGAGTAATTATGGTGGTTGTGAGTGATGCTCTCACCTGAGTGTCAGTGTCAGATGATGGTAGAGTAATTATAGTGGATGTGAGTGATGCTCTCACCTGAGTGTCAGTGTCAGATGATGGTAGAGTAATTATGGTGGTTGTGAGTGATGCTCTCACCTGAGTGGCAGCATCAGCTGATGGTAATTATGGTGGTGTCTGTGATGCTCTCACCTGTGTGGTAGTGTCAGCAGTGGTAGAGTAATTATTGTGGTTTTATGAGTGATGCTCTCACCTGAGTGTCTCCCAGGCATTGTATGATTCCTATGGGTTTAGTGCTTCTGTAAATAAAAAAACTAAGTGGGTAATACAATGCCTTTAAGTAGAGTGGTTCTAATCCCTTGGCTCAAGAGCCTTTCACCAGCATCAGTAATATGAAGGTACTTTCCTTGGAGGGATGTATGAGAAATGAAGTCTATCTACCATGCAGTATGTGCTCATTACATGCAGTATATGTAGTAAGTATAGTAGGTTCATCGTTGCTGTCCCTGCCTGGGTCTTTTCCAGATGACAGCAATATATGTACTTTTGCTTTATAAATTGTACAAATATTGTTATATTCATGGAAGGCACGGTAGTACCATGTGGGAGTTGGAAGAAATGAACCTGTGGATGCGTGAGCGAGTTCCATTGTTCAAGTCTTTTGCATTTCACTCAGGTGTTTGCCTTTCTTTGACTCCTTTCCAATACTAAAATAGCTCTTGTGAGAATACAAATATCATTTGTGACCAAACTGTTTTACATCTAACCACAATCAGGCTTTGGCTGCCCTTCCTTCATGGTTGCTAGTTGTGGAAAATTATACATTTGCACCAGGTTGTACTAGCAGTTCTGCTAGTACTATTCAATAGAGGGCATACCAAATACATTTCAGATGCCATCTTCAGTTGCCCTAGCACGCTTTGGCCATCTTCCTCTGTGGAAGTTCCACCTTCAATGAAGACTTCCTTTAGAATATCTTACCTGGTTTTGATGTCCCAGTATGACTCAGTTTTTAGCGAGCCACTAACCAGACTGAGAGTCGAAGACCTAAATTAATTTTTTATGAGTGAGTACGCCACAGAACTTGGTAAACGCAAACCTATCTGACATTATCCTGACACCAAATGACTTCAAAAAGGTGATAAATCACATGCCCATGCATTCCGTCCCAGGCCCAGACTTGTGGAACTCCGTATTCATCAAGAACTGCAAGAAGCCCCTATGGAGAAGGAGCATGGACACTGGGGTCGTCCCGCAGTTACTAAAAACAACAGATATAGCCCCACTCCACGAAGGGGGCAGTAAAGCAATAGCAAAGAACTACAAACCAATAGTGCTAACGTCCCATATCATAAAAATCTTTGAAAGGGTTCTAAGAAGCAAGATCGCCACTCATCTAGATATCCATCAATTACACAACCCAGGGCAGCATGGGTTTAGAGCAGGTCGCTCCTGTCTATCCCAACTACTGGACCACTACGACAAGGTCCTGGATGCTCTAGAACAGAAACAGAATGCAGATGTTATATACACAGACTTTGCAAAAGCCTTTGACAAGTGTGACCATGGTGTAATACACACAAAATGCGTGATAAAGGAATAACAGGAAAAGTTGATAGATGGATCTATAATTTCCTAACAAATAGAACACAAAGAGTAATAGTAAACAGAGTAAAGTCCGAGGCGGCTACAGTGAAAAGCTCTGTTCCACAAGGCACAGTACTCGCTCCTATCTTGTTCCTCATCCTCATATCTGACATAGACAGGGATATAAGCCACAGTGCTGTGTCTTCCTTTGCAGATGACACCCGAATCTGTATGACAGTGTCCACCATTGAAGACACTGCAAGACTCCAAGCAGACATAAACCAAATCTTTAAATGGGCTGCAGAAAACAATATAAAGTTCAATGATGAGAAATTTAAATTACTCCGATATGGAAAACGTGAGGAAATTAAAATTTCATCGGAGTATAAAACAAATTCCAACCACACAATAGAGCGAAAAACTAATGTCAAAGACCTGGGAGTGATCATGTCAGATGATCTCACCTTCAAGGACCATAACACTAGCAATCGCATCTGCTGGAAAAATGACAGGATGGATAATGAGAACCTTCAAAACCAGGGATACCAAGCCCATGATGACACTTTTCAGGTTGCTTGTTCTATCTAGGCTGGAATATTGCTGCACACTAACTGCACCTTTCAAGGCAGGTGAAATTGCTGACCTAGAAAATGTGCAGAGAACCTTCACGGCACGCATAACTGCAATAAACCACCTCAGTTACTGGGAACGCTTGAAGTTCCTAAACCTGTACTCCCTAGAACGTAGGCGGGAGATACATTATTATATACACTTGGAAAATTCTCGAGGAATTAGTACCAAACTTGCACACGAAAATCACTCCCTACAAAAGCAAAAGACTCGGCAGACGATACAACATCCCCCCAATGAAAAGCAGGGGTGCCACTAGCACGTTGAGAGACAACACATTAAGTGTCAGGGGCCCAAGACTGTTCAACTGTCTCCTAGCTTACATAAGGGGGATTACCAATAGACCCCTGGCTGTTTTCAAGCAGTCAGTGAACAGGCACCTAAAGTCGGTACCTGACCAGCCAGGCTGTGGTTTGTACGTTGGACTGCGTGCGGCCAGCAGTAACAGCCTTGTTGATCAGGCCCTGATCCACCATGAGGGCCGTGGGGGTGTTGACCCCTGGAACTCTCTCCAGGTAAACTCCAGGTAATTTCCCCACCCTGCCAGTGTCCTTCCCTCAACCTCTCATATTATTATTATTATTATTATTATTATTATTATTATTATTATTATTATGTGTAAAGGTAGAAAGTTGAAAGTGAACATAGATAAAAGTAAGGTGATGAGGGTATCAAACGATTTAAATAATGAAAAATTGGATATCACATTGGAGGAAGGGAGTATGGAAGAAGTGAATGTTTTCAGATATTTGGGAGTTGACTTGTCAGCGGAGGGGTTTATGAAGGATGAGGTAAACCATAGAATTGATGAAGGAAAAAAGGTGAGTGGTGCAGTGAGGTATCTGTGGAGACAAAGAACATTACCCATGGAGGCAAAGAAGGGAATGTATGAGAGTATAGTGGTACCAACACTCTTATGTGGGTGTGAAGCTTGGGTTGTAAATGCTGCAGTGAGGAAGCGGCTGGAGGCAGTGGAGATGTCCTGTCTAAGGGTAATGTGTGGTGTAAATATTATGCAGAGAATTCAGAGTGTGGAAATTAGGGGGAGGGGTGGAGTTACTAAAAGTATTAGTCAGAGGGCTGAAGAGGTGTTGTTGAGGTGGTTTGGTCATTTAGAGAGAATGGAGAGCATATAAATCTGTAGAGGAAGGAAGGTGAAGTAGGGGTCGAACTCGAAAAGGTTGGAGGGAGGGGGTAAAGCAGGTTTTGTGGGCGAGGGGGCTTGGACTTCCAGCAAGCATGCGTGAGCGTGTTAGATAGGAGTGAATGGAGATGAATGGTTTTTGGGACCTGACAAACTGTTGGAGTGTGAGCAGGGTAATATTTAGTTTAGGGATTCAGGGAAACCAGTTAGCCAGACTTGAGTCCTGGAAATGGAAAGTACAATGCCTGCACTTTAAATGAGGGGTTTGGGATATTGGCAGTTTGGAGGCACTTCTAAACTGTCGTATCTGAGCACCTCTGCAAAGACAGTGATTATGTATGAGTGATGGTGAAAGTGTTGAATGATGAATTTTTTTCTTTCTTTTTGGGTCACCCTGCCTCGGTGGGAAACGGCCAGCATGTTAAAAAAAAAAAAAAAAATTCACCATTTCCCACCGAGGCAGGTGACCTGTAAAAGAAACACTTTCACCATCATTCACACTATCACTTCTCTTGCCAGAGGCACACACATACGACAGTTCAGATGTCCCTCCAAACAGCAAATATCCTAACCCCTTTTTTTATTATTATATTCATAGAGCAGTGGTAAACCTGTAGAAGTAAGTAATCAGGTTTGATGCAAGGAATGGGAAAACAATTGCAATTCTTTGGATAGAATCCTTCACCTGCATCGTTACCTTCGATTAAGGAACTCGACCACCTGTCACCTCTGCTGCGTAGTGCTGAATGACCTTTATATACAGGTTTAGCACTCTCCATGAGCTAATAATAATTACTAGGAGAGTAGACAAAGTTGCATCATTTGTAGCTAGATATTTGTACATGTTGCAAACGTTGATTAAAGCAATAAACTCTGTAGTGTTGTAATTTAAGATTTTGTTTTGGTCATTAGTCATAGGACTTTTGTAATGTACATTACACAGCCCTGTTCTTTAAAAATGCTCGGTGAATAAAATAATTTCTGGAGGTTTAAATTCATATTGGCAAGGATTTAGTGTAGTGTAGTGTGTTTGGTTGTGCAAATTAGAAAATATTTTCTCCATACCAGTACATAATCAGGAATTCAGCGAATTATTTATGCTAAAGGAATCAGTCCAAAGAGAAATTAATACTATATGGACATAGTATTTTCTACCAATTTGTAGCCATCTGTCTGTGATGAGTTCTGAGTATTTTGAGTGACTCATTTCCAGTCAAGCAAAATAGCTGAGGGCTGCTCATACAGTACACATATTGTCAGTCTGGACAATATACGTATACCTACCTGATTGGGATCATATCTCTATCCTATTCCGTATGATCTCTTGAGTTCAGTGCTTCTCGTATACATTAAAATTAAAGATACCAATTCAAAACACATCAAGTGAAATCAAAATGATAGGTAAAAACTTATGAGAATACAATAAAATTATTATTATCATGGTTATTTTGATATCCTTATTATGCACTTCATTCTCATCCTTTGGACAACAGGCAAAAGATTAGAGGCACAAAACAGGTCCAGGGACCAGGACTCAACATTTATGTTTGCTAAGCAAGTTACACTGGTAATGGCCAACAATATTTACAATTTTTTTGACTTCACAACAGTTAATGAGTTGACACAGACATGAATTTAGTCACAAATTATTATTACAATCATAACTAAGCACTAAACCCACAAGGGTCGTACTGCGCTGCACTCGGCCACAAAAATATTACAATGTAATTATGAGTACTGCAATTTACAATACACAGCATTTAGCAACATACAGGTGTGGTTGAATTTTGACAAGGTGGTTACAAGTTACTGTATTTAAATAGACAAAGACAGTGTATTTTTCCAGAATGGATGGTAATATGCCACTGTGGATAAAATATACTTTCATTTCTTGAATATTCATCAATGAGTCTTCTCAGAGTTTATGAATTTTGTGCATTCTAGCACAATGATGCAGTGTGTGACAATAGTTGCTCTGGCAAAGTTTACATTTTGTTAGGGTCTACATTAGATGATGGTACAAACTTCACTTGTAGCCCAACCAAAGTTGGGCAGTAGTGACATCCAAGATCTGTGGATTTTATTGAATGTGCCTTAGACACGTGGCTCCTCTTCCATGATAAAATGGTGATAGATGGTCTGACTTATGTCAATCTCCCTCTGTCTCAAGGTAATGACATCCAGCTGAAGTTCTTTTTGTTATCATACTCAAACTTTTAATCTATTTCCTTTTTGAAGGCAATATATGCCTTTACCAATTTATCAGTTTTATAAAGCTTTTGAAGGGAATCTAAGGGTGTACTCTGACTCCAATTCAAACAAACCTGTGTGTAGCTTCTATAATCATGTCACTAAGCCCATTGAGGTCATAGTGCCTAGGAAATGGAGGGTAATCGGGTTTGATTCCAGGAAAGAGCTTGAAGCTCATTACCTTGGATCAAGAGCCCTTCACTAAGTGGTATTATTATTATAATCAAAAAGAAGCGCTAAACCACAGGGGTCATACAGTGCAGCAGGGTAGGGCAGGATGCAGGGAGAATGGGTTGTAAGAGGGAGAGGGATGATTAGTAGGGTATGGAGTGCAGCAGGACAGTGGATAGTGCAGGGATAGAGGGTAGCAAGAGATTGAGGTAGAAGGGACTGAGGGGAGTGCTAGAGGTATAATCTTCAGAGTTTGTGTAGTAAGTCACACTGAGTGGTAATATTAGTAGGAAATAGCAGGGTAAACAAGATCGTGAATAGGTGGTTGTGGGAGTAGCAGCCATGTGTAGAGTTACAGAACTATATTCCAGAACTGAAGTGAAACTTAAAAAAAAACAAAGCTTGCCATATCTTAAAACTTGTTTTTCAAAATTACATTTTTTTTTTTTTGCACAGCTCAAGTCAATTAATACAAAACAATAACCACCAGTAATGTACATTTCTTTAACCAATATAGCCCATATTTTCAAGTACATTATTATTATACGTTGGGGAAAGTACTAAATTCATAGAGGTCATACAGCACATTTCCAAGTATACTGTACAATATTGTAGCTACAGTGCTTGGTCATTTACTGGCTTTAGGCATTACATAGTATCTGAATGTATATAGTATTTGACACACTAACCTTATTGGTAAATGCAGTTATGATGTGCATGAAAAAAAAATAAAAACTAGCTTTTGTAAATGTCAAGGCTACTTTCACCATTACTTTACATCTGAAGTGTGAATAAAATGTCAGTATTTAGTAATATAAAAAAAATTTCCTTAAATGTAAAAGTGTTTTTCCTATTATAGTAGGTATTTATTTTACTCAATATGGTCTAAATGACAAAAACATGCCTTGATGAGAACTAGTCAAATGCATTAACATTGAAGCTTTAGTGAACACGATTTTTGCTCCATGCATTCTGCATGGGTGAAACATCATCAATAAAGCTTCTATGTAATTTTGTTTCATACCGTTAGGTAACCTGAAATTTAAATCACATTTAAGCTTGCCTGAAATGGTCTGCATAACTATGGGCTTTCTGTATGCACAACTAAATGCCACTCATCTCTGTACAAACAATATCATGCTGAAATAAAAATTATTATTATAGAATGAGCAAGTACATAATACCAGTATATGGATAAAAGTTGTAAGATATGAATGATCAGTATTATTACAGAACAGAAAACATTGTCAGAAAATGCATCTTTACATAGCACTAACATAACAGCTTTGTAATTGTTGGTTAACAATGCTTCTAAAGAGAATTCATAGAATTCATCAGAATTTTACCTTACAGGTATCAACAATATTTTTAACGATGGGTACTGTACCCAAATTACGAGAGGTGCATGAATGCTAGGAACACAGATGACTTTCCATAAATATGCTACTAAAAAAACGAAATGGAAAAACGTCCTGTTACAAAAAACTCTGCAATGGAAAAATTAAAAAAGTTTAGAAGTTTGGAGTCATCATATGCTAAATTACCGTGAATTGCCAGCAAAGAATGGACTGACTTGAGCATCTCTGAAATGGCCACAACTTACACTCTCCCAACTAGGGAGATGCCTTAATGCCAGTAGTATGTACAAGGCTCTTGACTCAAGGAAACTAAGTTAACCTTATCGTTCTTGGATTGAATCTGATTGTTTCCCATTCCCCTACACTATGACCCCTATGGGTTCAGTGCGTTTCTTATTAATAATATGTATATTTTAAAAAAGGGAACATGACAATGCATTTTTTTTTTTCAACAAGTCAGCCGTCTCCCACCGAGGCAGGGTGACCCAAAAAGAAAGAAAATCCCCAAAAAGAAAATACTTTCATATTACTTGCATATTAAAAGGAAATTATATTGTATATACTATTCAAGGAAAATTCCTCTACTATGGTCAATTGCAAACTTTATTTGAAGTTACAGTAGGGATTCTGCTTACAATATATTTAATATGCAACAATTATTTTAGCTAATGTGCCTGTATTACAATAAGAATGATTACTATTTGGCCTTCAACTGGTTTATCAAATACTGTGCCCAAGATACTTGCATGCATTGAACATCCAGTAGGGATTTGGTATTTTTTGTGAATAATATGATAATGATATTTGCCGAAACACAGTATTAATTAAAGCTTGAGATTATCCATTATGATTATAATAATAATTATTGAGATTATCTAAATACAGTGGTACCCCGAGTTTCGTACTGCTCCCAACTCGAACAATTATGTAAGTGTATTATTGCAAGTGCTTTTGTAAGTGTATTTTTGGGGGTCTGAAACTGACTACTCTAATTTACATTATTCCTTATGGGAACAAATTCATTCGGTAGCAGCACTTGAACAGCCTTCTGGAACTAATAAAGTACGAAGCTCGGGGTACCACTGTATTGCCAATAGTGGCTTCAAACATGGCAGCCGAGATTAAAAGAAATGCCAGGTTGTAATACAGTGGTACCTCGAGTTACGATGGTCCCCAAAATCGCCCTTTTATGTAAGTTTATTTTTTTAAATGCTTTTGTAGGTATATTTTTGGGGGTGTAAAAGGACTAGTCTATTTTACATTATTCCTTATGGGGATAAATTCGCTTGGTAATGGCACTTGAACAGCATTCTCGAACGAAAAAATATCATAACTCGAGGTACCACTGTACTTGAGCAGTATGTGTGTAATGAGCCCAAACAATGTTCTAAATCCCACAAGGTGGTTTGTTGAGGACAGTAAGGGCTCTTGATTCAGCAAATTGGATCAGATCTCTTCTTCCTTAGATAAAGCCTCATTGCCTCCTAGTTTTCCAGGTGCTACCCGTTCCCTAGAATATATGTATGGTTGGATGATTTGTAAACAAGTGGAAGAATTACCAGATACACAGCAAAATAAACATTTCTAAACATTCATTTTCTTTGGCTGAACTTGTTCAATTAAATCACTCTGTCAGAAAAATAGTGGTGAAAAGAAAACTGCAGGTGAAAAAGATGCTGATAAGTACAAATCAATTTGTTGATCTAGTGCCTAAGTTAACAACAGACCAAATATATACTTTGCTGAATTGCTAATAATGTTGATGTACCAGTGAGTAATTAAAAACTTTAAAAAGATAATTGCATATGAAGTGTATTATTACTATTATTATTATTATTATAATCAAATAGAAGCGCTAAACCACAGGGGTTATACAGCGCTGCAGGTTATTGTAGGAAGCAGGGAGAGTGGGTTGTAAGAGGGAGATGGACGATTAGTAGGGTATGGAGTGCAAGATGACGGTGGATAGTGCAAGGGTGGAGGGTAGCAAGAGATCGAGGTAGAAGGGACTGAGGGAGGTGCTAGAGGTATAATCTTCAGAGTTTGTGTAGTAAGTCAGTTTCTGTCAAAAAGTCAATGAGAGAGTCAAGATTAAAGGAGGGTCCATCTGCAAGAAGGGAAGGTAAAGAAAGGGCCGCAGAGTGAAGACGTCGTTGGAGGTAAATTCTGCGTGCTCGATGATAGTGGGGGCAGTCCAACAGGATATGTCGAACAGACACTGGAACCTGACAATGCCATATGAAGTGTAGTGTGTTTAGAAAGTCTTTTTTAACAATGGTGCTATTTGCAACTTTGCAAAGACTTTGAACCTAATTTTCTTGGCAGTAGAAGGATCTTTCCCTTTCCTTGGACTGAACTTGATTACCTCCCTTTCAGTATGACCCTTGTGGGCTTAATGCTCATCACTCTACTTCCTTCACAACTCTACTATTGGTATCGTGTTTAAAATTCAACCTAAGGGTAAGTTGGTTTTTCATCTAAGAAAATTAAACATTTAGGTTTCATTGGCTTTAAGGAGTAATTTTTTTTTTTTAAACATGTCAGTGGTTCATACTTTACAAAAAACTTTATTCTTTTAAATGCTAACCACTCAAACAAACCTTAGATGGTTACAGTATTTTAAAAAGTCTTCTCAACTAATGGTATAATAATAATAGTAATAATATAATCATTTCTAGGAGCTAAACCCGTATGGGTAAGAACGTTCAACTATCAGTACAAATATCTCCCATAAGAAGTTCTTAACCCTTCAACTATTTCCATTGTATTAGTACACAGGTGATGACTGTCCAATGTACTGGTATGCACAATTTTCTGTGCCTTCAAATATGCCTCTGCCAATAATTTTGACCTCAGCCCAACTGTTTGGGTCTCCTACAACCTCTTCAGCCTTTGAAAAAATTTAAAACCAGATGGCCCCATGTAGTGCATAAGTAGCAGTGCCTAACTAGCATAAGTAAACACTCAAACCATGACCTGTTGTTCCACCACCAGCTTCCCTACCAGTAAACAGTGTGTGCAAGTAGCACAAAGATGACTTATTCATTCCAAATTTATTACAATTTCATGATACTAACAGTGGAATCAGTCAAAAAGCACACTATGTAGATTTAACACAGGATAACCCAACAGTCAAACACTGACTTATTTCCATGTTTCGATGAGTATTACATCTCAAAATAATTGTAATATAAGATTTTCTTGTAAATATATATATTACAGTGGTCTTGAAGGCACACACGTGTTATGGACACAGAAATCACATTGTTTATACAGGGTAATTCAATAAAGTCAATGTGATTTATTTCCATGTTTTGAGGAGTACTACACCTTGAAACAATTGTAATATATAGGTATTCCTTGTATACATTGTCAGAAGAATAAAGCAATAAACAATTATTTGCATCAATTTATAATGTATATTCCAAGTGCAACAATGTTGGGCTATGCCTTTTAAATTTCAATTTATAATTATTTCTTATGAGCCATACAAATTACAGTAGTTATACATTATCAGATTACAATGGACCCTCGGTTTTCGTTCACCACCAAACGCGAACAATTATGGAAGTGTATTTTCGTAAGTGCTTTTGTAAGTGTGTCTTTGGGGTCTGAAACGACTAATCTAATTTATATTTGTCCTTATGGGAACAAATTCATTTGGTAACGGCGCTCAAACAGCATTCTGGAAAGAATTTTCAACGAAAACCGAGGGTCCACTGTATATCTGTATTATAAGGCTCAGAAGAAAGCCAGTAATTATGCAAATGTATTTTGGGCAAACTAGTCAACAGGCTTAAATATAGTACCTTTATTTAGACCTAGTATTAATTTAAGTCATTACAGCTTGGGTAATACATTACAATCATAAGTACAATGAGAAGATACAAATAAGGAATCAGTCAATTACGAATAAAATACACAAATTACATTGGTTCAATAACCTGCATTTTAAGGAGTGGTTAAACTGGGGTGTTGAAATCAAAGCATGGGAATTTACATCTATTATCATAAAAAAACTAGTGTACATACTGTTAAACATTAAAAACTATAACAAACTAAAAGCCAATCACAATTTGGCATCGATAAATTGTAAAACAGATATTGCCGACACATTTATGCTGCTATTGTTGACAAGTAGTTGTTTTGGCAACTTCAATGTGCCATTAAATCTTAAATTTTAATCAGATTCAACTCATTTGAGTCTGTTTCATAAAAAATGAACTCTTTCAGTATGTAATTTTCTTTTTCAAAATCTTGCTCCCCACACAGGAATTTTAATCTTATTTATGGGGTTAATGCTGGTGAGGGGCTCTTGATCCAAGAAACTGAGCTTGTCCTTCCCTTCCTTTGATCAAACCTGACTGCCTCCCATTCCACAGGTGCTATATGACCCCCACAAGTTTAGCACTTCCCCCTATAAATAATAATCTCCCAGGCCACTAAGTGTCCAGTAATAATGTTCAATATAAGGCTGTAAGAATGACTATACCACATTCTAATGCAAGTAAACCTAAAACAATTTGTTACAGTATAAAAATCAACTATGGAGCTGCTTGCTGTATAACCCTTGTGGTTTAGCGCTTCTTTTGATTATAATAATAATAATAAAATGGAGCTGCTTATCAATAGCCTTCTTTATCTGTTCTAATGTTACTGAATATTTAAGATTCATTGTAGCTGCAAAACAAATTGGAAAACCTATAAAGTGTATCCAGTACACAAAAATGACCACACCAAATACAAATATTATAAATCATAACAGCAGTATCTAAGTCCAACTTCATACACCTTCATAATTACGAAACTTGGTTTTCCACTGTCTTCTATACCTGCAACATCCACACTGTAAAAATTAAATATTACATATGATAAAGGCAGAATAATTTTTTCTATATACAGTGCTTATGATAATTACAAATAAACAAGAGTAGATTAGTAAGATTTCTTTTTTGGCTTCACTCTGCAACACCAGTATGTGATTTATTGCAATCTTATCCCCTAAATCACTACATTCTGAACTTATTAACCTTTCCTTGAAGTTTTCCTGCAACTCTTTCCTCAAGGAATATTCCTTGATGCCAGCAAGTGACTCTTTATCCAAGGAATTGGCCCTGACCTCCCTTTCCTTGGATGAAGCCTGGTTGCCTCCAGTTATCCAAGGCACTCTCTGACCCTCTACAAGTTTACTCCATCATCCCCCCATCCCTCATGAATGTAACAATTCCTGCTACCCTAAAAGTATATTTTTCTAATTTCAAGTTTCAATCTACCTACACATTTTTCTCAGTACAAGAGCTTTACCTATGACATTCCCTAAAAACAGTATAAAAATAGAGAAGTTAATGTTTCAATAACTATCTCAGTCTCATACTTTAAGATGGTTGAAATGTTTTTTGTGGAAATCTACATGAAGCAACCTTTTGAAGATTTATCTTTATCTCTGGTGGTGGTTTCCTCTGGGAACTGTTTAGTGCTTTTTTTTGTAAATCCTGAATAAATAAATAACGAATAATAATACTCCATGGGGGAAGTGAAGAAGAATCCTTCCTCTGAGTCATGCATGTTGTAAGAGGCAACTAAAATGCTGGGAGCAAGGGGGCTGGAAATGCCTTCTCCTGCATAAATTACTAAATGTAAATGGAGAGTTGGAAGTATCAGGAATATGGAGGGACTATTTTGAGGAACAGTTAAATGACAATGAATATAAGGAAGCTGTGATTTCATGCATTGGGCAGGGAGGTATAACATCTTGTAGGAGTAAGGAAGAGCCAGTTTTGAGTGTGGAGGAGGCGCATGAGGCAGATGGTAGAATGAAAGGAGGTAAAGCAGCTGGGATTTATGGGATATAGACAGAAATGTTAACCCTTAAACTGTCCACACGTAGATATACGTTCACTCGCGTAGCTGACCGAACGTAGATCTACGTTTTTTTCCAAATGCTTTTAACCTTGTCACGATAAGCCTGAGTTGGCTAGAGATTAGAGAATGGGTCTGTGCACTCAGTGTGTGTAGTATTACAAAATGTGGGAATGACAAACAAAATGCACTCTTCATTTTAAAGAAAAAGAAAAATTTATTTTTTTCTCAAAATACTCGGTCAGCTACGCGAGTGAACGTATATCTACGTGTGGACAGTTTAAGGGTTAAAAGCAGATGGGAATATAGTTTTGGAATGATTGGTGCTTTTATTTAATAAATGTATGGAAGAGGGGAAAGTACCTAGGGATTGGCAGAGAGCATATATAAAGGCAAAGGAAACAAAAGAGAGAGTAAAAATTATAGGGGTATGAGCCTGTTAAGTATACCTGGTAAAGTGTATGGTAGAGTTATTGAAAGAATTAAGAGTAAGACGGAGAGCAGGATCGCTGATGAACAAGGAGGCTTTAGGAAGGGTAGTGGGTGCATAGCCCAAGTGTTTACAGTGAAGCATATAGGTGAACAGTATTTAGATAAGGGTATAGAGATTTTTGTGGCATTTAAGGATTTGGAAAAGGCATATGACAAGGTGGATAGGGGGGCAATGTTGCAAATGTATGGAATAGGAAGAAGGTTACTGAAAGCAGTGAAGAGTTTTTATGAGGATAGTGAGGCTCAGGTTAGAGTATGTACAAGAGAGGGAGATTATTTTTCAGTAAAAGTAAGTCTTAGAGATGTGTGATGTCACCAAGGTTGTTCAATATATCTATAGCTGGGGTTATAAGAGAAGTGTATGCTCGGGTGCTGGCAAGAGGTGTCAGGTTAAAAGAGAGTGGGAGTTGTCACAGTTGCTTTTGGCTGGTGACACCATGCTCTTGGGAGATTCCACAGAGAAGTTGCAGAGGCTGGTGAGCAAGTCTGGAAGGGTATGTAAAAGAAGAAAATTAAAAGTGAACATAGGAAAAAGCAAGATGAGGATAACAAAAATTTAGGTAGTGAAAGACTGGAGTGAATGATTTAACCCTTTGACTGTCGGAGACCCCTTTCTGAAACTCATTTCACGTCGCAAAATATTAGAAAAAAAAAAATTTTTTTTATCAAAATGTTTAGATTATTTTTCTGATTGTTTAAATCCCCCCAAAAAAAATTTGTGATCAGTACTTACCGAGATATAGAGCAGTAAAGTTGGCAAAAAATGAGCCGCGTATGGCAACAGCTGTGAATGCCGCTCACCCGGTAAACTTTGGTTTACTTCCTTTCGTAGGTTTCTTGTTTTTTTCACTTTTATTTTTTTACGTAACTTATGTGGCCTGTGAGACCAAAGTAAGGTGCAATGTATATATATACACTCGTTGTATGCAACACAATAATCGCACAAACATTAGTATCATTATATTGTTTACAAAACTTGTTTACACCAACCAACAATAAAAAAATTGTTTATTACTATTGTTCTATAATATATATACACGTATATAATGACTGGACACTTTCCATCAACTGCAATTAGCACTTCAAAGCTCCAAGCTCTGTGTGTGTGTGTACTCACCTAGTGTGTTAGTTACCATTTTGTCCTAGGCACATGTCGATTAGACACTAGGCCTGTTGTATGTATGTGTGTGTGTGACGAAACACTTCGAAATGTTTCGGCCCCGCCGGGAATTGACCCCGGGCCCTCCGTGCGTAAAGCAAGAGCGCTAGCCACTATGCGTGTGTGTGTGTGTGTGTGTGTGTACATCTAAATTTGCTGAGTCAGGGTAAGGCAGCTGTCAAAATGACATATTATACCATTACTCACCACCCACACTGCCTGTCAACCTGTCAACACAAGGACCCTTCTTCCCCACAACTCTTCCTTCCTTCTTCCTACCTCCAGCTCCTTTCTTCCTTCTTTCCTTTCTTTCTGCCTCCCTTCCTTTCTTCATTTTCCTTCCTTTCTTTCCCTTCCTCCTTCCTTTCTTCCTTTTTTCCTTCCTTCTTTTTCTTCGTTCATTCCTTCCTCTCTCTTCCTTTCTTCCTTCCTTTCTTCTTCTTTCTTAATTCCTTCCTTCTTCTTTCCTTCCTTCCTCCTCTCTCTTCTTTCTATTCCTCTCTCTCTTCTTCTTCCTTCCTTCCTCTCATCTCTTTTTTCCCTTTCCCTTTCCTCTCTCTCTCTTCTTTCCTTCCTTCCTCTCATCTCTTCTTTCCTTCCTTCCTTCCTCTCATCTCTTCTTTCCTTCCTTCCTTCTCTCATCTCTTCCTTTTCCTTCCTCTCATCTCTTCTTTCCTTCCTTCCTTCCTCTCATCTCTTCTTTCCTTCCTTCCTTCCTCTCATCTCTTCTTTCCTTCCTTCCTTCCTCTCATCTCTTCTTTCCTTCCTTCCTCTCATCTCTTCTTTCCTTCCTTCCTTCCTCTCATCTCTTCCTTCCTTCCTTCCTTTCTTCCTTCCTTCCTTCTGGTATCCTAGGCATTGCTTTCAGTCACAAACTCCTCAAAACCATGAAATTTATCTTCAGACACACTTCCATCTGTGTTAGAACTATCACTTGGGAAGAGAAGAGTCCCAGATTCGCCCGGAGTCAGTATTTCTTACCGCTAGGCATACTGAACAAGGACTACTGAAATGGCGTTCCCACAATGCACCACTGGCTGCCAAATTTTTTTTATACTGCGCACACTGACCACACAGACCAATTCTCTCACATGTAGGCCTACCAGCTTTCTCCTGCTTGATTTGAGGCCGCTAGAATTTATGCGTCTTAATACGTCCGAAACATTGGCTCGTAAGACATATATATACGACCGAAACAGTCAAAGGGTTAAGTGTTTCTTCTTTTTCGGGTCACCCTGCCTCTGTAGGAGATGGTAGGTGTTAGAAAAATTAATAATAAATCTGGGAGTTTACCAGACCCTTACAGGTTTTGAGCCTTCCATAATACAATAATAATCTGGAAACATAATACTATCCTTGAGAGGGTGGTTACATGTGGACTCTTTCCCAGATATGTTAAATTTCTCCAAGCACCAAAATAAAATCCTCCATTCACTAATTCATGGCCCTAATCTGACCAGCCAGACTGCTGGTGATCACTACTGTAAAGGTCACATAGCTGCCTTTTGCTGAGTGATATCACTAAGATGGGTTGCCCACGCAGATCCCAATGAACAAATTACATCTACGAGATACGACTAAATGAGTGAGAAGTATACAGTGAGCACCATATTTCAGGATACACAACAAATTTTGGGACGTACTGTGTACCTATTGTTTCTGATGCAGTGCTGTATGACCCTTGTGGGTGTAGCACTTAGTTTTGATTGTAATATTATTTTTTATATTTTTCTTCAATATGTAGTGGATACAGGTACAATACTGACATTAAATTTCAAAATATGCTGTCAAAGATTATACCTAAGAAGTTCTCAACAGAAACTCAGTAACCACTATACCTGGAGGGTATTCCGAGGGTCAAAGTCTCCGTGGCCCAGGCCTCACGGTGGATCAGAGTCTGATCAACCAGGGTGTTACTGTTGGCCACACACAAACTGACCTATGAACCACAGCCTGACTGGTCAAGCACTGACTTTAGGTGTCTGTCCAGCTCCATCTTAAAGACAGCCAGGGGTCTATTGGTAATCCCAGTTGTGTATGCCGGGAGGCAGTTGAAGTCTTGGGACCCTGGCACTTACTGTGTTGTCTCTTAGTGTAATCATGGCACCTGCTTTTCATTGTGGAGATGTTGCACCACCTGTCGAGTCTTGCTTTTGTAGGGAGAGATTTCCGTGTGCAGATTTGGGACTAGACCCACTAGGATTTTCCAAATGTATACGTATTATCATGCATCTTTCTTGCCTGCGTTCCAAGGAGAACAGGTCAAGGGCCCTCAACTATTCCCAGTAATTCAGGTGCTTTATAATATTTTTTTTTCTCAAGTTGGCCGTCTCCCACCGAGGCAGGGTGACCCAAAAAGAAAGAAAATCCCCAAAAAGAAAATACTTTCATCATCATTCAACACTTTCACCTCACTCATACATAATCAGTCTTTGCAGAGGCGCTCAGATACGACAGCTGAGAATAAGTCCCTCCCAGCTGTCACTATCCCAGACCCCTCCTTTAAAGTGCATGCATTGTACTTCCCATTTCCAGGACTCAAGTCCAACTAAATCAATTAACTGGTTTCCCTGAATCCCTTCACAAAATGTTACCCTGCTCACACTCCAACAGCTCATCAGGTCCCAAAAACCATTCGTCTCCATTCACTCCTATCTAACACGCTCACACATGCTTGCTGGAAGTCCAAGCCCCTCGCCCACAAAACCTCCTTTACCCCCTCCCTCCAACCTTTTCCAGGTCTGCAATTTCGTCTGCCTTGTAAAGGTCTGTTAGTAGACAGCAATATTCCAACCTAGAGAGAAAAAGCAATATGAAGAGAATCATTGGCTTGGAATCCCTAGGTCTGAAGGTTCTCATGATCCAGCCTATCATTTTTCCCTAGCAGATGTGGTAGATACTTTGTTGTGATCTTTGAAAGTGAGATTCTCTTTCATTATCACTCCCAGGTCCTTCACATTAGTTTTTTGCTCTATTGTGTGGTTGGAATATGTCTTATACTCCAATCCAGTTTTTATTTCCTTGAGTTTCCATAGTGGAGTAATTGAAATTTGTCTTCAATGAACTTCATATTATTTCCTGACACCCATTTAAAGACTTGGTTAATGTCCTCTTGGAGATTCGCAGTGTCCTCGATGGGTGGCCTGTCATGCAAATTCTGATATCATCAGCAATGGAGAACATGGTGCTGTGCTTTACATCTCTGTCTATGTCAGATATGAGGATGAGGAACAGGATGGGAGCGAGTACTGTACCTTGTGGAACAGAGCTTTTCACTGTAGCTGCCTCAGACTTTACTCTTGTTTACTATTACTCTTCGTGTTCTATTTGTTAGGAAGTTACAGAGGAAAAAAATGGAACATGGAAGGTAGCATAGTAAATTAAAAGTAGTAGGAAGTAAAGACTGGTGAATTTGAGAGACAATAACTTGATGTAACAAATTAGCTGGTATAAACAGCATCTTTTTTGTCTCACAAAATTATTCATTTAACAGAAAAAAATACTTTTATATATAATATATATATATATATATATATATATATATATTTTTTTTTTTTTTTTTAAACAAGTCGGCCATCTCCCACCGAGGCAGGGTGACCCAAAAAGAAAGAAAATCCCCAAAAAGAAAATACTTTCATCATCATTCAACACTTTCACCTCACTCATACATAGTCTTTGCAGAGGTGCTCAGTTACGACAGTTTAGAAGTCCCTCCAAACTGTCAATATCCCAAACCCTTCCTTTAACCCTTAAACGGTCCAAACGTATATATACGTTAGTACTGCTACTGCTCCAAACTTATATTTACGTTTTATTTTTCCTGCCTCCAAATTTGGCACGATTAGCCTGAGATGCCTGGTCAGCATAGAATGGGTCTTAACACTCGGTGTGCGCCATATTAAAAAAATCTGGGACCATTTAGTACCTTGTGGGAGCACCAGTTAAATTGAGCACCAGCTAGAGCAAACACTGCGGCAAACATCAAGGATTCACTGATGTCATGTCATATTAACACTCCCCTTTGAAATGGAAAGTGATGTCGGCAGGCTGGCAGGCCAGCTGGCTGCCTGCCTGCCTGGCCACCTGGCTGGCAAGCAGCTGGTTGGCCACCTGGCTGGTCAGCTGGGTACCTGATTGGCTGTCTATCTCTGTCTGTATCTATCTGTGTCTGTCTCTATCTCACAGGAACACATACGTAAATACAATTATACATAGTGTAAATTACCTAGGATAACTAAAAAAATCAAGACAAAGTGATATAATGTGCTTGGGATCTGCGTAATACCAGTTGGTTTATGAGCTACTCTCTGAGACAAGCAGACAGAAAGACAGACACACAGACAGACAGAAAGACAGACAGGTTTGTGTAACAAATAAAGGGAAGCAGTGTAAGCTCGTCAAATGTCATCACTGTAATTACTGGACTGATAAGAAGAGATAAAATTACCCTCACCCCTCATCAAATGTCACCAGTCATCATTAGTGGAGATCAGATGAGATAAGGCAGTGACACATATCTTACATAATGGCTTCAAGGGAACTTTATTATTATTATTATTATTATGCACTATCATTATTATTATTATCATTATTATTCACTATCATTATTATTATTATTTTTATGCACTATCATTATTATTATTATTTTTATGCACTATCATTATTATTTTTATGCACTATCATTATTATTATTATTTAAGTACAATTTCAGTACCTAATATTACTGTCAGAACAAAGATTGGCTATGAAATCACAAGAACTACTATAAATTGTAATTATCAGAACATAAAAATTATATAAAAATAATAAAAAAAAGAGAAAAAAAAGTATATCGGCAACAATTCTGCAGGCGGCAGGACTCCTGTTGCTGTCAGGTGAGCATCCAGTGCCAACTTCTCCGCCTCATATCTCGGTAACTACTCACCCTAATTGTTTTTTTATCCTATAACACTTAAAAAATGTTCTTTATGTCTATATAATTTTTTTTTTTTTTTTTTTTTTTTTTTAAATATTCGGGGCACTGGGCGTGCGAACGTATATATACGTTTGGACCGTTTAAGGGTTAAAGTGCAGGCATTGTATTTCCCATTTCCAGGACTCAAGTCCGGCTAACCAGTTTCCCTGAATCCCTTCACTAAATATTACCATGCTCACACTTCAACAGCTCGTCAGGTCCCAAAAACCATTCGTCTCCATTCACTGCTATCTAATACGCTCACGCACGCTTGCTAGAAGTCCAAGCCCCTCGCCCACAAAACCTCCTTTACCCCCTCCCTCTAACCTTTTCAAGGACGACCATTACCCCGCCTTCCTTTTCCTACAGATTTATACACTCTCCAAGTCATTCTACTTTGATCCATTCTCTCTAAATGACCAAACCACCTCAACATCCCCTCTTCAGCCCTCTGGCAAATACTTTTAGTAATTCCACACCACCTCCTAATTTCCACACTCCGAATTCTCTGCATAATATTTACACCACACATTGCCCTTAGACAGGACATCTCCACTGCCTCCAGCCGCCTCCTCGCTGCAGCAGTTACAACCCAAGCTTCACACCCATATAAGAGTGTTGGTACTATGTACTATACTTTCATACATTCCCTTCTTTGCCTCCATGGATAATGTTTTTTTGTCTCCACAGATATATACGTACTGTTTTTCTTTTACTTCAATGGCTGTCGCCTGCCAAGGCAGGGCGACCCAAACAAAAAAATCAAATTCACTACGTTTCATTCATTCAACAGATAAATTTCTTTTATTAATTCAATCAGCTACAAGCACAAGAAGTGCAAGGCAGACAGTAAGTTTTAATGAGTATATTCATGGCTCTAACTGTTTACTATGTTTGAACATTATATATTAGTTTAAAGATAAAACATTAAGGTAGTACAATGTGCATTCCAAAGAAATTACTAAATATATGCTTGCATGTTATAATTATTTTAAATGGTAAAGAGTCTTAAGTTATTTATAGACAAAATTATTATTATCCAAGCTCTAAAAGCAAACTTTATTCTTTTTTATGCTAGTTTCAAACAAATCAAAATAATGTATGAATTGAGGTGTGTCAAATTATATGCTACAAGAGTAATATGACAATACAGTACACTCATGAGAGTGTGGTGCAGATCATACAGTCATTCTGAGATGAAAGTGATGGTCAGATCAAACAAGCAATTTATGAGGTTGAAATGAAAGTAAATAAGAAATGGATGAAGGGCAGATACAGGCATCTGAAAAAAATGTACAGTATACATTATTGTAAAATGTAATAAATACATAAAAACTATATATATATGTGTGATATATACGTTTGAGTAAATCAATAGGAGACAAACATGACATTGTGAAAAGCTGAATATTATGATCTACAACAAAGATGCTTTTCAACAGATCTGCTGAAGAGGTTCTAAGTTGGAGATAAAAAATTTACAGCTAACATGTGTCCATTAGGTGGGAAACAGCCGATTTGTTGAAAGAAGAAGAATATGTCCATTAAACTTCAAAGTTTCCAATCATATATCTTATATTATATACAGTATGTACTGTACATGGTGAACAATGTAGGAATTCACTTCTGTAAATTTATGACAAATTAGCTCTATGTTATTTATCCTAGGTAGTAGGTTGGTAGACAGTAACCACCCAGGAAAGTACTATCATCCTGCCAAGCGAGTGTGAAACGGAAGCCTGTACGTAATTGTTTTACATGATGGTAGGATTGCTGGTGTCTTTTTTCTGTCTCATAAACATGCAAGATTTCAGGCACGTCTTGCTAATTCTACATGACTCACGAAATTGTAATGACATGATTGCAAACAAACTATACCACAGGTGGGGTTAGAACCCGCAATCAGTCTCTCAAAACTCCAGACCATCGGTCTGGAGTTTTGAGACACTCTGATCACGGGTTCTAACCCCACCCGTGGTATGGTTTGCTAATTCTACTTACACTTAGGTCACACTACACATGCATGTACAAGCATAAATATACACACACCCCTCTGGGTTTTTTTTTTCTTACTGGTTCTTCTTCTTGTTTATTTCCTTTTATCTCCATGGGGAAGTGGAACAGAATTCTTCCTCCGTAAGCCATGCTTGTTGTAAGAGGTGACTAAAATGCCAGGAGCAAGGGGCTAGTAACCCCTTCTCCTCTATACATTACTAAATTTATAAAGAGAAACTTCGTTTTTCTTTTTGGGCTATCCTGCTTCAGTAGGATATGGCTGGTGCATTGAAAGGTGTAATTTATATATGAAGCATTGCATGGCAGCAAAGAATAAGCACCACCAAGACCAAAATCTGGGTTAGTGAAGGAAGTGATTCCTTAATGTGTTGTCTGTTTGTGGGAATACATACAGTGGTACCTCGAGTTACGATATTTTTTCGTTCGAGAATGCTGTTCAAGTGCCATTACCAAACGAATTTATCCCCATAAGGAATAATGTAAAATAGACTAGTCCTTTTACACCCCCAAAAATATACTTACAAAAGCATTTAAAAAAATAAACTTACATAAAAGGGTGATTTTGGGGACCATCGTAACTCGAGGTACCACTGTATGTAGATACAGTGGACCCCCGGTTTACGATATTTTTTCGTTCAAGAATACTGTTCAAGTGCAATTACCGAACTAATTTATTCCCATAAGGAATAATGTAAATTAGATTAGTCCTTTTAGACCCCCAAAACTACACTTACAAAAGCACTCGCAAAAATAAACTTACATAAACGGGCGAGTTTGGAGACCATCGTAAACCGGGGGTCCACTGTATTGTCTTCTGTATCTTTAAGTTAGGCTCAGAGCCTCATAACGAAGAATGGTAGCTTAAGCTTCATAGCTCCGATCTCACTCCCATGCACCTGTGTTTTTTCTCTTCTGAGTGAATTCGGTGATTATTCTATTCTGTGGCACAATGCCTCATCTTCTTTCAAAACATTGGTCGTTTACCACCAAAGCGGGGTGGCCCAAAAGGAAAAACGAAAGTTTCTCCTTTTACATTTAGTAATACATATATACAGGAGAAGGGGTTACTAGCCCCTTGCTCTCTGCATTTAAGTCGCCTCTTACGACACGCATGGCTTACGGAGGAAGAATTCTGTTCCACTTCCCCATGGAGACAATGCCTCATAACTGAATCAAATATGCTCAGCGACAGAATAAGAAAGCTTTAACAATCAATGAAACATGCACAATAAAAAAAATAATTATATGTTACTGTAATTGGGTAGGACCCTTCATGGGCTTATGTAATACAAAATGTTAATGCTTTCCTATCACCATCACTTCAGCCATTTTTTCACCCATCAACTTACCAAGTATATTTTATCCATAGGCTGGTGTCTGATGCTGCAAACTTTCCACTATGTACTGAGGAATACCCATTTGAAGAAGTGTTGATGGTGGTAAGCTAGGCAGGTTGGGAGTGTAATGGCAGAGCGCCTCCCAGCATATATCACGAAGTTTTCCTACACTGAGCCATACTTTAGTCACTCTTGCAGTGCGCTTATTGTCTTCGAGATTTTTGACTCCTCCAAACATATACATACATCCATCCTGAAGACAAACAACTTCCATGTCAGTATATGTATTGGACTCTATAATATGCATTATTTTAAATTAATATTTTAATTTTCTCATTAATTTTATACATTACACAACAAAATATGCAATTTCAGTCATGTAGTTTTTCATTTGTAAATTATTAATATCAAGTGTCATAGATACTTTCCAAAGTAATCCCCAAATCTATAATATTCATAATTCCATCTACCTATTTTGTTTTTTTCAGCACGTCGGCCATCTCCCATAGAGGTAGGGTAACCCAAAAAAAGAAAAACACTTTCACCATCATTCAACATTTCTGCCATCATTCACACAATGTCACTGTTATTCCTGTATATGGAAATATGTGGTTTCCTGGATTCATCTTCCTATTTATCCTATCTTCCTATTTATTATGAAATTAATTTAATAACAAAATTAATAATAATAAATCCAGAGATGCCGACTCCCTCTTGGGTTTGGAGGAAAGAAATGAGTGGGAAAAATGGAGCCCTTGGTATACATAGACAAGGTGACACCCAACTGCTGTAGTAAATTTCAACAATGGTCTGCAATGCTAATGCCAGCAACTGAGAATGGGAGCAAACTCTGGAGAGTACTTGCCAGTCAACTGATGTACCTTTTTCCAGACTACACACATAGAGGTAATGGAATTAACAGTAGACACATTAGCTCACCAACAAGAACATTTTGTTACATGTATAACTGGAAGGACAAATGCCCTCACCTGTTTAAAAGCAATGAAATGGTTGTTGGTTCTGTTGTAATGGTAGGAGTCCCACACAGAGCATTACAATCGCACTGCATGATCAATGTCAGACCACCCAGGTACACATTTCCGATAATGCCTACTCAAGGTACGGGAAATAGTAAGCAATGCTACAGTATGAATAGAGGTGGTAAAAAGGCGTGACAACTTGTCGGAAGAAGACTTAGAAGGGGAAACATCAAGATAAGAAGTATGGCAAGAATAAAGTGCCCAATCTGCCTGCTCAAACTGCCAACTGGAGCAACAAAGGGGTTGGGCATAATAATAATTAGAAATAAGGAGAAGAGGAAAATGATTGCTGTTATGATCAGGTACTAAAGATCAATCAAATTCCAACACTACAGAAGATCATATAGAGATCCATACAGGAAAGAGAACGAGTGCAAAGATCTAAATGAGTAGGGGTGCCACTTTTTAAAACATGATGAGGGAGAAAAGTGAGAAAAGCCTCTAATTGGTCACCTTGAAAGTCAGTGAGACCCTCTCCAGAGCAAATGATGAGCATTAAAATCACTTAATAAAAGGAGGGGCAGAGGTAAGGAAGAAATCAGAAAATGGATGTCAGAAATAAATAATGGGCGAGAAGAGGAAAAAATAGAATGAGCAGACTGTTACCACTTGTCTAAATATACATAGGCTACAGTATAATGAAGCAAAATACAAATGGAAAGCTGAGAGTAAGAAATAACACTATGCAAGAAGTGCACCCTTGTTCAATGTCTCATTGGAAAAGGATCACTGAAATTATAATAAAACACAGCCAGGGATAGGAAGACCAACAGTGGAGTGTAGTTTTGGTTCTTATAAAGAGATACAAATAGGAAAACCAGGAGAGCAACACTTGGAGTGCTCTCCCCCTCCAATGATTTCCTATATATCATCTGATATTCCACTACAATTGCAATAATGCCATTATCAGAAAAAATAATGACAATGACAACAGAAAGCAGGCAGTGGTTATGGGCTAAGATGGCCAGTAAAGTCAATGTGTGGTGGTAATGGGAAGGTACACACAAGTGACATGTGTGTAGTCCTAATAGAAAGACATTGGTCAGCAAATGTAGGTGGTTGTGAAGTGTGAGAACATGAAGATAAAGGAGGCAGGTCATTGTCCATCATAGGTTTTGTATCCTCAATAAAAGCTGATATGGCCTCAAGAAGAATGGGTGGTGAAAGTTGCAACAAGAAGGCTGGAGGCAGTGGAGATTTCATGTCTGAGGGCAATGTGTGATGTGAATATTATGCAGAGAATCCATAGCTTGGAGATTAGAAGGTGTGGGGTTACTAAAAGTAGTATCCAGAGAGCTTAATAGGGGTTATTGAGGTGATTCAGATATTTAGAGAGGATGGAACAAAAAAGAATTACTTGGAGGGTGTATAAATCTGTAGTGGCAAGAAGGCAGGGAAGAGGTTGTCCAAGGAAAGGTTGGAGGAAGCATGAGCATGTTAGATAGGAGTGAGTGGAGGCAAGTGATTATTATGACTTGATGTGCTGTTGGAAATGAGAGCAAGGTAACATTTATGAAGGGATTCAGGAAAACCAGTTAGTCAGACTTGATTCCTTGGGTGTGAAGTACAGTGCCTGTACTCTGAAAGAGGGATGGAGATATGTTGCAGCTTTTGAACTCCTGTATCAGAACACCTCTGGAGTGAGTGATGATGAAAGTGTTTCTTCTTTTTTGGGTCACCCTGCCTTTGTGGGAGATGGCCGATGTGTTAAAAAAAATGGTCTCGAGTTTCTAAAGACAAGGAAGTAGCAGGAAGTCTGAAGAGGCAGATGGAGTAGATATTGGAAGGTATCAAAACCACAGGAGACAGAGAAAAGGGAGGGGTCCTGAAAGAAAGGAATCTGGGTAGAGACAGGGAGAAATAGTGGACATAAGTGGGGGTGGATTTATATCCACAACTGTGACAGATGGAGGAGGCAATGGGGAAGTTGAAGATGGAGTAGTCACTGCCAAAGCATATGAAAGGCCCTCCTTTTACTTCAGACAACAGATTTCACACTTTCTTAAGTAAAGAGGGCATCGGTGGGAATACACAAGGTGAGCTTCACTGCAATTAAAGAAAGAGGCAGGCCACAGGAAAGATTATTATGATATGCTGCACCACAGACCAGGAATTCCACCGGTGATCTACAATACCTGGCAGGGTGGCCAAGCGCCAGCAATGTCTACATTGTTGAGGTGTGGGGAGCAACCATTTGGAGCACATGTAAGCATTGGCGTGCTATATAAACAGAAGCTGGAGGCTCCCAGCAGTTGAAGGTTAGTTTAGCAATGTTGCTAGGATAAAAAACTCCAACTCCTGGCAGGGTGGAAGTTTCCACTTTAGTGACTAGTAGGTACTAGAGCTCAAGCTGCTCCTGAATATCCAGGCCATATTGCAAAAAAGTCTTGTTGGATAATGGAATATAGGATGAGGGAAGAACCACAGCTAAAACTGAGAAAGGAAAGTCTGTGCTTAGTGACAGGGATGTCATCAACAGATTGAAGGAAAAGACTGGCAGCTTACTCAGCATCATTCACAGTGACAATGTGCATCCTACTCTTGAAGGCATGAAGTGACACAGTTTGACTTACATGCATCATGACTGCTTTGCTAATGGCATGGTCAGTGAGGTAATCAGCAGGTGTCATTGGCTGAAGAGAAAGTTTTGTCTAAGACGGTCACTGTAATACAGAAGGGAAATACGTTTCCAGGCACTGTGTTTCTTAGGGCTGCAGGAAGAATGAATGTCAATAATAGCATTGGTATCATCAAGTATGGGCTAAGGGCATTCAGATGTTGATATCAAGCCAATCTGTCCTGTTGTGGTTAGTGGCCGATTCAAAAAACAATGTGCCATGTGGGAGAAGTTGGGTTGCAAGGAAGGTCCATGGGAAGGTCAGGGTGCTGCAGGGGTAAGAGGCTGGGGAAGAGAAAAATAGGCAAATTATGAACTGGACTATGCATGAATTAATTTTTTTTTCTAGAAAATGGTAGGGGGCAGCTCTGGGGAGAAACAAAGATTGTATGTCACCCTCCTTGTCCAAGCGTACCTTTGTCTCACCAAGTAGTGTCAATGCTGCACAGAAAGGACTCCCTACCCTACCCTTCATGCCAGCAATTCAGGATAGTAACCTCACATCAACCGAGCCACCTTGGCCAACAAAAGAGAAAGGCAATCAGTAACCTGCCAAAAGTCATAACCCCCTTTGGCCACCACCTCCCAGAACCAATAAACAGCCTACAGGATACTCCTGTTACCCAAAGACACATGAAGCCACCCTCCAGAACTCTAGATGCCAGCTCAACACATCCCTAGATTATCCAGCTCCAATGGCAAACACCATCAACACCAAGGGGTCTCAGCGGAATGGGACAGACAACGATTCCTTTACATTTCAACCTATGAGCTGTAATTTACAAGGCAAATATCCCCAAGATGCAGGGAGGGAAGGGGTGTAGGGCAATCAGAATTAATTCAAGGAAGGAGGCAAAAGGTCTAATTCCTCGGATCAAGAGTCCCTCACCACGTCAAGGGACCCTATCCCTTGAAGAGTATAGTAATAACACTAATGTATATATGCCATTCACACGAATTTCTATCTTTAAAGAGGAAAAGTTCCTACCTCTGTTACAGCTGCCGAATGAAAGTAGAGTGGTACTGGTGATTTGCAAGGTAATTTTTGCCACTCAAATGAAATCAGATTCAGTCTCCAAAGATCAGCAAATGCTTCTACACCGTTATAACCACCATGGATGTAAACATCTGAAATAAAAGAAAATACATGTTTTTCAATAAGTCACCCAAAATGCAATGTTCCATACAGACTGCAAGTAACTTTTTCCTCATGGCTACTGACAAAATAAAAATATAATCCATCAATATTTGATATTGTTCTTCCAGCCACATAGTGGCGAGGTAGCACTGTTCTGCACACTTAATTAACCTCACCATTCTCTTATATAAAGTATGCATTTTTTGCCACTTTATGATTATGGTATAATCATCATATTTAGAAGGAAGTGGCCCATATAGTTCTGCAATGTGAATATAATAACACTTCTACATACATAAAGCTGGTTCACAAATTTTGCTTGCTAAATACAAAATGGCTGCTACACAACCAATTTTTACTTATCATTAAATAACTAAAAGGTTTATTTCTTTCTTTATAAAAACAACTTAAACTTAATTTTTTCCTAGAAAAATACTAAACCCAATTCACATAATTTTTTCTGAAATTTGCACTCAATGTTAACATAAAATCAATATTCTATATCCTGCTCAAATGCCTAATCATAAAAGTTTTATTGTACTTCCAAATTTTTACATTTTTAGCTTTAACATTTCAATCCTGGCCAATGATCCCTAAATTTTTTCTATCCTCGTGTAGAACAAACACTGTTATGTCTACAAGTATAGAAGCAATGTGTACATGTGTGAAGACTGAGACACCAGTCAAACATTTGGGAATCTCCATAATAAAGATTCCCAAATGTTGCACAAGCACTTCATTCTTCAACTTGTCAATTTTCTAAACTATTTACATCATGTGTACATAATGTAAATGGTAGCAACTTAAAATTCAGTGAGTACGACACATGTGCAACACTTGGGTATCTTTACTGCAGAAATGTTTTTGCCAAGTACAGTGGACCCTCGGTTTACGTTGAAAATTCATTCCAGAATGCTGTTTGAGTGCCGTTACTGAACAAAATTTTCCCCGTAAGGACAAATGTAAATTAGATTAGACCCCCAAAAATACACTTACAAAAGCACTTACGTAAATACACTTACATAATTGTTCGAGTTTGGAGATGAACGTAAACCGGGGGTCCACTGTAGTAGTTGTATCAATCGAATACCATTTTTCTGTGTACAGTGGACCCCCGGAGTTCGTACTGCTCCAAACTCGAACAATTATGTAAGTGTATTTTTGGGGGTCTAAAACGACTAATCTAATTTACATTATTCCTTTTTTTTTTTTTCAACAAGTCAGCCGTCTCCCACCGAGGCAGGGTGACCCAAAAAGAAAGAAAATCCCCAAAAAGAAAATACTTTCATCATCATTCAACACTTTCACCTCACTCATACATAATCACTGTCTTTGCAGAGGCGCTCAGATACGACAGCTGAGAATAAGTCATTATTCCTTATGGGAACAAATTCGTTCGGTAACGGCACTTGAGCAGCATTCTGGAACGAATTAATGACGAATTCCGGGGGTCCACTGTATTTGATTGATAAATCCAATGCTTAATGAAATGTTTTCACAATAGACTCACCCAAGTGTTGTATGTGTGTCTGAATCATCCATGTTGGTTTTCTAAGCCATATATAAGAACTAGCAATTGTTATTGCAATAATGCAGTATTTATAGCTACCACACCCCAGTGGTATTTAAGAAGTGAATACTGAATGTGAAAAATTAAACTACTATACTAAAATGTAAATCTGCATGGGAAAGTGGAAAATTCTTCCTCCGTAAGCCATGCATGTTGTAAGAGGTGACCAAAATGCCAGAAGCAAGGGGCTCATAACCCCTTCTGTATAAATTACTAACTGTAAAAAGAAAAAACTTTATAAAAGCATTTCTTCTTTAACGGGTCACCCTGCCTTGGTGGGAGACAGCTGGCGTGTTACAAAAAAAACTGTAAAAAAGTCACCGACTCAACATTGAAAATGTGCTCTGTCTTAATAGTCAATACGTCAGAATGATGCATTTCTATGGCTGTTACACAGGCATGTAGCTTCGAGGGGAACACTGGTCCTAACATCTGACAACCCAATGTACAGTACAGTACAAATATCAGTTGCTCTCATCTATGTATATGTGATGGTTTAGCCCTCTACCAATATCATATCCTGCATATCACTTAAATATATTGTACGTACTTATTTCATTATTCATATCTCGGATGTATCAATTTCTGAACATTCACTATTTACATAAATTTTTATTATTGTATTCCAGGTAAGGTTCAGTTGCATAAACCCTCTTACAACCCAAATTTACATAGCACAATTCTGTTGCATTTTTTTTTTCCAACAAACCGGCTGTTTCCCATTGAGGTAGGGTGACCCATAAAAGAAGAAACTCTCACAATCATTCACTCCATCCCTGTCTTGCCAGAGAGGTGCTGATTCAACAGTTCAAAACTGCAAATATCCCCACTGCAATCAAAAATTTCAAGTGCTTGTGAAAATCTTGATTTTATGCACCATAAATAATTAAGCAACATGCAAAATTTGGTAGCACAGTACACTCTTAGATTTTATTCAATCTAGTTGACAGCTAGCCAGCACAGCCTCCCGCCTTTCCTACTAAGCGCCAGCAGGTCACATCCACTAGATAGGATTTCTTACCTAAAAAATTCATTGCTTGGCAATGATTCTTTGGAGCACTTGTGTACCAGCCTCTCTTCTCATTCTGTTTCATTTGATTAACTGCTATACTATATTTTCCTTAACTATTACCTACTAATTCTTACTCTTTATTCTCTTTCTGATTTTTTCTATCAGTTTTGCCTTCCTACCAACTTTATGAAAAGTTCCTGTCTGCTTACATATTTTTTATTCACTATTAGTAAACACTGATGACTTTACTTGTGACAGGCACAAGATACCTTCACAGAATTCTTCAGCATTCTCTAATTTTTATTTAAGGGTTTATGAACACTTGGGTACTAGTACAGTGGACCCCCGAGTAACGAGCAAAATTCATTCCAGAAGCCTGCTCAAGTTCCATTACCGAACGAATTTACTCCCTTAAGAAATAATGTCAAGTAGGTTAGTCCATTTCAGACCCCCAAAAATACACTTACAAAAGCACTTACAATATTATACTTACATAATTGTACGATTTCCGGGGTGCTCGTTACTTGGGGTCCACTGTACTAGTATATTCTTTTCTTTCAACAAATCGGCCGTTTCCCACCAAGGCGGGGTGGCCCAAAGAGAAAAACAAGAGTTTCTCTTTTTAACTTTAGTAATGTATACAGGAGAAGGGGTTACTAGCACCTTGCTCCCGGCATTTTAGTCGACTCTTACAACACGCATGGCTTACGGAGGAAGAATTCTGTTCCACTTCCCCATGGAGATAAGAGGAAATAAGAACAAGAACTACTAAGAAAATAGAAGAAAACCCAGAGGGGTGTGTATATATATAGTATGCTTGTACATGAATGTGTAGTGTGACCAAAGTGTAAGCAGAAGTAACAAGACATACCTGAAATCTTGCATGTTTATGAGACAGAAAAAAGACACCAGCAATCCTACCATCATGTAAAACAATTACAGTGGTCCCTCAACTAACGAACTTAATCCGTTCCAGGAGCTAGTTCTTAGCACGAAAAGTTCATTATTTGAAACCTTATTTCCCATAAGAAATAATGTAAATACAATTAATCCGTTCCAGACATCCAAAAATATTCACAAAAAATTAATTTTAATACTAAATAATAAACAGATTAATAAATAACATTTTTTATTTTTTTTTTATTAACACATCTGCCGATTCCCACCAAGGCAGGGTGGCCCGAAAAAGAAAAACTTTCATCATCATTCACTCCATCACTGTCTTGCCAGAGGGGTGCTTTACACTACAGTTATACAACTGCAACATTAACACCCCTCCTTCAGAGTGCAGGACTCAAGTCCGGCCTGCCGGTTTCCCTGAATCCCTTCATAAATGTTACTTTGCTCACACTCCAACAGCACGTCAAGTATTAAAAACCATTTGTCTCCATTCACTCCTATCAAATATGCTCACACATGCTTGCTGGAAGTCCAAGCCCCTCGCACACAAAACTTCCTTTACCCCCTCCCTCCAACCTTTCCTAGGCCGACCCCTACCCCGCCTTCCCTCCACTACAGATTTATACACTCTCGAAGTTATTCTGTCTCGTTCCATTCTCTCTACATGTCCGAACCACCTCAACAACCCCTCCTCAGCTCTCTGGATAATAGTTTTGGTAATCCCGCACCTCCTCCTAATTTCCAAACTCCGAATTCTCTGCATTATATTCACACCACACATTGACCTCAGACATGACATCTCCACTGCCTCCAGTCTTCATCATTGCAACATTCATCACCCATGTTTCACACCCATATAAGAGTGTTGGTATAACTATACTCTCATACATTCCCTTCTTTACTTCCATGGACAAAGTTCTTTGTCTCCACAGACTCCGAAGTGCTCCACTCACCCTTTTTCCCTCATCAATTCTATGATTCACCTCATCCTTCATAGACCCATCTGCTGACATGTCCACACCCAAATATCTGAGGTACTACCGTCCTGCCAGGTGACTGTGAAACAGAAACCTGAAACTGTTTTACATGATGGTAGGATTGCTGGTGTCTTTTTCTGTCTCATAAACAGGCTGAATAACAGGTATATCTAGCTACTTCTGCTTACACTTTAGGTCACACTACACAGGCATGCACATGCATATACAGTGGTACCTCGACTTACGATATTTTTTCATTCCAGAATGCTGTTCAAGTGTCATTACCAAACGAATTTATCTCCTTAAGAAATGTTGTAAAATAGACTAGTCCTTTTAGACCCCCAAAATTACACTTACAAAAGCATTTAAAAAAATAAACTTACATACAAGGGTGAGTTTGGGGACCATCGTAAGTCGAGGTACCACTGTATATACATACACACATCTAGGTTTTTTTTTCTTTTTATTAATAGCTCTTGTTCTTTTTATTTTTCTCTATTGTCCATGGGGAAGTGGAAAAGAATCTTTCCTCCGTAAGCCATGCGTGTTGTATGAGGCGACTAAAATGCCGGGAGCAAAGGGCTAGTAACCCCTTCTCCTGTACACATTTACTAAAAAAGAGAAGAAAAACTTTATAAATAACATTTACTTACCTTTATTGAAGAGAGTTGCAGGCATCTGGAAGATAGGGAGGATGACAGGGGCAGTGTGTTAGTGGTTGGAAGGGAAATCCCCCTCCAAAATGACTTCAGGTAACAAGTCCTTATCTGGGGTTACTTCCCTTCTTTTTCTTTTAATGCCACTAGGACCAGCTTGAGAGTCACTGGATCCCTGCCTCGTGAAATAACTGTCCACAGTCCTCTGTTTCTGGCGACTCTTTAATATTTTCCTGAAGTGCAACATGGCCTGTTTCATCACAATTAAACACTTGTTGGGGGAGGAATTCTTCAGCCTCTATGAACCCCTTAAATTCACTCACAAACTTTTCAGCTGCACGTTTGTCTGAGCTGGCTGCCTCACTATGTCTCACAACACTGTATGCCACTATGTTTCTTAAACCTTTCAAACCAGCCTCTGCTGGCTTTAAAATCACTCCTCACCACTGGTTCCAGGCATTGTCTAGACAAGATCTGCGTGCAACTTCCTTGCCTTTTCACAAATTATCGCCATGGAAATACTATCACCTGCTATCTGTTTATTGTTTATCCACACCATCAACAACTTCTCAACCTCATCCACTGTTTTTGATCTCTTTTTCATTAACATATCAACTGTAGGGGAAGGAAGGCGGGGTAGGGGTCGTCCTAGAAAAGGTTGGAGGGAAGGGGTAAAGGAGGTATTGTGGGCGAGGGGCTTGGACTTCCAGCAAGCATGTGTGAGCGTGTTAGATAGGAGTGAATGGAGACGAATGGTTTTTGGGACATGACGATCTGTTGGAGTGTGAGCAGGGTAACATTGTGTGAAGGGATTCAGGGAAACCAGTTAATTGATTTAGTTGGACTTGAGTCCTGGAAATGGGAAGTACAATGCCTGCACTTTAAAGGAGGGGTCTGGGATAGTGACAGCTGGGAGGGACAATTCTCAGCTGTCATATCTGAGCTCCTCTGCAAAGACAGTGATTATGTATGTGTGTGGTGATAGTGTTGAATGATGATGAAAGTATTTTCTTTTTGGGGATTTTCTTTCTTTTTGGGTCACCCTGCCTCGGTGGGAGACGGCCGACTTGTTGAAAAAAAAAAAAAATCAACCCCTTTTGCAACATTAGCTTCCTTGATCTCATTTCTCTTTGCCAGGATAGTGCCGATACTAGATTTGTTTTTCTTGTACATCTTGGCAAGCTCACTCACACATATGCCACTCTCATATTTTTCAGCAATCTCTTTCTTCAGTTCAATAGTGGTCCTCACTCTCTTTGCCACTAGGAAGCTTCTTTGGACCCATGGTGACTTATTTTACAGTGACAATCACTAAACCACCAATAAACAAGAGTAAATTTATTGTGAATGTTTGAAAGAGCGCGCTGGATAATGTTCTCTCAATGGTAAACAACGCTTAACTGGCATCCTGCGCAGGCACTTGGCGGGCGGACAGGTCTGGTATGGTTCGCTTCACGAGTAAATGTTCGCTACGTGAGAAAAATATTTTGCGAAAAAAGCGTTCATTACGCGATTTGTTCGCTATATGGAGCGTTCGTTAGGCGGGGGTTCACTGTACAGGCTTTCGTTTTACACTCATTTGGCAGGACGGTAGTACCTCCCTGGGCAGCTGCTGTCTACCTAGGTACTAGTATATACAGTGGACCCCCGAGTTACGAGCATAATTCATTCCAGAAGGCTGCTCAAGTGCCATTACCGAACGAATTTTCTCCCTTAAGGAATAATGTCAAGTAGGTTAGTCCATTTCATACCCACAAAAATACACTTACAAAAGCACATACAAAATTACACTTACATAATTGTACGATTTCCGAGGTGCTCGTAACTCGGGGGTCCACTGTATACAAATAAAATTTATGCACAAAAACATGCCTTCATGTTACAGAGGTTTCTAACTCAAGTACTAGTAGTATATAAAGCCTCTCCTCACTTAACGACGGAATTCCGTTCCTAAGAGCACGTCGGTAAACGAATTCGTCGCTAAGTGAGGAGCATACTACAATGTCAGTGGGTTTGTGTCAACTATCTTTGATATTGTTTTAATGTCACCTTTGCACCATTTATAACATTTCTGGTATACAGTGGACTCCCGGTGTTCGTCCATTTTTCATAACAGAATGCTGCTCAAGTTCCATTGCCAACCGAATTTATTCCCTTAAGAAATAATGTAAAGTAGACTAGTCCTTTTATACCCCCAAAACTACACTTATAAAAACATTTAAAAAAATACACTTACATAAAAGGGAGTGTTTTGAGCAGGACGAACACCGGGGGTCCACTGTATTTTTAAATGTTTATACAGTAGTGTACTGTACATTTTAATAAACAGAATAGAGGAAATCAGCTCTAATACATTATTTAGGCATGCATACTGGTCAGAGAGCCCGTTGTAAGTCCGAGGAGTCAGTAAATGAGTATGTTGCTACGTGGGGAGAGGCTGTATACAAATAAAATTTCTACACAAAAATATGCCTTCATGTTACAGGGGTTTCTAACAACGTTAGTAAATTTCTATATGGTTACAGTAAAGCTAAATAAAATACAAATGACATTTGTTCAGCTTTTACATGCTCCCTTGGTGAAGATGCCTTCAACATCTTATTAAACCAATTCTACCTCAAAAACACCAGACAGGTTCTTACAGTTATTTATTCTACTGGCAACATGACATCGTCTAGGCTGGGGATATGTTCCACTATGAATATCTGGTCGTGTCTGAGTGTTGACCCACAAGCGCTCAGACAGCAAGAAAGTTGGTAGGTGTGTCAGGCCACATGCTGCATCTGACCTTCCTCCACCAAATACATACAACGCTCCGGCAAACTCTACTATTTCATGGCGATATCTGTATAAAATAAAACATGTATTAACAGCAAAGAATCATTAACATGTGCTGTCAATGTTAGTGTTAAGTTGAAATGCAAACACTGTACAAGAAATTTTATTGGCAAAATATGCAATTGCTGTACAGCATTATGAATATAAGGAAAGTGTGGTAATGAGGTTTTTGTAGATACATCTTAAAGCTATACTGAAGTAACAAAAATCAAGAAATTCTCCTGAGAAATATAAATGGAAGTGTAAATTTAGACAGAGCACCATGAAGAAAAGTGACAATAGTTCAACTTTTGAGGAGTAAGACAGTTATAAAACTTAAGTACCTATATGACCCCTTCAGTTTTAGTGCTTAACTTAACAATATTTTTATTGTTAAATTGTTTCACAAGCAGCCATCTTTGGTCAAATACAGGAGATTATATCATTGGAAACAGTAAGAAAAAGTGAAGAGATAATTTAAGGTGATGAGTCCCTCATCCTTGATAAAAGGTGGTCAATTCCTCAGAGAGACAAGAAGCCAGAGATTTATACAGTGGAACTGGAAGTGAGGGGTAGTAGTTGGAGATCACATCATAAGTGAGTGGGCCCCACTACTGGAACTGGGTCATTCTAAACAGTTGCTAGCAATAAAGTTGGAGAAAACATATCCAGCTGCTACACCTTACCCCCAACTCCAGTATACAATCTTGGTCCTCTTGCTGACCACCTATAAGGCTGAGGGACTTATCACCTCAAATTATCTCTCCATTTCTATTTAGTGTTGTAATCTTGTATTTGACTGAAGGAGCCTGCTAAGCATGCAAAGCATTTCAACAACAAAGATACAGTAAACTCTTGATATAACAAACTAATTGGGGGACTGCTTGAGTATTTGTTAAATTAGAATAACGTTAAGAAATAGCAAGTAAAGGCACTCAAATACTTGACTGTATATCTAAAATAGCACTGTACAGTACACACAATTTACAGTTATATTACAATACTAATTGAAATTAATGAAGTTAAAAGTACAATTTACATAGATTTTACCCATTAGTATTTTAAAAATCTGTATACTGAGGTCAGTTACACCGAGGGTTTACTGTACCTAAGAGTTGCATATAATGTATGTCCTACTCATCAATTTGGTGATATTGTATACCATTAATATGCTGATGATATAACTTTTGGACCCATACGTGTCATAAAAGGTGACTAAAATACTGGGAGCAAGAGGCTAGTAACTCCTCCTCTATAAATAACTACTAAATGTAAAAAGAGGAGAGCTTTATAGTTTTATTCTTTTTCGGGTCACGCTGCCTCGGTTGGAGATGGCCGCTATGTTAAAAAACTTTTGGATAATAACCAGAATGTAGGAATTATATATACAGTATTATACTACTGGTTAGTGGATGAGTTTGGGAGAGTGTGTAAAGGTAGAAAGTTAAAAGTGAACATAGATAAGAGTAAGGTGATGAGGGTATCAAACGATTTAAATAAAGAAAAATTGGATATCACATTGGAGAGAGGGATTATGGAAGAAGTAAATGTTTTCAGATATTTGGGAGTTGACGTGTCAGCGGATGGGTTTATGAAGGATGAGGTTAACCATAGAATTGATGAAGGAAAAAAGGTGAGTGGTGCATTGAGGTATCTGTGGAGACAAAAAACGTTATCCATGGAGGCAAAGAAGGGAATGTACGAAAGTATAGTGGTACCAACACTCTTATATGGGTGTGAAGCATGGGTTGCAAATGCTGCAGCGAGGAGGAGGCTGGAGGCAGTGGAGATGTCCTGTCTAAGGGCAATGTGTGGTGTAAATATTATGCAGAAAATTCGGAATGTGGAAATTAGGAGAAGGTGTGGAGTTACTAAAAGTATTTGTCAGAGGGCTGAAGAGGGGTTGTTGAGGTGGTTTGGTCATTTAGAGAAAATGGATCAAAGTAGAATGACTTGGAGAGCGTATAAATCTGTAGGGGAAGGAAGGCGGGGTAGGGGTCGTCCTAGAAAAGGTTGGAGGGAAGGGGTAAAGGAGGTTTTGTGGGCGAGGGGCTTGGACTTCCAGCAAGCGTGTGTGAGCGTGTTAGATAGGAGTGAATGGAGACGAATGGTTTTTGGGACATGACGATCTGTTGGAGTGTGAGTAGGGTAACATTTTGTGAAGGGATTCAGGGAAACCAGTAAATTGATTTAGTTGGACTTGAGTTCTGGAAATGGGAAGTACAATGCCTGCACTTTAAAGGAGGGGTCTGAGATAGTGACAGCTGGGAGGGACTTTTCTCAGCTGTCGTATCTGAGCTCCTCTGCAAAGACAGTGATTATGTATGAGTGTGGTGAAAGTGTTGAATGATGATGAAAGTATTTTCTTTTTGGGGATTTTCTTTCTTTTTGGGTCACCCTGCCTCGGTGGGAGACGGCCGACTTGTTGAAAAAAAAAAAAAAAAATACTACTGGTACTGCCAGTTAATGCAGGAAACATTATGATTATTATAGTCAATAACCAGCGTTAAACCAATAATGGTCACAGAGTTCCTGAGAAATGGGAGGCCATTAGGTTTGGCCAAAGTAAGGAAAGGGTAACTTCTAGTCCATAGATAAAGAACCACTCAGCAGCATCATATTCACTGGGCTGCTCCCTTCAAGGGAGCAGCTTAAAAAAAATATTAGAACAGTCTTACATAAGGATAGGACAATTTATACAACATAGCAACTATAATGAAGGATGAAGCAGTTACATATTGTACTCTGAGAAATTGGATAATGAACTTGAGATATGCAAAAAGATTATTATTACTGTAGAAATCATATTCACTGAGCTGCACTAAATCCATCAGGTCAGTACAGTGTTTCAGGAATTGAAGGTACAGTGGACCCCCAATGTTTGCAATTATCGGAGTTTGTAAAATTCGGAGTTAGTAACATTTTTTCCTAAAAAATATTGGTTCAGTGATCGTAGATCCACTCGGAGATCATAATTCATCTCAGACGCGTACACCCGGCCCGACACACCATTCTCAGTCGGTGTGCCATTGTTTACCAGAGAGTGAAGGTCACCCCACTCGCTAATACGATACATTTAGTCATTATTCCATTGTTTTTAGTGCTCGCAACTGCTAAATAAGCCACCATGGGCCCAAAGAAAGCTCCTAGTGCCAGCCCTGTGGTAAAGAGTGTAGCAGGCACGCAGGGAGTGTAGCAGGCACGCAGGGAGTGTAGCAGGCACGCAGGGAGTGTAGCAGGCACGCAGGGAGTGTAGCAGGCACGCAGGGAGTGTAGCAGGCACGCAGGGAGTGTAGCAGGCACGCAGGGAGTGTAGCAGGCACGCAGGGAGTGTAGCAGGCACGCAGGGAGTGTAGCAGGCACGCAGGGAGTGTAGCAGGCACGCAGGGAGTGTAGCAGGCACGCAGGGAGTGTAGCAGGCACGCAGGGAGTGTAGCAGGCACGCAGGGAGTGTAGCAGGCACGCAGGGAGTGTAGCAGGCACGCAGGGAGTGTAGCAGGCACGCAGGGAGTGTAGCAGGCACGCAGGGAGTGTAGCAGGCACGCAGGGAGTGTAGCAGGCACGCAGGGAGTGAGCAGGCACGCAGGGAGTGTAGCAGGCACGCAGGGAGTGTAGCAGGCACGCAGGGAGTGTAGCAGGCACGCAGGGAGTGTAGCAGGCACGCAGGGAGTGTAGCAGGCACGCAGGGAGTGTAGCAGGCACGCAGGGAGTGTAGCAGGCACGCAGGGAGTGTAGCAGGCACGCAGGGAGTGTAGCAGGCACGAGAGAGCAGGCACGCAGTGTAGCAGGCACGCAGGGAGTGTAGCAGGCACGCAGGGAGTGTAGCAGGCACGCAGGAGTGTAGCAGGCACGCAGGGAGTGTAGCAGGCACGCAGGGAGTGTAGCAGGCACGCAGGGAGTGTAGCAGGCACGCAGGGAGTGTAGCAGGCACGCAGGGAGTGTAGCAGGCACGCAGGGAGTGTAGCAGGCACGCAGGGAGTGTAGCAGGCACGCAGGGAGTGTAGCAGGCACGCAGGGAGTGTAGCAGGCACGCAGGGAGTGTAGCAGGCACGCAGGGAGTGTAGCAGGCACGCAGGGAGTGTAGCAGGCACGCAGGGAGTGTAGCAGGCACGCAGGGAGTGTAGCAGGCACGCAGGGAGTGTAGCAGGCACGCAGGGAGTGTAGCAGGCACGCAGGGAGTGTAGCAGGCACGCAGGGAGTGTAGCAGGCACGCAGGGAGTGTAGCAGGCACGCAGGGAGTGTAGCAGGCACGCAGGGAGTGTAGCAGGCACGCAGGGAGTGTAGCAGGCACGCAGGAGTGTAGCAGGCACGCAGGGAGTGTAGCAGGCACGCAGGGAGTGTAGCAGGCACGCAGGGAGTGTAGCAGGCACGCAGGGAGTGTAGCAGGCACGCAGGGAGTGTAGCAGGCACGCAGGGAGTGTAGCAGGCACGCAGGGAGTGTAGCAGGCACGCAGGGAGTGTAGCAGGCACGCAGGAGTGTAGCAGGCACGCAGGGAGTGTAGCAGGCACGCAGGGAGTGTAGCAGGCACGCAGGGAGTGTAGCAGGCACGCAGGAGTGTAGCAGGCACGCAGGGAGTGTAGCAGGCACGCAGGAGTGGCAGGACGCAGGAGTGTGCAGGCACGCAGGGAGTGTAGCAGGCACGCAGGGAGTGTAGCAGGCACGCAGGGAGTGTAGCAGGCACGCAGGGAGTGTAGCAGGCACGCAGGAGTGTAGCAGGCACGCAGGGAGTGTAGCAGGCACGCAGGGAGTGTAGCAGGGACGCAGGGAGTGTAGCAGGCACGCAGGGAGTGTAGCAGGCACGCAGGGAGTGTAGCAGGCATGCAGGGAGTGTAGCAGGAAGGCAAGGACTTGTTACCTGATGTCTTTATGGAAGGGGATTCCACTTCCAAACAATGGAAGAACTTCCATCCTCTCCCCTCTTTCTGTCTTCCACACATCAACAACTCTTCAATAAAGGTAAGTGACATGTTATTATACTTTTATTCTTCATGTCTCATTGTTTTCTGTGTAATTTAATGTATATTTAATGTACAAAAAAAAAATATTTTAATACTTTTGGGTGTCTGGAACGGATTAATTGAATTTCCATTATTTCTTATGGGGAAAATAGATTCGGAGTTAGTAACGCCCTCTGGAACAGATTAATTACGAACTCCAGGGGTCCACTGTACAATACAGGTTTGAGGTAAGGAAAGGGTAGCTCCAATGCCCTGGATCAGGAACCCTTCACTAAAATTAAGGTCATCCCCTTTAAAGAAGGGGCAGTAGGAGAGGAATGCAATCAGCATACTGTACTGACAAAATATCTAAGCATATTCACTTCTTAATACGTACTCCTGTCCGTCAGTCTGGTATCCAAACATTCATTGCATGAAAGATTTAAAGGCATGCAGTAGTTTTATTAAATCCTCACCTCTCCTCTGGATTGGCATTTGGGCTTGTAACACGAGGAGAGAAGTGTTCCCATACTCTTTGGTTAAGGTCTAGGCAATGTACATCAATACTGTATTGGAAACCAGTGGTACCACCCACAACATACAGTTTATCTTCACTAAGACACACAGCCTGAAAGATGATGATTTTGTTAATCATGTCTTTTTTTTTCTTGGCATTCAATCTATATTTTGCTGCAACTGCTATACAATTAGTTATTCAACATGTTTCTTGCTATGATTCATAGGTACATCAAAACTAATTCTTTTCAAACTTTTATCAGACAACATTCTTTTGCTTCTCTTAAACCTTAAGGTGTTCATTCTATCACAGTTCTGATGGACAGATTCCTGGCATCATGGTTTGAGAATTTGCATGAATAATAAAACAATGCAGCACTTACAAAAAACAAGAAATATAATATAAATTCACAAGTTAACAAGTTGAAAGCATAAGATAAATATTTCCCCTCTCTATTTCCTGGTTGCATCTCTCTCTCCCTTTATCCCTTTTCCTCCTACAAGCTTCAACTACTAACTCAATCTCCCTCTCTGTCCACCAACTGCTACAGTAAACCCCTGCTTAATGACCTACATAAGGACCTGAGGAATAGTTTGTTCAAAATTACCTTGACTACCTCGCATTAGTATTAATATTAAATAAGACTGTAATATAGTTAACGACTTATCTTGTCTAGTTTTAAGTAGTTACTATGTACGTACTAAGATTAGTCTGCCCGAAATGCCCCGGCAGGATAGTGGCTTTCTTTGTACTTAGCAAACCAAAATTGTAATTACATATTGTAACCTTTACAAAGAAATAAACCTTTATCTTTATCTTTAATAGAAGCCCATGTTATAACTTGTGATAGGAACCAGGAAGAAAATATTCCTAATCTAATTACCATTCATTTTTATGATGAAATTAAAAAAAAAATATGTACTCACCAGATAACTCCATTGTTTAGTAAAAGCATATTGATGCCATACTTCCCTACCAGCACCATTACTACCCCCACCACTAGGAAAAAATTACTTTGAATAAATTACTTAGAAAACCGACAAGTTCATAAAAGACACACTTGTGCAACATTTTGTTATCTTTTTTCTGGAAATGTTTCACCAGTCAGTGGCTTCTTCAGTCCATACAGAGAACAAAGGAAGAAGAGGAGTTTGAGGTAATCAGTCCCTTAGTTTCGAGTCAATGTGTTTAGTCAATTAATCTTGACTGAACACATCAACTCAAGACTGAGGGACTGATTACCTCAAACTCCTCCTCATCTTCCACCCTTCTCAGCACGGAGTGAAGAAACCACTACCTGGCAAAATGTTTCCAGAATAAAGATACCCAAATGTTGCAGGTGTCCCATTTATCGACAAAATGACCAGAACAATCCAGCCCCAACCACACACCATCACACCCTCAGTCGGTGTTCTGTACAATTACTGTATTTATATTTTCATTGGTACCTCCTGCCTAAAAATTGCATAAAGTGGTAAAATCTGACAAATTTAAATGAGTAGCTATTCCAAAGGCCCCTCTGGACAATAACATCTACTGCATTATCAACATGAAATCCTCCCCAGTTGAGTAGGTATATAAATTTATAGTAAATAGAAATCAACATCTTTCAAAATAGCCACCATAGCTTACCAGGACAAGTCTGGTGATTGCTCACTTGATATCAAGACCTGTTCACATTAAAAGTGTCTACAAATGTACCAAATTTGGTACTTTTACCATAAAGTTCAAAATTGTTATTTTTGGTTTTTCTGCTCAACTATAATGGGATTACCTCCTCTCAAATACATATGGCTACAATGTGTATTAACTGTACAGTTACCAGTACATGATAGAAATCTCTCCCTTTCCATCATCTTCCAAGCATTTTTATGGAAACTAAACAGTAACTTTGTATAAGTGCAGGTAATTTGCTTGCTCAAGAACTATCAGTATTTTATCCATTTTTTGAAACTAAGAAGAAATTTCTCCAACACTGGCTGAAAAGCTATTAATGGTACAGAACATAAAATAAGCTTAAGGATAAAGTAAACCTACCTGCCCATACATAGGATCAGGCTTTTTTCCATATGTGAGAACTTTCTGCCATTTACCAGTAGGTAGATGACACATATACAACTGAAAAGCACAGTGAAAATTTTATTACAGTACATTAAATAATAGAAGAAAATTATATCAATATAAGTAAAGTTATTTTTATTTTATCGTTATACTGTACCGTGAAATACAATTAAAATAAACAGACAAATAAAAGAAACACACACACACGACAAGGTAGATAGTGACAGGATGTTCCAGAGAGGGAACACAGAAACAAAAGGGCACAATTGGAAGCTGAAGGCTCAGATGAGTCAGAGGGATGTTAGGAAGCATTTCTTCAGCCATAGAGTAGTCAGGAAGTGGAATAGTCTAGCAAACAATGTAGTGGAGTCAGGAACCATACATAGCTTTAAGACAAGGTATGATAAAGCTCATGGAGCAGGGAGAGAAGAGACCCAGTAGCGGACAGTGAAGAGGCGGGGCCAGGAGCTGAGTCTCGACCCCTGCAACCACAATTAGGTGAGTATACACACACACACACACACATATCTGGCAAATCTAAGAAAAGTATTTTGACATTAGGTAAGGAGTCATTCACAACACTGTACACCGTGTACGTCAGGCCCATATTGGAGTATGCAGCACCAGTATGGAACCTAAACCTGGTCAAGCATGTCAAGAAATTGGAGAAAGTGCAGAGGTTTGCAACAAGATTAGTCCTGGAGCTAAGCGGCATGTCCAATGAGGAGAGGGTAAGGGAACTCAACCTGATGATACTGGAGGACAGGAGGACTAGGTGGGTTATAACAACGTACAAAATATACTGAAAAGAACTGACAAGGTGAACAGGGACTATGTTTCAGAGATGGGGAAATACAAACAAGATGGCACAACTTGAAGTTGAAAACTCAGGTGAGTCACAAGGATGTTAGGAAGCATTTCTTTAGCCTTCAAGTTGTCAGGAAGTGGAACAATCTGGAGAGTGAAGTAGTAGAGGCAGGACCCATACACAGCTTTAACCTTTTCAATAACCAAACCCCTGAAATTAAAACTGCTCCCAGTGTCCCCTTCCAAAAAAAATCTGAAATGATAGAGAATCTTTTTCTGAAGGTAATAACACCAAAAGTACAAAATTTGATGGAAAACATATGGAATTACACAGGTGAAAATTTAGCAATCTGGGTGCAATTTATTCATCAGCGATTTTTCCCACTTTGAGTTCTGTATTTTAAATTAATTCCATTCCACCAAATTCTTAGCTACTTCACTAGCATGCCTTCCTTTCTATAGCTTAAGCATAAGAAACTGCCCATTCAGATATTACAACTACCCTACTAAGAGCACTCTTAAGTCAGTAATTTGGTCAATTTTACTCAAAATTAAAAAAAAAGAAAAATTTAAAAATAGAGTACTAAAACAACATTTCCTCTGTTCATTAATCACATTCCTAGGCCTCGTCTATATTGCACTTGCCTTCCATTTTGAATTCATACACACACAAAAGCAGAATATTTATTCTATTTCCTGGATAATAAAATATAACCAGGAATGATTGGTCATGGTTTACAGCATCCCAATAATTAAATCAGATCTATTAAAAACCCATTAAACAGACATGGAGGTGTATGGGACCTTACCTGTCCTCAGGAAAATCAGCAAAAATTGAATATTTCCATTATCTTGAGTCCAATTTCAAGCTACTTCCGGCCCTGAAACTAACCAAAATCGTCTCCATCTCAGTAGTGTGTCTTCCATGGTATCAAATGATCCAAGAAATGGCCAATAAAACCATAAAAACCATTCTAGAAAACACCTGAAACTTGCTATTTTAAACCAAACACTCGGTCAGTTTTTTGCTTTTCCCATCATTCAAAAAATATCCTGCTGATTTTTTTGTGAATGTGCACATTCCCTGTGCAGACCCATTTCCTCACGTCTAGGCCAAAATTTACCGCTCACAGATTATCTGAGTGGGATGAGTTCATGACATAGAACTATGTGAGGGACCCTGGCCTCAATGACATAGTTCTAGTTTGGTGCCCCGTGGCAAAAGCTCTTGCTTCACACAGTGAGGGTCCAGGTTCGATTCCCGGCAAAGGGGTAGAAACATCGGTTGTGTTTCCTTACACTGGTTGTCTATGTTCACCCATCAGTATAAAATGGGTACCTGGGTGTTAGCTGACTGGTGTGGGTCGCATCCTGGAACAAAACTGACCTAATCTGCCTGAAATGCTCTGCATAACAAGGGGCTTTCTATATAGTAGTATGTCATTGATGTCAGCTAGACCTGTATACCTTGTACATGTTTTTTTTTTTTTTCCCAACAAGTCGGCCGTCTCCCACCGAGGCACTGTGACCCAAAAAGAAAGAAAATCCCCAAAAAGAAAATACTTTCATCATCATTCAACACTTTCACCTCACTCATACATAATCACTGTCTTTGCAGAGGCGCTCAGATATGACAGCTGAGAATAAGTCCCTCCCAACTGTCACTATCCCAGACCCCTCTTCTTTTAAAGTGCAGGCATTGTACTTCCCATTTCCAGGACTCAAGTCCAACTAAATCAATTACAGTGGACCCCCGAGTTTCGTAAACCCCGGAAATCGTACATTTATGTAAGTATAATATTGTAAGTGCTTGTGGAAAAGTATTTTTGGGGGTCTGAAATAGACTAACCTACGTGACATTTTTCCTTAAGGGAGTAAATTCGTTCGGTAATGGCACTTGAGCAGACTTCAGGAGTGAAGTTTTTACGAAACTCGGGGGTCCACTGTAACTGGTTTCCCTGAATCCCTTCACAAAAACCATTTGTCTCCATTCACTCCTATCTAACATGCTCACACATGCTTGTAGTAAATAAAGATATTATTATTGTTAGTATATTATTATTACAGTCACTGAAAGGGTTAAGAAGAGGTATGACAAGGCTGTTATAGCTGGAAGAGAATGAACCTAGAGTGAACCTAGTAACAACCAGAGAAGAAGCAGGGCCAAGAACTGTAACTCAATCCCCCAAACCAAATACAGTGGACCCCCGAGTATCGTAAAAACTTCATTCCAGAATCCTGCTCAAGTGCCATTACCGAACAAATTTACTCCCTTAAGAAATAATGTCACTTAGGTTAGTCTATTTCAGACCCCCAAAAATACACTTCCACAAGCACTTACAATATTATACTTACATAATTGTACGATTTCCGGCGTGTACGTAACTCGGGGGTCCACTGTATAGTTGAGTATATATGTATAGCTGGAGTACACATACACTTATGAATGCACACGAACACACACAGATTAATAGATGAGCATTAGAATAAGACCACTATGAACATCAGTAAAGCAACTAAGGGGTATAGTTAACATTTTATAGAATATTTTACATACCGAATCTGATGAAGAATCCCCAAACGGCATAGCTGTTCCTCCAAACACAAGCATATTAGGCCCAAGTTGGACAGCTGAATGAGATGCTAATTCTTCAGGCATTCTACCCGTACCCTCAATTCTCGTCCATGTACTGCTCACAGTATTGAACTGCCAAAGCTGGAAAAATATATAAATATATGGTACAGTCCCAAGTAGCATTCATCCACACAGTACTTTTTTTTAATAAAACAACTAATATACCCAAGTTCACACTGCATGGGAAGAACTTGCCATAAAGTTTAGAAAAAATAAGCATTCAAGATTAACAGGTACCACCAACCAGAATTCAGGATAGGAAATAAATTATTTATGTAAGCTTATTTGGCTTGTTTTTTTTTTTAAAGTCTTAAGAATGTAACCCTATTTTCCATTACTCCCTGTTTCATTTATTAAGTGTCAAAACTCATGGATCCGTCTCCTAGGCCACCTTTATCAACATCACTGATTTCTGGCCTATTTAGCTTTATCGTATCAACCACTGCCTCATCCAAGTCACTCCACTTTGCAGCCACCCAGAGACTAAAGCAATACAGTGGACCCTCGGTTAACGAATACCCCGGAAATCGTGCAATTATGTAAGTATAATTTTGTAAGTTCTTGTGGAAGTGTATTTTTGGGGGTCTGAAATAGACTAACCTACGTGAAATTTTTCCTTAAGGGAGTAAATTCGTTCGGTAATGGCACTTGAGCAGACTTCAGGAGTGAAGTTTTTACGAAACTCGGGGGTCCACTGTACAGTGGACCCTTGGTTTTCGTTGAAAATTCTTTCCAGAATGCTGTTTGAGTGCCATTACCGAACGAATTTGTTCCCATAAGGACAAATGTAAATTAGATTAGTCGTTTCAGACCCCCAAAAATACACTTACAAAAGCTCTTACAAAAATACACTTACATAATTGTTTGAGTTTCGAGGTGAACGAAAACCGAGGGTCCACTGTACTTCCTTATTTCCTTATGGCTCATCTTTATCTGCAGCTTCCACATGTGTTCCCTTGTTCCTGGTCCTCTAAATCCAAACAGTGTTATTATCTGCCCTATCAAGTCCTTTTAAAAAATTATTAGATTATAATTGTGTCTCCTCTCAGTCAAGGTCATCAGATTCAGTTCCTTCAACCTCACTTCTTAATGCATTAATCCCTAACCTCTGGACCCTTTAAAGTTTCTTCACATGCTTGAAGAGGTATGGGCTCCATACCTGGGCCACATACTCAATGATTGACCCAACATATAAGGCTCTGAACGATTTGCTATTCAAGCTCCTGAATCCTATTCCGAGATTTGCTAATCTTGCACATACTACCTCTAATGTTATATGGGTTGCATGTTCTTCAGTGAAGGTAACATGATTTCAGGTAAAATGAGACTTTTCAGGGAGTATAACCAGTGTGTTATGTGGAACTGTGCTGTATACAAATACAGCATAGGCATCATTGCAGTACAGTACCCTAATAACCCCAAGGTATACACTAATGACCCCACGGTATACACTAATGACCCCACGGTATACACTAATGACCCCACGGTATACACTAATGACCCCACGGTATACACTAATGACCCCACGGTATACACTAATGACCCCACGGTATACACTAATGACCCCACGGTATACACTAATGACCCCACGGTATGCCCCACTATATTGACCCCACGGTATACACTAATGACCAGATACCATGACCCCACGGTATACACTAATGACCCCACGGTATACACTAATGACCCCACGGTACCTAATGACCCACGGTATACACTAATGACCCCACGGTATACACTAATGACCCCACGGTATACACTAATGACCCCACGGTATACACTAATGACCCCACGGTATACACTAATGACCCCACGGTATACACTAATGACCCCACAGTATACACTAATGACCCCATGGTATACACTAATAATCCCAAGGTATACACTAATAACCCCAAGGTAAACACTAATAACCCCATGGTATACACTAATAACCCCATGGTATACACTAATAACCCCAAGGTAAACCCATGTCAACATCAGGATTGTGAAGCAACTACAGAAGTAAGTGTGTGCATACCCTCCTGTGCTTCCTTTACACTAGACAAGTACACCTCTCCATTGCAAGGGTAGGGGTAGCATAGGGTAAGTGCCACTCCACTTACCCTGTGCTACCCTTACATATACAAACTACAAATTTGGGCCATAACTACTGTATATGAAAGGACCAATCCAATATGGAGCAATGTGTGACCAACAGCTTGATTCAGGTGAGGCCAACCCTGAATCTCCCCCTTTACCTGTCTCCACTCACAGAAGAAGCTTGCTGCCTGCTGAAAAGTCAAAGATATAGATACAGATTCAACTTTCAGGCTAGTGGAAATATATGGGACTACGCATCAAAAATACACAGGGACAGCGCCACAGTTACCATTTCAAGCAAAGCCTCAGCCACTGTAGTCAAAGGCAAATCTGAAGACCACAATACTACCCACTACAGAAAGGAATCTGCTAACAGGAAAAAAAAAAAAAAAAAAGACTAACTGCACACAAAAATAAGTAAACAATAAAGATTTCTTCATATCAACTGAGAGCTCATGAAGCTGCAATTTTAAACCAAGAAAAATGGAAGGTTTCCAGTGCTGCAAGCCTAGAAACGTTTTAAAAATAGAATAGATTAAACACTGAAAATACCACGAGCATAACACCGTTCCTATAAAAAACAAACATGTAAACACAAAGTAACCTCTCTTTCTTACTCACACATGCACAAGTGCAACCCCACACAGCATTATTGTATGTGATATACTGTGCATGAGCTTACTCATTCCATATTTTTTGCCTGTGAGGTTATAGCTGCATGAATTATCTCCCAAAACCCTATACTAAAATTCTGAGGAAAACTAAATCTTTGCTAGTTTCACCAAATATGACACTGCTTTCCTTAAGCTAGATAACAGGAGTCCTATACTGTATTACCAAAAAAACTAAATAATGAGACTTGATAGTTTTAAAGTAACCATAAAAAAAGAATAAATATGGTTTTTTTTTGGCCTACTGTAATTAAAGTATGGCTCCATATTTTGTTGAAATTTATAAAACAGGATATATCAAATAACTTTTTGATACCTCCCATATTATTACTCTAATTTTGAATCTATACATTGCACATAGTTAAAATCAGAAAAGCTCTTGTGCTAACCTCTTGGAACAATGGATGAGTTCTTTGCCAGGTGTCATCCAAGTACTCATTGGTAGATATCTTGGGATTGTAACCACCAAATGAATAGAAAGACAATCCATGGCAGACAATGCGATGACCACTTCTTGGCATTGGTAAGGGTGTACCTGTTCGGTAGACACAGTGTTAGCCATCGAGTCATCCTGCCATCTGCTAGATCCTTCCCAGGATCATTTTAAGGCCAGCAATTAAAAACCATAAAGCATTATTATACTACAATAATGTAGTTAAATACAGCTTCTACAGAGCACTATTGATTACCTTAACATATACATATTCTGTACTAGTATACAAGACCAAATAAATGCAGGAAAAATACTTAACATATTTTGCTATTTTTCAACAATAAATGAGGAAAAAGATGACAAAGTAGGCCAAAGAAAAAATAAATTTCAGCTAACAGTAATAAAATAGAAGAAGATCTTTCTTTTCTTAATTACTGCTGATACAAAAGAGATAAAAGACAGTGTTAAACAAGTTTTGCAATGATAACAAAGAAAAAGACAAAACTAGACAAACAATTACAGGATACTTATATAACAAACAATATCAAGAAAAATATTAAAAAGGGGATAAAAAGACTAGAGAAATACAAAGTTAAAGTAAAAGATAGCTATGCCAAAATAAAGAAAAATAATATATATTATTTTCATTAATTAAAGAAATTACAGCCAGGGTTAGCATTTATCATGATATAAAATAGAAGAAAGCAAATAATTTGAAGATATTAAGGTAAACTGTAGACAGAGAAAAGACTTAATGTTTATGGCTGTGCTAACAAAAAACAAATCAAGATCAGAGAATTTTGGTATTCAAGATCATACAAAGATATATCTTCATTTATATATAAATAACCTTATTTATTTATATATACAGTGGTACCTTGACTTACGATATTAATCCGTCAGAGAGGGCATATCTTAAGACGAAACAATCGTAACACGAATCAATTTTCCCCATAAGAAATAATGGAAATAAATTTAATCCGTCCAAGACTTCCAAAAGTAGTTAAATAAAATATTTTTTAGAACTTTTGGACATTAAATAATAAATAATTTAATAAAGAATACATAAATACACATGCAAATATTGTACAATAACATGTCACTTACATTTATTGAAGAGTTGTTGATGTGTGGAGGACGGGAGGAGGGGAGAAGGTGGAGTAGTATGCTAGTGTTTGGAAGGGGAATCCCCTTCCATTAACACTGCAGGTACCAAGTCCTTTTCTGGGGTTACTTCCTTTTCTTTGAATGCCACTAGGACCAGCTTGAGAGTCACTAGACCTCTTTCTAACAACAAATTTGTCCAGGGAGCTCTGTGTCTGGCGATTCTTTAACACATCCCTGAAATGACACACCACTGTGTCATTGTACAGGTTGCCAGCACGGCCTGCAACAGCATGGTTAGGGTGATATTCATCCATAAATGCTTGCACATCACTCCATTTGGCACAGATCTCCCTAATCCTTGAAGAAGGCACATTCTTCCATTTTTGTTCCACCTCCTCCTCCTCCTCTGAACCATTGTCCTGACCTCTGCTCTCTTGTTCCAGTTGCTGTTGAAGCTCTTGCAGATCTTCAGTGGTTAGCTCTTCCTTGTGCTCCTCCACCAACTGTTCCACATCCTCACCACTCACCTCTAACCCCAAAGACTTGCCCAATTCCACAATTTCTTCCAAAACAGGCTCAGGCTCAGGGTTCTGAGGCTCAGCCCCAAAACCTTCAAAATCCCTCTCTAGGACACAGTCTGGCCACAATTTTCTCCAGGCAGAGTTCAAAGTCCTGGTAGTCACCCCCTCCCAAGCCTTACCTATAAGGTGTACACAATGCAGCATATGGAAATGTTTTTCCAAAATTCTCTTAGGGTTATGTTCATGTCTGTGGTCACATCAAAGCACTTTTGAAACATTGCTTTGGTATAGAGTTTTTAAAGTTGGAAATGACCTGCTGGTCCATGGGCTGGAGGAGAGGAGTGGTATTAGGGGGCAAGAACTTCACTTTGATGAATTTAAACTCCTCCACAATTTTCTCTACCAAGTTTGGAGGATGACAAGGAGCATTGTCCATTATCAGGAGGCACTTAAGTGGCAAATTATTTTCCTCGAGATATTTCTTCACACTGGGGCCAAACACTTCATTGAACCAATCTAAGAAAATGTCCTTTGTGACCCAAGCCTTTTTGTTAGACTTCCACATCACACACAAGTTAGACTTGCTGACACCGCATCTGCCAAACACTCAGGGGATTTTCAAAAAGATACACTAGTAAAGGCTTCACTTTGCAATCACCACTGGCATTGGCACAAAGCATCAAAGTTAGCCTGTCTTTCATAGGCTTATGTCCTGGCTGTGCCTTTTCCTCCTGAGTAATGTAGGTCCTGTTGGGCATTTTCTTCCAAAACAGGCCTGTTTCATCACAATTAAACACTTGTTGGGGGAGGAATTGTTCAGCCTCTAGGTACTCCTGGAATTCAGGCACATATTTTTCAGCCGCACTTTTGTCACAACTGGCTCCCTCACCATGCCTCACAACACTATGTATGCCAGTACGCTTCTTAAATTTTTGAAACCAGCCTCTGCTGGCTTTAAATTCGCTCACTTCACTCGTTGCAGGCATTTTCTTAAGGAGATCATCATGCAACTGCCTTGCTTTTTCACATATTATTCCCTCCGAAACAGTATCTCCTGCTAACTGTTTCTCGTTGATCCACACCAACAACAACCTTTCCACATTTTCCAGCACTTGTGGTCTGTGTTTTGTGATCACAGATGCACCTTTTGCAACAACAGCTTCCTTGATTTTACTTGAATATTTCTTATCCACAATGGTAGCGATGGTAGAATAGGGTTTACCATACAGCCTGGCCAGCTCACTGATACGCACTCCACTTTCATATTTTTCTATTATCTCCTTCTTCACTTCTATCGTACATATATTTCTGTTCCTCTTTGCCACAGGCTTAGCACTAGGATCTTTCCTTGGACCCATGGTAGCTTATTTAGCAGTTGCAAGCACTAAAAACAGTGGAATAATGACAATATACTGGTATGAATGCGTGGGTGTGGGTGGGTGGTCGCTCTCGCTTGTAAACAATAGCACTGACGCTCCCTGGAGTGCGCGCTCAGCTGGGCGCCAAGCGGACAGGTCCGGTACGAAAGTCGTAAGACGAATCAATCAACGGATGTCGCATTCAAATTTCTTACGTTATAAGTATCGGATATCGAATATAACGTAAGATGATATCATCGTAAGTCGAGGTACCACTGTATATATATCCAGAGGGCTGAGGAGGGGTTATTGCGATGGTTTGGACATGTAGAGAGGATGGAACAAAATAGAATGACTTCGAGAGTGTATAAATCTGTAGTGGAAGAAAGGCGGGGTAGGGGTCGGCCTAGAAAAGATTGGAGGGAGGGGTAAAGGAGGTTTTGTGTGCGAGGGGCTTGGACTTCCAGAAAGCGTGCGTGAGCGTGTTAGATAGAAGCGAATGGAGACAAATGGTTTTTAGGTCTTGACGTGCTGTTGGAGTGTAGGCAAGGTAACATTTATGAAGGGTTTCAGGGAAACCGGCAGGCCGGACTTGATTCCTGGAGGTGGGAAGTACAGTGCCGGCACTCTGTAGGAGGGATGTTAATGTTGCAGTTTTGTAGCTGTAGTGTAAGCACGCCTCTAGCAAGACAGTGATGGAGTGAGTGATGATGAAAGTTTTTCTTTGTCAGGCCACTCTGCCTTGGTGGGAAACGGCCGATGTGTTAAAAAAAAAAAAAAAAACAACTTTATGAAGTTTTTTTAACTTCACAGTAAGCTGTATCAGTTAAATGCAAAGGTGATAATGTGGAAAACAATAAAAGTGGTAAGTTAATTGTGAGGATAAATCCCTTATTCTTGGTAGAAACTGGTCAGTCAAGATTTTAGCTAAGAGACTAACCATCTATCAAGGTTGAGAGGCTGATCACCTCAAGACTACCTATCCACTTCTACTGTCTGCAGAATGGTCATCATTTCTGTATTTGATCTAAGTGTTGGACGTGTATCTTACTCGTCAACACATCTGCATTGTATACCATTTTAACATGGTATTTCATCCCAGGTTCAAATATACATAAGACAATGTCAGTAGAAATCACTTCTTCCAAGTGTTTTATAATACATTAGATGGCTTATCCAGATTATTAAGCTGGAGGATTAGAAACCCAGGATATAATAATAAAGCCAATTTAGCTTATTTTCATTGGAGATCTTTGATCTTCTTCCCCAATAAGCAACTCACAACAGTCTGCTAACACTCAGAAGCAACAGATGTAATGAAACATGCTCAACATTTCTACTTGCGATGGGATTCAACCCAGGTCATTCAGACATAAAGAGAAGGTGTTACCACCTGAGTCATGACACACAACAAACACTATAATAATTACATGGTAAAGCCAACTCATGTTCAAACTTAGTCTCTCTAACTCTTTTACTTATTGTCTAGAGTCTGGCTAAAGCATCTATTTCAAGTACAGGCATAGTTCAGCATTATCATTCAGTTACATAAATCAGTTTTTAGGTACAGGTACACATAAATACAATTATCATACATTGTGTAAATTACCTATGATAACCCAAAAAAGTCAGTGACTTATTTCCATTGGGGTCATTGTAATATCTTATTATTATTTAAACCTTAAAAGTTAAAACAGCTAAGTAACTCAACTGTGAAAATCAGTTACAACAAAAGGAGATATACTAAGAATAAGGTAAACCGAATTATTTACATTAACATTAAAGAGGATCAGCTTACAATAGGTACACGAATGTACACATTATCAATAAGTATTATTTAAACCTCACACATACTTTTAAACCTTTATGGTGGTTTTCTACAATATGTTATGTAGAAGTTTACTCAAATAATTACATAATTATAATCATGGGGGAGCGCTAAACCCGTAGGATTATATAGTGCATGTGGGGGGAGGAAGGTATTCAGGTTTAATTCAGGGAACTGGAGCACAGATCCAATTCCCTAGATCAAGAGCTCCTCACCAGCATCAAGGAACCTCCCTTGAGGGGTTTACTCAAATAACCCAATAAAATCAAGCAATGTAATTAATTAGTATTTCCAGCAGGGAAGATACCACGTGTCTCACCTTAACAAAAAATATGTTAATCAAATCCATTTATACGAATTATAAACAAAAGCCATCAAAATATTTATTACCATTATAAGTCAATCTAGATGACTGCTCTAATTGCACTACAAACATGTGGATTTTTAACTTTCTCCTAATGGAAGTTGTAATTACTGGTGTGTTTGAAGCATCCATTCATCGTGTCTCCACTTGAGGCTCACTTACCATCTTTAAGGTTCCCCCGAGGTCTCACAGGGTGGAACACCAGTGGTTTAAACTTATAGGTGCCTTTATTAGTTGACATCGATGTGAGTGTCATGAGAGCGACCACCAATCACCTCAACAACCCTCCAGGTACCTTGCATATAAATGTTTACACATCATACTATACTATATCAGCGACCAAGAATATAAAATTCCTCATGCCCTCAATTAAAAAAAATAGCCTTTTCTGCATTTAATTAAAAGTAGTATCTTATATTTATAACCCAAGTGGGGAAAAACCGGTAGAACTAATAGTTTATCAGAAAGAGGCAATAAATTCAAGCTTGCCAAGTCATCTAATAACCATATAAACTAACCATTTGTAAAACTAATATGTTTTAAAAATGTTATGTTCAAATTATGTTTAAATTTCATAGTTTAAATACTCAACTATACTCATATTGTAAATTGTTTACTATAATTCTTACCATTTAGTTGTAAGTTAATTTTAAGTTTGCCCACAATGCTCTGCATATTAGGGGCTTTTGGCATGTACGCCCCATTATTATAACCCATTGTACGTCTTTGTATCATGTCACAATAAACTATTATTATCTTGCAGATCTGACATGAAGTATAGCACTTCTCTTAGAGTTATATACCCAGTTACATATTAAATCACTGGGGTTATATACCCCAGTGATTTATTAATCCACTGGGGTCATATACCCCAGTGGGTTAATGGTTATTAACCCACTGGGGTTATATCCGTTAGGGTTATATCCTTTAGGGTTATTTAAACATTCACAAGGACCCCAATAGAAATAAGTCACTTTGACTTTTGGGGGGTACTTATGTGTACCTACACGTAAATAAACTTACACCCCGAGGATGTGACCCACAGCAGTTAAATAATAACCACTAGGCAAACAGGTGCAAGAAATAAAAATAAATAAGCACTGTTGTAAACCTACTGGCTATATAATGTTAATACTGGCCCGTGCTAGGCAGATCTTACTCTTATCCAACTATTCTCACTCATATTTAAATAATCTATTTTTAAAACTCCAATGACTTAGTATGCACATTCTTGCTTAAATGTCCTCAGTTCTCTATTAATATCACATTTTTATAACAATATTCTACTTGTACACCTCAGTCATACCTCTCACGCGTGTATGTATATTCAAGGGCTTTCAATATCTTGTATGAAAAATTCTTGATACATGGGATCAATTTTATCATCCTTCTCTATATGTTTTCCAACGTATTTAAGACGAAAACATCGCCGCATAACCTAAATGAAGCTTTACCAATGATAAATAAATAAACACTTTATTTCCATACAAATCTTTGAAAGGGTTATAAGAAGCAAGATCGCCACTCATCTAGATAACCATCAGTTACACAACCCAGGGCAGCATGGGTTTAGAGCAGGTCGCTCCTGTCTGTCCCAACTACTGGACCACTATGATAAGGTCCTGGATGCTCTAGAAGACAAACAGAATGCAGATGTTATATACACAGACTTTGCAAAAGCCTTTGATAAGTGTAACCATGGTGTAATAGCACACAAAATGCGTGATAAAGGAATAAAAGGAAAAGTTGGTAGATGGATCTGTAATTTCCTAACAAGTAGAACACAAAGAATAGTAGTCAACAGAGTAAAGTCTGAGGCGGCTACAGTGAAAAGCTCTGTTCCACAAGGCACAGTACTCGCTCCCATCCTGTTCCTCATCTTCATATCTGACATAGACAGGGATGTAAGCCACAGCACCATGTCTTCCTTTGCAGATGACACCGAATTTGCATGACAGTGTCCTCCATTGAAGACACCGCAAGACTCCAGGCGGACATCACCCAAATCTTTAAATGGGCCGCAGAAAACAATATGAAGTTCAATGATGAGAAATTTCAATTACTCCGATATGGAAAACGTGAGGAAATTAAAACTATATCGGATTATAAAACAAATTCCAACCACACAATAGAGCGAAAAACTAATATAAAAGACCTGGGAGTGATCATGTCAGAGGATCTCACCTTCAAAAACCATAGCATTGTATCAATCGCATCTGCTAAAAAAATGGCAGGATGGATAATGAGAACCTTCAAAACTAGGGATGCTAAGCCCATGATGACACTCTTCAGGTCGCTTGTTCTATCTAGGCTGGAATATTGCTGCACACTAACAAGGCAGGTGAGACTGCTGACCTAGAAAATGTACAGAGAACCTTCACGGCTCACATAACTGTGATAAATCATTTCAAATACTGGGAACGCTTGAAGTTCCTTAACCTGTACTCCCTAAAATGCAGGCGGGAGAGATCAATGATTATATACACTTGGAAAATCCTAGAGGGATTAGTACCAAACTTGCTAGAGACTCGGCAGACGATGCAACATTCCCCCAATGAAAAACAGGGGTGCCACTAGCTCGATAAGAGACAACACAATAAGTGTCAGGAGCCCAAGACTTTTCAACTGCCTCCCAGTATACATAAGAGGAATTACCAATAGACCCCTGGCTGTCTTCGAGAAGGCGCTGAACAGGCACCTAAAGTCAGTACCTGACCAGCCGGGCTGTGGTTCGTACGTCGGGTAGCGTGCGGCCAACAATAACAGCTTGGTTGATCAGGCCCAAGATCAAGATCAAGATAGTTTAGATAAGACCCCATTTAGGGTGAACTGGGAAGACGGGATAAGCGAAGAATAGCGGTGGAGAGGAGTGTCCACAGTCGTAGAAAATGAGCCAGAGCTTAACCCAGCTGCTCGGCTCTCGTGGGACGAACTTGGAGAAAACAGAAAGAGCAAGCTGTATGCATCGGTCTCGTGGTAGTTGAGGTCTTTTAGTCTTGAGAAGCTGACAGTTTCTAGGTCGCAGGAGAGGGTAGGCAGGTAGGAATATCAGAGGGCATCACACAGGTGGGAGTTATAGGAGTAATTGAGAAGGCAGGTTTGCAGTGGAGCCATTTTCAAACTTTTTGAAGCTGCTAATGGAGAGGTGGTATATTTTAGTCTTGTTAATGAAGGTGAAACGTAGAGGCTTGATGAACTCAAGAACTTGGGTGAGTGTGAAGTGAAGAGGTGATTCATAGCCATATTTGACTGTTCCAGCACCGAGGCCTTTGTAGAGCTCAGTGCAGGTCATGGTGTCAGCATTCCATGGAGAAGTGTAGAAGGTAAGGTTTTCCCATGAGGGTTTACTGAAGTCGTCACTATCTTCTGAAGTGGAGTCATTTGGCGAGTCTACAATGGTGTTAGAAGGTGACTGAGGGTCGACAGGAGCAGAGGAGAGGTGTAATGGTGGTGTAACAGCAGCTTGGGAGGCGTGGGAGACGGTGGTTGAGGCAGCATGATCATCGTTGTTAGCGGTGCAAGTGGTTATAGAAGTTGCAGGAGCAGTTGCTTGGGCAGGAGACAGGTCTGCAGGTGCAGTAAAGTTCACCACGTTGAGGATGTCGGGAAATTGAAGGCAGGCATGTTGCTCAGACGGAATAGTTCGTTAATAGTGGAGTTAAAAGTGCCGGGGTTTGCTGCATTTGCAAGGTGTGCATACACCATGCAGTACAGCACCTTGGAGGGAGAACCGTCGGGAAGTGGAGAGACGGAGTTGCTGGGCGAAGGTGTCTGTAGAGTGGGGTGTAGGATCTTGGTGGTGTCGGCTTGTAATTTAGTTATTGCAGCGCAATACTTCCCCCCCTCCCCCCAAAAAAAAGTAAATGCCTTTCACAACTACTGGACAAATATGATATGATCTTGGATGCACTGGAGGCCAAACAAAATGTAGACGTAGTAATCACAGACTGCAAAATCCAGACTGCGAAAGCCTTTTCGATAAGTGCGATCATAGTGTAATAGCACACAAAATGCATGATAAAGGAATAACAGGAAAAGTTGATAGATGGATCTATAACTTCCTAACAAACAGAACACAAAGAGTAATTGTAAACAGAGTAAAGTCAGTGGCGGCTACAGTGGAAAGCTGTTCCACAAGGCACAGTACTCGCTCCCATCCTTTTCTTAATCCTTATATCTGACATAGACAAAGATGTAAGCCACAGCACCATGTCCTCTGCTAACGATACCAGAAATTGCATAACAGTATCATTCTTTGAGGACACAGTAAATCTCCAAGAGGACATCAACCAAGTCTTTAAATGGGCATTAGAAAACAATATGAAGTTAATTGAAGACAAATTTTAATTATTTCAATTACTCCGCTATGGAAAATTCGAGGAATTAAAAATTGGATCGGAGAATAAAACAAATTCCAACCACACAATAGAGCGAAAAACTAATGTGAGGGACTTGGGAGTTATGTCAGAGAATTTCTCTTTCAAAGATCACAACAATGTCTACCACGTCTGCTACGAAAATAATAGGATTTATTATGAGAAGTTTCAAAACTAGGGATGCCAAGCCAGTGATGATTCTCTTCAAATCATTTGTCCTCTCTAGGCTGGAGTACTGCTGTACACTAATGGCTCCTTTCAAGGCAGGCGAAATTGCAGACCTGGAGAACATACAGAGAACTTTCACTGCACGTGTAAGTGCAATAAGGCGCCTAAATTACTGGGAACGGTTGAAGTTCCTTGACCTCTTCTCCTTGGAATACACTCGGAAAATCCTAGAGGGACTAGTCCTAAATCTGCACACGGAAATCACTCCCTACGAAAGCAAAAGACTCGGCAGGCAATGCAGCATCCCCCCACTGAAAAGCAGGGAAGCTATGAATACGTTAAGAGACAACACAAGAAGTGTCAGGAGCCCAAGAGTGTTCGACTGCTTCTCAGCATGCATGAGGGGTGGGGGTGACCAGTAGACCCCTGGCTGTCTTCAAAAGGGAGCTGGACAGGTTCCTAGTCAATACCTGACCAGCCGGGATGTAGTTCGTACGTCAGTTTGCGTGAGGCCAGCAGTACGAGCCTGGTTGAACAGGCCCTGATCCACCGCGAAGCCTGGTCATGGACCCGCCGTGGGGGCGTTGACCCCCGAAACACCCTCCAGGTATACAATCAAAGCTTCGCCTCGAAGCCAGGCAGGATACCTTAAGCTGTACTGATGTTTTAGTCACACAGTACATTCTTTCACAAACTATGTATGTTGATGGTTCTGTTCACCAATCTACTAGTGACGCATACAGAGTGACGACTCTCATATAGAAAACAATACCCTTCAAACTGAACTGTTTGACATACTCCACGCACTCAAATGTTAGTCATATTTGACTATACCTATGTAAAGTGATTCATGGAATTGGAGCATAAGTCCAATTCCTTATATCAAGAGCCCCTCACCAGCATCAAGGAATCTTATTTGAGGGGCACAATAAACTAGCCGTGGAGGTGACAAAACTAAACTAAAACACTGACCTAGCTAGATTAGATAAGAGCACTACCCGTGCTCTTGTCTAATGCGTTGCGCTGAAGGAATCTTACCTTAACCCTGTGAATCATACACTATCGGTTGCCATCCCAGGAACCTCAGAAAACCTTCGGTAATAAGTCCGTCATGAGTGGCCCTGTCCCACTGGAGGATCACCTGACCTGGTTAAGATGTAGATGAATGATTCAGAGAACCGACAAGTTGATAAATTAGACACATATGCAACACTTGGGTATCTTTATTGAGGAAACGTTTCGCCACACAGTGGCTTCATCAGTCCAATACAAAGCAGAAAGTTGTAAGGAGAGGAGGAGTTTGAGGTAATCAGTCCCTCGGCCTGGAGTCGATGTGTTCAGTTCATCAGTCTTGTAGTAAGTACAGCATAGGGCAAAAAAAGTTGCTTATATACAGTGGCTTTATCAATCCATTGCAGAGAAAAACGGGGAAAAATGTGATGTCTGGGTTCGATTTCCAGCGAGGGTGAAAACATTGGGCGTGTTTCTTTACACAGGTTGTCTATGTGTCCGCATACTAATAATAAGAAATGGTTATAACTGACCATAATTTTTAAAGGAGTGGACCGGTAAGCCAGCGGAAGGCCTCAGTCAGATGACCAAAAGCTCCAACAGCGGGTCATCATCTGACTAAGACCCGTGTCAGGAAACACTTGTCCTATTTCCTGACGAACCTTACCTAACCTAACCTATGTTCCCCATCAGTAAAATGGGTACCTGGGAGTTAGTGGACTGGTGTAGGTCGCATTAATGGGACAAAACTAACCTAATTTGCTCGAAATGCTCAGCATAACAAGCGGCTTTCTATATAGTAGTATGTCATTGATGTCAACTAGGCCTGTATACCTTGTACATGTACTTGTAGTAAATAAAGATATTATTATTATTATCATAAGAGGGAGAATTTCCAACAGAAGCTACGTCAGGATAATGTAGGTAGAGGTCACACACATTCTCTCTCTCTCTCCAGTAGCTTAAGTTTATTTAGGTACAGTTATCATACATAGTAACATATGTGTAAATTACCCAGGATAACCCAAAAAAAAGTCAGTGACTTATTTCCGTTGATGAGGCAAAATGGAGCGAGAATCGAGGTATTTAAATGTGATCCAAGGAAGGGGAAATTATATATTATTATTATTTTGTGGTACACCCATGAGTCACACAGCGCCCGGGGGAGGGGAACCAATATGAAGCGATCAGGTTTGATCCTAGGGAAGGGCAGATAAATTCCTAGGAGCCTTATAAGATAAGATTTCGTTCGTTTTTTTTTTTTTTAGCTCTGAGGATCATGGGGGACTGTCATGTACGACACTCCATCTTGGACCATTGTGACTCCATAATTAACAATTAACACTATTTTTTTTATTTCTTATGACCCATACAAATTACAGTAGTTATACATTCGAACTGATTTTGTTTATAATAAATATAATTTGATACATTATAAGGCTCATAAGAAAGTCACTATTTATAAATGAATTTCGAGCAAACTAACCATAAGGCCTAGACCTAGTATATAATTTAAGTCAGTGTAACTTGGGTAATTTATTACAATCATATTAGAAGTTGCAAACAAAGAACTGATCAATCACAAATAAATTACATTTAAATTACACCGGTTCAGTAACCTATATTTTATGAATGATTGAATTGAAATGGTGAAATCAAGAACAACGGACGGACCGAAACATCGTCACAAGGTTCCTCTCCTACGTGCCAGTTATTGGTTAATACACTATACCAAATTTTCACTATATAGTGGTCAAAACTGAGCTCCCAAAATTTAAATGGTCTCCAGCTGATCATTATTTAGTAAACAAACGGTGTTGACGCACACCCTCTCTAAGGGATCTCAAATAAGATCAGATAATTTACCAAGATATATTTAAATTGTACATTAAATGATGGATAATAATTCTTATATTTGTAATATACTAATACTTACTATGATTGATAATTTGAGGGTAATTAAGCTATTATAAGAGTTATAACTAAGAAAGAAAATAAGTAAGCAAGTTCATTTAGGTACAGGTATATATAAGTACTACAATTATCACACATAGTGTAAATTACCTACAAAACCTCCAAAAAGTCAGACAAAGTAATTTATTCCCATTTGGGTCCTTGTGAATAGTAAGTAAGTTTATTCAGGTATACACAAATACAGTTACATAGATTATCATACATAGCAGCATATGTGTAGATAACCCAGGATAACCCAAAAAAGTCAGACAGTTAGTTTAATATCTTTATTATGGACCCCATACCCATGGTGTGGGTGGTAGTCAAAAGTTTACAGAGGTACATAATGGGTCCAGGGACTGGGCCCTAAAATTTTGATAGATGAACAAGTTACAAAGGTAATGAACTCACAAGTTTCAAAGGTAATGAATCATGTAAGTAAGTAAATTTACTTATTTACGTTTATACATGCTTACAATCATGAACAAATTATAAAATAATGAGTTATTTCCATTGGGGTCCTTTGAAGTGACCTTACTACAAAATTTTATTTTTGGGGGATTATCATTGAGTAAATCTACACAATGAATTATTTCGCGTATAAATTATATTTATATATCCCCAATGCCATTTTAAAAATTTGAATATTACTCACAATACCAAAATAAAAAGTAGCTATAGAGGTGAAGCGTCGAGCTTCACTTGTTTCTCCCGCCAGCCATTTTCAACTGCCAACTGCTCACTACATCTACTCTCTTACACAAGTACGCAGCATTTTCTCTGTGTATGTGCATGTCTTGTGTATTTAAACAGTGCATATATAGCCTCTGGTTCCATACGGTTACAATCTTTGGGAAATTGTTTGGTAAGTCAGACTTGTGGAGTATTTTATTATGGTATTGTGTTGCCCTTATTTAATACTTGGTTAAATCAACATCATGTACTGTATGTGTCCATAATACCTACGTCACCTTAATTATGTTGAATTTAAATATCTGAGAAATATAAAAACTTAATTAATTGCCAATGAAGTTAATTCAAGTGATGACAATGTCGACATATTTATGTATTGAATAACGGTGAAAGTCACTTTCTTTGACCTTTTTTTCACTTTATCCTAAGTAATTTACACATTTTTATACGCAAGACAGTTGTAATCAGCCAAAAATAGTGTAAGTTTGTACCTAAATAAATTTAATAACACATTTCAAAGAATATCGATCTTATTGACTTCACAAATCTCAAAGTAGTTCCATATATAAATTAATAAAAATATAGGAGAACATCTGAAGGACCTGGGTTTGATCCAAGCACAGGTGGAAACTTAGTATTTCCTTAAATATATACGAATACAATATCACTACATATTATTATAATCAAGGGGAAGCGACAAACCCGTAGGATTATACAGGGTATTCAGGCTTAATTCAGGGAACTGGAGTACAGATCTAATTCCCTAGATCAAGAGCCCCTCACCAGCGTCACTACAGTTAGTCTACCGACTCTTGGTGCCAACTCTTTGCTCTCGACTAAGTATATTTAGGCACAGGTACACATAAGTTCAATTATCATAGTGTGAATTACCTAAGATAACCCAAAAGGAAGTCAGTGACTTATTTCCATTGGGGTCCTTGTTATTTCTATTTGTCCATCCTGTTTTTTTAAGCTGCTCAAGTTGTTAAGTTTTGATCACACTATTTTGCAGAATGTTGCACTCATCTACCCCTGCAAGGGAGGTTTCTTGATGCTGGTGAGGAGCTCTTGATCCGAGGACTTGGACTTTTCCTCCCCTTGCATCGAGTCAGAGTGCCTCCCTTTTCCCTGTGACTATGACCACTAAGGGTTTAGTGCTCCCCCATGAATATGTAATTCACTCGTACAATTACCCACTACAGTGGTACCCGGAGTTTCGTACAGCTCCCAACTCGAACAATTAGTCTGAAACGGACTAATCTAATTTACATTATTCCGTATGGGTACAAATTCGTTCGGTAACTGCACTCGAACAGCCTTCTGGAACAAATTATGGCCGAAACTCTGGGTACCACTGTATTTCCAAACCTGTTTTTTAAATCTGAATTAACCAAACTTTATCCATCATTTTAAATTCTTAATTTGTTAGGTATCCTCAGCAGCTTATTTACATCTCTCTACACCTATCTTCCACTTTTATACTTCAATCATATCTCCCCATATTTGATCTCACTTGGGGCATGATGGTTTTAAGGACATAAAAAAGGAGCACTGCATCAGGCCTACTAACCCATGCTAGGCAAGTCCAAGTCAGGTAAAAGGACACAAGTGCAACTAATGTGACATTTTATTGTGGCAACGTTTTGCTCTCCAGGAGCTTTATCAAGCCGTTACCTGACATATTGTTGGTAATTCTACCATCTTTAATACAAGTCCAAGTCACCTACTGGCCTAAGCTAGGCAGGTCCAAGTCACATCGACTTAAGAAGGAAAGAGCACTGCATTGGACCCTCACTCTTTTAGCTGAATGAACTGCATTTATTTAGCTCTTCTCATAATCTTTCTTCTTTCAACACGTCGGCCGCTTCCCACCGAAGCGGGGTGGCCCAAAATGAAAAACGAAAGTTTTCCCTTTTACATTTAGTAATATATACAGGAGAAGGGGTTACTAGCCCCTTGCTCCCGTCTTCTCATAATAATAATAATAATAATAATAATAATAATAATAATAATAATAATAATAATAATAATATGATACACAAGAGTTACTTTGGAACATTTTACTTTGGCCAATTTATACTGTAATACTATTTCCTTGCCAGTTGTAGTTACAATGAAACATCTATAAAATCAAGTTTAGTGCTGTAATTAAAATCTTTTCCATGTACAGACAGTAATTTTTGTTATTTGATCTATGTTATCATCTCAAACTGCAGATTTATATTAAATATTTTTTCAAGTTGAATATAACATATTTGCAGGTGATGGTTTATAATTAAAATGAATGCTGATGACCTCATGGAAAACAATGATGTTGACCACTCAATAATAACTGGGCTGGGTTGTAACCCCAGCTCAATGATAGATAATGACGGTCTTTTGGACATTACTGCCCCGCAGGCCACTTCTACGGTTGGCAACAAGAAGTCAAGGTTAGTTCTCTTGAGAGATTATCCCTAAAATATGTTACTCTGATTGTAATAGTAAAATGCTTAATGATAATATTAAAATATTGTATTCTGTACAGTTTAAACCCAACATAATTGCAATATTGTGCTGTGTGCATTATGGTTGTTTTGTGATACCGTATTTAAATTCTAAATTATCTCATTGGTTTGAAGATTGAGACACTTGTGCAACATACGGGAATCTTCATTAAGGAAACTTTTCACCACACAGAGGCTTCATCAGCCCATACAAAGGAGAATGGTGAAGAACAGGAGGAGTTTGAGGTAATTAGTCCCTCAGCCTGGAGTCGATGTAATCAGTCCATCAATCCCTAAAGGCTGAGAGACTGATTACCTCAAACTCCTCCTGTTCTTCACTATTCTCTTTTGTATGGACTGATGAAGCCACTGTGTGGCGAAACGTTTCCTTAATAAAGATTCCCGTATGTTGCATAAGTGTCTCGATCTTCAACCTGTCAGTTTTCAAGACCATTTATCACATCTCTCATTGGTTTCTTCAATACGTAACAGATTATTACAGTAGCATGTTTAAGGAAACTTTTTAAAGAAGTTGCATAGTTTTTTTAAGTGCCTCGTATAAATGGACAAATATTGTTACTCTGTCTTCTCTCTCGACCTGTATCCATGAAATTTACGTAATAGTTAACCATGATCATTTAGTACTATTTGGAACGAACAGGATATCATTATGCCTGACTCTTCAGTAGGTAGCACTAGTAGTGGACAGCTGTTAAAAAATTGGATTGCCAGTCTGTAGGGTGATAAGGCCTGGAGATAAGGGGATCTGTTTTCCATGAACATGTTTCTGGATTTATTACAAAGCATTTTCTTAATTATAAAGGAGTAAGGGAAAGTTTGGTTAGGTATTGCAAGGGTTTGAGCTTCAGAGAATAGATAAGGAAGAAGTTAGTGTTTGTGAGGTGGAAGTAAATAAAGGCAAACAGAGAGAGAGAGAGAGTTTCTAAAATAGCAAAATGTAAGGCTTCTAGCAACAGCAAGAATATAACTTACTACTACTTGTTAAAACTGCTAAAACCTAGCGCAGGAAGGCAAGTGGTAGAATTAACACAGCCCAAATACTACAGTGGTACCCAACTCGAACAATTATGTAAGTACTTTTGTAAGTGTATTTTTGGGGGTCTGAAATGGACTAATCTAATTTACATTATTCCTTATGGGAACAAATTTGTTCGGTAACGGCTCTCGAACAGCCTTCTGGAACGAATTATGTACGAAACTTTGGGTACCATTGTACTATGTATATGGACCAACGACTAGACAACTAGATTGATAACTTGCCTTACTAAAACGTTTTGAGAATATTATTCATATAGGAACGAGAATGTATTATTGATTACAGTTTTTTAAGAATCTCGTAGAATTTTTTTTTTCCTGTACTATTAGGAAATGTTACTTATTGTATTTGATTTTCCACAAATGCACATAGGGAGGATTTGACAAGGCAGTATTTATGCACGCTGGAAGAAGCAAGTGAGGGTCAGTCAGGTGAATTTGAACAATTAAAAAGAATTGGAAGTGTTGCTGCACCTCTATCTCGTCCGCTGAATGTCTATCCTCAGAAGGTAAGCAAATGTTTTTTTTATATTTTGTTCTGTGACTTATTTACTCCATCCACATTTCATTAATCCCATGCACCTCACTTTAAGTCCAATTTGTTTTTTATCTACTAATTTCTTTTAAAAGCTTATTAATAAGGAATCTATACGTATTATATTTGCTGTCGTCTTCATCAACTTATTTCATTCTCCTAGCCATGAATCTCTCAACAACAGTCATAGTAGCAGACATCTGCTGCAGACAAATTTCTGACAGCACTTTCTAGTCGTACCTGAACTTGGTTTGCCCACTCGTCCTTTCATTTACTACAGACTTAAGAATTAAATCTTAGCAATTCCTTGGCTTCCCATTCTCCAAAGACATGTTTGCTATCTGGAAGGATTATATTGTATATTTGGGTCATGTTGTGTTGAACATATAGCATCTTCCCACAGAATAGTGTGAGCAGTCATGTGATTGGATGCTGTGTCTGCAGTATTGCTGGTCATGCACTCCTTTCTCATTCTCTAGTCTTCATGTGTGGTAAATTTACGAAATGTAGGGTGAACACTTCAATTTTGAATATGTATATTAACCTACTTCATTTCTGAAAGGGCTAAAAATACAGTGAACCCTCTTCATTAACAGACTAATAGGGGAGGGGGTTATACAATATTACTGATTGTCCAGAACTTCTGAATTATGAAATCAATTTTTCTCTATCATCCAGTCATCTTCTGAACAAGCAGACTTGATCAGCTGGTTAAGAAAACAACTGGACACTAAGAATACAAGTATTGTAACCCGTAGTACTAGAGTGCAGTAATATTTTGTAATTTTATCATACTGTACAGTAACTTTTCTTACCTCTTCATGTTGAAGAAATGTGTAAACTGCCATGTTCCATAGAGGAGAGACTAAATAAATTTTATTCCGAGTCAGAGGAGCTGTAAAACTTTACTAGTTAAAATAATGTAGATAGCTGAGAAGACATGCCATTGAGATGCCAGATATAACCTTTATTAGTTGAAGATTCTGCTAACTGAGAACCACAAATTTTCTCAATACCCCTACTTGCTTTAGAAGCCAATGTTAATTGCATTTTATTTAATATGTTAATAAACTCACACTAAATAGAGAGAAAATTGAAGTCTGAATGACTAGTGTCTGTCTGGGCACAATCTATCAATTGCCTCAGGTGACCTACGGTTCAGAAGACAACTGAACACTATCGCTACAGACCAAACCAAGAATTACTATTTTTTCCATTTTGTCTGATTTCTACATGTCTGCCCAATTTTTTTGGTCCAAAATTGCCAAAATATGTTAATGAGAGGTTTTACTGTATAGGAATGTTAATTCGTTAATTAAAAAAAGGGTGTCCAGATGTGAAGCAGTACATGATACTCTACCTTGTTGATAAATGGAAATATGCCAGCAGCCTTTTGCATTACTTGTCCAATCTTGAATGGACCATAAAACTGATCTGTCATAAAAAAACAAGATGGGAAACTTAAATATAATACAGTGGAACCCCGAGTTTCGGCCGTAATCTGTTCCAGGAGCTAGGCCTAAAGTCGAAGCAATATTTCCCATAAGAAATAATGTAAATCCAATTAATTCATTCTTGCTGTCAGGAGGCATGACAAAATAGTAGTTCAATATGATGCTATTATAAACTCTACGGCTTATTTATCTATCACAATTCATCTAATATGATATAAACAATATAAATAACATAAAAACCTGATATATACTCAAGAATGAATAAAATATGTATGTCATTACGAATGTGGTGACGGGGGAGGACGGTGGTGGCGGGCATTCATGCTCCAACTATGAAAACATCTTCCCATTCTTTCCTCCTTCAGACGTGTTAGTATAAGAGAAAACTGAGTTTGTAATGCTAACTGCATTAGATCACTTCTTTCATAAGAAAACCATAATGTACAAATGAACAGGTGTACATACACCATTTACATACCTTGCAGAAGATAGGGAGAGCGGCTTATGCTGTCAGGAGTTTATTTCGTTTCGTCCTTTTTGTATCGCTTAATCGCTACACTTTAAATGCTACACTTTGTCACTGAACTTAACTGCTTTAAACTCCACAACTTGTGCCTTTGCTGGTGTGCAGGAACACATTAAAATCACTAAGAGTGTGTTATTAGTCTTGAAGATGCCATATTAATAACAATAATAATAACACAATAATAATCACTGAGGTGCATTAATAATGATAATAACACAATAATAATCACTGAGGAGTATAAAACGTTAATATAGACATTTTGCTTAATCCATTTATGATATTTTTTTCAAAATTATATAACAAACATGCTACGTAACATAAATTAACATAAATATGAGATGTTTTTCCAGTCGGCTTCACGGAGTGAACATATTCCATTCGTGTCCAGGCTGGTAACAACAACTGGTTTGTTTACAAAACTCGCAAACCTTCTACACTCTCATTCTCTCTCGTTTATTCATTTAATCTTGTTTACTCGTCTCTCGCTCTACATTAAGACTGCCTCCACCACTGCCTCCACCACTGCCTCACATCATCAGCTTCCTTGATTACTTTTCTCTTCGCCAGGATAGAAGTGATTGTTGATTTGTTTTTGCACATCCTGGCAAGCTCGCCCACACGTACGCCACTCGTATTTTTCTACAATTTCTTTCTTCACTTCTATGGTGTTTCTCACTTTCTTTACCAAAGGGCTGCCTCTAGGAAGTTTCTTTGGGCCCATGGTGGCTTATTGCATAGTCACAATCAATAAACAAGCACTAATCACAATGAATTTATTGTGAAATGTTTGGATGCGCATGCAGGGTAATGTTCACTCAAGGATAAACAAAGCTAAACTGGCTCAAGACGCCTGCGTGGGGAGGCAGACAGGTCTGGTACGCCGGCTGAAACTCGTGGCAAAATTAGGCCGAAAAAAGCGACCGAAACTCGAAACGGCTGATAAGTACTTGGAGTGGCTGAAACTCGGGGTTTCACTGTACAGTGGTCCCTGAGTTACGTACACCCCAGAAATCGTACAATTATGTAAGTATAATATTTTAAGTGCTTGTGGAAGTGTATTTTTGGGGGTCTGAAATAGATTAACCTACGTGACATTTTTCCTTAAGGGAGTAAATTTGTTAGGTAATGGCGCTTGAGCAGGCTTCTGGAGTGAAGTTTTTACGATACTCGGGGGACCACTGTACTCGACATTCATGCTGGTACGTCTGTGAATTTGCAGCTGATTGGTGACTTCTTTAGCAATTCTCTTGGATTTTTCAAGTTGATCAAGGTTAACAGAATGTCACCCAATGAATTATTAATCTAGTCACCTTAAAAGGAAAATAAATCCTGCTAAAAACAATTATGCACCACAAAATTCTAGCTTCAGCAGAAAAATTAGACTTGGCCAACCAAACTTAATGTTTTATTCATAGGAATTGTTGATTTGTTTGTTTTATGCTATGCAATATAATTTTTTTTTTTTTTACAGAATGTTGATGTCAAAGTGAAAACTGAAAAACAGACTTCAGCCTCACTTGAAGCAGAGTCTAAATCGAGACATTCTTCTGGCCTTATGATGGGTATACCCTTAATCAGAATTGATGGTTTGAGTGGTAAGTTTATAAGGAATCCTGTTGTTTTTTGTTTTGATTGATCAGTTGAATGGTTATTCAATTGGGCATTGGCATTTATTTTGTTTTTTCTCTAAACAGATTTGTCATCAAGCAGATTTTTAGTTGACCATACTAATTTGTCAACTGGTGAATTAACCAGAGCACAACCTGAATGGGATCATCTCCGGGATACTAAGCAACCAGGTACTGTACTAAAGTACTTCTATGTATTTTTTATTGAATTAAAATGTTTTTGTCCATACGATTTAAAATTTTGGCGTTATGTACTGTCTTGTTGCAGGCTAAGCACTATTGAGTAACTTGTTCTTTATTTGTAGTGTATTTCGGTAATTACAACTTTAAATTCAGTAGTTAATTATTGCAGGAATATTTTTTTTTAAGTAAGCCCATATTCAGAAAATGAAATTTTGAATTAGTATAGTAGTACTATATGTTTTCTCTGATTCAAAATTTTTGAATTTTCAAACAGTAATCACAGGTATACTTGAGCAAAAATTTTAAATTGGGGAAGTATAATTTGTAAAGATTAATATTTTTTAATTATAAACCTGTGTTCATGTTATTCTGAGTAAGAGTAGTAGTATTGCTGTTTAATACAGTATGAACATTGGGTGTTCCTGTGGTGTTTTTTTTTTTCCATACTGTAATGTTATAAAAGCAAGGAAATGGGTACTATTCATGGTGTTAATTTTGCGTTACATGTGTTGCCTTGTATGCACAAGATAATATAATTTTTTTATTAGATCTTGATGACAAGCTGAATATGAAGGGCAAGTCTCTTGCAGTAATTCAGACGGATGTTGAGGAATATGGGGACTCTGATCTTAGTCAGGGAGAAGTTGAAGACTTTATTCTACCTGGTAAGAAAATGGCATAAATTGTTTTATTGCTTTAGCAAACTCATTTTTTTTTTTTCAACATGTTGGCCGTCTCCCACCTAGGAAGGGCGACCCAAAAAAGAAACACTTTCATCATCATTTACACACAATCACTGTCTTTGCAGAGGTACCCAGGTATGAAAGTTTAGATGTCACTCCAAACAGCCAATATCCCAAACCTCTCCTTTAAAGTTCAGGCATTGTACCTTCCACCTTCTGGACTCAAGTCTGGCTAACAAGTTTCCCTGAATCCCTTCACAAAATATTACCCTGCTCACACTCGAACAGCTTGTCAGGTCCCAAAAACCATTTGTTTCCATTCACTCCTGTCTAATACTTTCACACATGTCTGCTGCATATCCAGGCCCCTTGTACACAAAACCTCTTTTACCCCCTCCCTCCATCCTTTCTTAGGATGACCCCTACCCCTCCTCCCCTCCACTAGATTTATGCACGCTCCAAGCCATTCTATTTTGCTCCATCCTCTCTAAATGATAAAGCCACCTCAATAGCCCTTTTTCAGCCCTCTGACTAATACTTTTTGTAACTCCACACATCTTCCTAATTTCCACACTGAATTCTCTGCATAAATATTTACACCCCACATTGCCCTTAGACATGACATCTCTACTGCAGCCTCCTCCTCGCTGCAGCATTCACAACCCAAGCTTCACATCCATATAAGAGTTGGTACCACTATACTCTCATACATTCCCTTCTTTGCCTCCATGGATAATGTTTTTTGTCACCACAGATACCTCAATGCACCACTCGCCATTTTTCGTTCATCAGTTCTATGGTTAACCTCGTCCTTCATAAACCCATCTGTTGACAAATCTACTCCCAAATATCTGAACACATTCACTTCCATACTCCCTCTCTCTAATGTGATATCCAATTTTTCTTTACCTAACTCGTTTGATACCCTCATCACCTTACTCTTATCTATGTTCACTTTGAACTTTCTTTACACATTATTGTTACTGAATACTGTATAATTCATAAAATTGCAAGTAAACAGGTGTAGATGTAAGCATCCTCTAAGGGTGAAATAGTCATGAGACAGATAAGTGGTACATGAATGGTATAGAATACTGACAAGATGAAAGATTAGATAAATAGAGATGAGAGAGTATGGAGGAGGTGAATGTATTCAGATACAGTGGTACCCCGGTTTACGATGGTCACCAAACTCGCCCTTTTATGTAAGTTTATTTTTTTAAATGCTTTTGTAAGTGTATTTTTGGGGGTCTAAAAGGACTAGTCTATTTTACATTATTCCTTAAGGGGATAAATTTGTTTGGTAATGGCACTTGAACAGCATTCTGGAACGAAAAAATATCGTTAACCGGGGTACCACTGTATTTAGGAGTGGGTGTGTCAACAGATGGGTCTATGAAAGATGAGGTGAATCATATAATTGACGAGGAGAAAAAGGCGAGTGGTGCACTGAGGAGTCTGTGGAGACAAAGAACTTTGTCCATAGAAGCAAAGAGGAGAATGTATGAGAGTATAAAACTCCAGATCGACGTGCTAGCCACTGGGCCAGCTGGCTAAAACAAGATTCGTCCAACTAGGTATATTTATACACCATAGGAAGGTTAGCATAGGCACCACTGTGACCACAAATGCAAGTTTTTACAGACGAATCTCCCGCCAGCTTGGCCGTGACTAGCTCTAGCTCAAGTCCCCTCAAAGCCGTCATCATAACTTGCGAAATCGAAATGACATGATTGCAAACAAACCATACCACAGTGCTGCAATTGTGTCATTACGATTTCGTGAGTCATGATGTCGGTTTTGGTCTGGAGTTTTATGACTGATCGCGGGTTCTATCCCTGCCCGTGGTATATATATTTTTTTTATATGAGTAGTATAGTTATACCAACGCTCTTGTATGGGTGTGAAACATGGGTGGTAAATGTTGCAACAAGGAGAAGGCTGGAGGCAGTCAAGATGTCATGTTTGAAGGCAGTGTGTGGTGTGAATATAATGCAGAGAATTTGTAGTTTGGTAATTAGGAGGAGGGGTGGGATTTCCAAAACTATTATCCAGAGGACTGAGGAGGGGTTGTTGAGGTGGTTTGGACATGTAGAGAGGATGGAACAAAATAGAATGACTTCAAGAGTGTATGAATCTTTAGTGGAGGGAAGGTGGGGTAGGGGTTGGCCTAGGAAAGGTTGGAGGGAGGGGGTAAAAGAGGTTTTGTGTGCGAGGGGCTTGGACTTCCAGCAAGCATGCATGAGTATGTTAGATAGGAGCGAATGGAGACAAATAGTTTTTAGGACTTGACGTGCTGTTGGAGTGTGAGCAAGGTAACATTTATGAAGGGATTCAGTGAGACTGAATCCCTGGAGATGGGAAGTGTACAATGCATGCACTCTGAAGGAGTTTTATAACTGTAGTGTAAGCGCTCCTCTGGCAAGACAGTGATGCAGTGAATGATGAAAGTTTTTCTTTTTCGGGCCACCCTGCCTTGGTGGGAGACTGCTGATGTGTTAATAAAAAAAAATTGCTGTTCAGTGTCTATCCGTACAATTTCAAGGACATTGTCCTTGATAAAGACACTGGATAGCAAAATGTCTACAAATAAAGATAATAGATGTTGCACATGTCTAATTTTTCAATAGGTATAGGTGTTAGGTATACAAGAGTTGTGGTGGTGCTGTTAAGAGAACTTATCACTTATTGGCACATCTAAGTGTTGACTGCTTTACTTTTTTGGCTAATCATGTCTTATATAATAGAAAAAAATAATTATTATACAGTATATTAAGTGACAGTTGTTTAAAAGCTATTGTATTCATTGTAATATCTTATACATTAGAGCAAAGAATATTTGTATTTTGAATATCCGTGTTGTGTCATGTAAACAACCGAGCCTTGAGCATTTGACGGTGCTGCTGTACCTCATCTTTATCCCTCTCATTTGCTCTCACATGCATTATAATTTTCACTTGCTTTTCATCTCTCACCTTCTTGTGCTCTCTTGCACCATCCTATCACACTTGTGAACTTTGTCTCACTCTTGTACTGTCACTTGTGCTCGTATTGTGTAGGCTGATGAATAAGGAACTAGAGATTATAAAATAAATAGGATCATGGCAGGGGATTAAACCTCTTGTTTTGAGTAACAGGCTCTGTTCTGTACCATTTAGCCACAGTGATTTACAATAGGAAAGTTCTAAAACTGGCTGAATGGTACAGCATAGGGCCTGCTACTTGTAGGATTTTGGTTTGATCCCTGACCATTGTTGTTTATTCATGGACAGTCCTTCACTAGGACTAGCTAGCTTTATGAATTACTGAGTTAGAAATTCGGAGGTACCTTGTCCTGACTGTCAGTGAAAAAAATTATTAAAGTCAGTATTTACTAATTACTATTTCTCATTTTTTGAGAATAAGATACAAGATCTTATGAAGAGTATGAGTAAACCAGAGTAGTTTGGTAAGGCTCTCTTTCTATATCTGATTAAAGATAGAGAATAAATTTGATGTACACCTCGATGGGCAAGTTTCTCATGCAAAGTGTTCCCATAATGTAAATGGCAACATTTATGCACGTTAATCTCATAGTCTTGGTTTTAATCTCATGTTTACAAGAATATCAGTAGTATGAATTACCCTCAACTATCCAGTATTTGCTAATTTGTTTAGATTATTTTTGGGCTGCATTTGTATGTGACATTTGTAGGAATAAAATAAACTGCATGATAGGCTGCAAATATTGCAGATCTGCAGCTCATCTCTTATATTTATTTTTCAGGATTAGATAAAAAGTATCTGGAACAAAGTCTGGAGGTTATGAGGTGTCAGGATCTTAGCAGACCTCAAGATCACTCTTATGAACTCTCCACTATCTCACAAATGAGTAGGTCACTTTGTTTTAAACTTAATACATATGTATTACCATTTTTTTTAATTCGTGTTAAAGAACATTTGCAGCAGATTTACCCTCGGCTATTTGCTCCTAGCTATACCTAAAATTATATTAATATTTTCTTGTATTAAGTCATTTTCTGTGTTCAGATTTCATGAACCCCTCCTGAACTAGTAATGTTAGTAAACTTCTTGTTACACCTGCTATATACTCGTTATCACTTTGCCCAGTTCGTTTACAGCTTTCTTTCTGCTTATGCTCTGGACTTTTTGGCTATCCAATTCTGTTGAGGAAAAATTTTCCAATGTCATGGAGAATATTATTCAAATATATAATAAGTTTATTTGCTCCTTGAAATTGGAGTAAAATAATGGACATGCTTTTTGTTCAGAGTTTAGTTTAAAAATCAAACATATTCAGTGATGACAATGATTTGAGTGGAACTTTGGGTAGCTTTAATAATAGGTTGAACAGATACATAGTGGGTGTGGGTAGTTGGCAGTTGGATTTGCCTAACATGGACCAGTAGGCTTTTCACTTTGTGGAAGGTTCCATGAACCATGGGGCCTTTCATCTCCATCTCCACATGTTGGCTGTTCCTCCTCAGGTTGTACCAACTGCTCCCCTTAAGTAAAGTGCTCTGATACCAGTGAGGAATTCTTGAGCTAAGGTATAGGATACATCATCATCCTCAGATTGAGCCTGATTGCCTCCCAGTTCCCTGGCACTGTATGTTACCTCTGGGCTTACTGCTTCTGCCATGACTAATAATAGTAATAGTATACCAGCTGTTGCTTAAAGCCTGCACAGCCAGCACCACAGATAGCAAGAGAGCTCACATGAATAGAAGGAAAATAAGACAACGTGAAAAGTGATTCTAGTCAAATTATTAAGGTAATAAGAGGCTTTCCAACAGGTTCCAGTTTCAGGAGTGGTTCATGGAACCTTCCATATTATATTTGAAAATATTATAATACACACGTACATACATGTTATCCTTATTCAGAGCTAGATGGAAAAATTGTCACTAGTTTTTACTCACTGACAACACTGAAGACATGCCAGAAACATTAGGCTATTCTTAATAGTCATTGGTTTATCTATGGAATATAACTTGGTTAATTTTTAAGGGGCCAGCTGATGATCAGACACTTTTTTTTATTTCTTTACCGATTGTGCTCATTTTTGGTGTACTATTAGAAGCTTTTATCGACTATCCTGTGACGAAGTTTCAACAAAATCGGCCAAAAAGCAAATGAACCACGTAAGATTTACTGAAAATTCCTAAAAATTCCACTTAGGAGGGATTCAATCCGAAGTGGTAGTTGGGAGAGCGGTGTTTACATTTTCTGTGGATAGAACACTTCTACGTCCATCGTGTAGCGTGTACCAATTCTGTAATAAAGCTTATCTTCATTCTAAAAAAAGTACACTTTGTAGGTTTCTTGACATTTAGCAAAATATCGGACTTTTATCCCCCCACAAATCTGAAAATATTTGGGATACTTCAAAAAGGTACACGCTATCTTGTAAAGCAATCATTCGTCTGTTTGTTGTGCAAATAACGTCAATTCTTTCATTAATAATGGCTTCATTTTGCTAAATAGGTAAATAAGTTACTTCCGAGATAATGGCCGAAACGCGCGGCAGCCCGAGTACTCGGAATTTTTTTTTTCCCCGTAAAAACGTTTGTTTTTTCCACTGTTTTCATCATATACGAGTGTCTACTACAGTTTACCATCGCTAGATCCGTTTTCTCTCATAACAGGATGTGAGAATGGGAAAAAATAATCCTTATGGGCGATCTTACCCTCCCACTACCAGCCGATAGACCATCATATTATGCCACATAATATTTATTCTGGTGTTTTTCATGTTTCTATGCTATTAATATGTCGCCTTATGTCATAATAGATCAATTGTAGTAAGTAATTAAACATTATTATTGATATTAGCGTAAGAAAAGAACAATTTGTTGGCTGGTGTGTGTTGGCCGCCACAACGTAATTTATGGCCTGTCAGCACTTCTTATCCGAGAAGGCCAGAGAAGGCTCCTGATTGGTTCTAAGGCCATATTAGCCCCGCCCACTCTCCTATGATATCAAATGGTGAATTTGTATTATATTAGAGAAAAATATAAGAAATTGATAGAAAAAAACAGATTTTTTTTATTTTACTGAGTCAGCGCGCATGTCATGACAGATGCCGTCACCATACCTGTTACAAATTACTATAATTCATTGTAGAAACATCGTATAATAATGAGAATTATACGAGGGTGTAGCCAGAAAGATCAGCTATTTTTTGGTAAGAAAAACTCAATTTTCGTATTTTTTCAATTTTTTTTTTTCTCAGCGCGCACAGAGTGCTTGCCCGTCCTTAAGCTGATTAAATCATACTATTAACTGGTCCTCTGCCTATACTGTCTATCCTTCTAACCTTCACAGACACCATCTTGTTAAAGCATCTCTTATACACTACTTTCTTATATGAATCTTAGTCTTGGCTTTGTCTCTGTAGATGCCTTCTTTCTCATTACATTGTCAAATGCTCCAATCTTCAGAACACTTGTGACTTGACCTGATCTTTATCTCCTCTCCTCTCACCTCTTCTCCTTTCCTATACAGTGGACCCCCGCCTAACGAGCAAAATTCATTCCAGTAGCCTGCTCAAGTGCCATTACCGAACGAATTTACTTCCTTAAGAAATAATGTCACGTAGGTTTAAGGGCAATGTGTCGTATGAATATTATGCAAATACTTTAGAGTTAAGAGATTAAGGGAAGGTGTGGAGTTACCAAAAGTGTTATTCAGATGACTGAAGAGGGGTAGTTGAGGTTGATTGAACATTTAGATAGGATGGAGGAAAAATAGATGACTTAGAGGATATAAATAAATAAATCTGGGGTGGTGGGAAGGAGGGGGAGAGGTCATACTAGGAAAGGTTTTAGGGAGGGAGTAAAGGAGGTTGAGTGCTAGGGGCTTGCATGAATGTGTTAGATAAGAGTGGATGCAAGTATGTATTTTTATTAAGATTTGATCTATTGTTGCTGTGAGCAAGATAACATATACAGTGGTCCCCCGCCTAATGAGCAAAATTCATTCCAGAAGCCTGCTCAAGTGCCATTACCGAACGAATTTACTTCCTTAAGAAATAATGTCACGTAGGTTAGTCTATTTCAGACCCCCAAAAATCCACTTCCACAAGCACTTACAATATTATACTTACATAATTGTACGATTTCCGGGGTGCTCGTTAGGCGGGGGACCACTGTATGTACTATGATGGATTTCAAGGAAACCGGTTAGTTGGACTTTAATCCTGGTGGTGGAAAGTGCAGTGCCTTCACTCAAAAGTAGGGGTGGGGATGTTGTAGTTTGGAGATTCATCTGAACTTTTGGCAAGACTGATTGAGTGAGTGATAGTGAAAGTGTGTTTTTCTGTGTCAGGCCTGGGTAGAGAATCTTTTTCTGAAGGTAATAAAACAAAAAGTACGAAATTTGATTGAAAATTGACAAAATTATGCTCTCGCGAATTTTGATGTGTCAGCGATATTTATGCATCAGCAATTTTGCCGACTTTGACTCCCATTTTAGGCCAATTACATTATTCCAGTCGACCAAATTCTTAGCTATTTCACTAGTATTTCTTCTATTATATCGATTGAGCACAAGAAATCGCCCAGTCAACTGTTTCAACTACAAAATAAAGTGATTGGAATTTGGTAATTTAGCCAATTTAACTCAGTTGAAAATATTCCAATTTCAAAAAAGAGGTGCAGAATTAACAATGCAGGCATTCCTGGCACTACACTAACATTTCCTCTGTTCAATAGTTACGTTTTCAGTCTTTACAAATGAATTCCATTTTTATTTTTTATTCACATAATGAATTTTTATTCAAACCAAAAAATGGAAGATTTACTGTTATGCAATATTGTAATAATTGTACAAATAATATCACCACATTTGTGAACGTATATTAGACCCACCAGCTGGCACGTATTAGACGTGAGGTCATTTGTTTACTCTTGAACATCAGCAAAAATTAAACATTTCTGCTACTTTGTGCTCAGTTTCAAGCCATTTCCAGTACTAAAACCAATCAAAATCATCTCCATATCTGTAACATATCTTCCATTCTATCAAATGAGACCAAGAAATCGCAAATACAACTATAAAAAGTATACGAGAAAACACTGCAAAGTCGCTGTTTTAATCGAAAATACGGTTTCAGTTTTTTTCTCTCATTATGCACTGTGTGCTGCAGGATTTGTTTTATGTGGTGCACACTTACCACATAGATGTATTCTCTCATATCTAGGCCCAAATTTACCACTCAGCTTATCTGAGTGAGCTGAGCTCATGACGTAGAACAACGGTTTGGACCCAGAACTCAAAGCCGTAGAACTACGGCACGGACCCTGAGAGGGTTATTGATACAAAAACAAGATGTCCTGGTACAAAATTAATATACAGTGGACCCCTGCCTAACGAGCAAAATTCATTCCAAAAGCCTGTTCAAGTGCCATTACCGAACGAATTTACTTCCTTAAGAAATAGTCACGTACATAATTGTACGATTTCCGGGGGCTCGTTAGGCGGGGGTCCACTGTATGTTGTAAAATTAGACATTGAACGTCCAAACAGCTTTACAGACTGTGGTTGCAATATTTTCATGAATTATGTTTCTGAGGAAGTCCATTGATTATCTGGAGTTTACCTGGAGAGGGTTTCGGGGGTCAACGCCCCCGCGGCTCGTTCTGAGACCAGAATGGTGAAAAGGAGAATGGGTAAAGGTTGTATTAATGTTTAATAAGGGCATCTCAAGTGACCGTAAGATTTGGATTACTCTTGGGGAAGCTGATTCAAAAGATAGATATAATTAAAAGCACCTAATTTATTTTAGTTTTGTAAATCTTTGTTATTAGTGACACTGTTATAATGAAATTGTTATTAGTGACACTGTTATAATGAAATTGTTATTAGTGACACTGTTATAATGAAATTGTTATTAGTGACACTTTATAATGAAAAACAATTATATTTCAGGAGACTGGCATACTAATACCACTGCAGGTGAAGAGGAGGGAAGGGTAGGTGGTTTACCATCCTCACTACTACAGCCTCAGCACTCAAAACTAAAGGAAAATAGCTTTGTTAGTGGTAAGGTAAGACAAGACATAAAAGTAAATTTCATAACCTGATAATTTTTTTTGTCTATAAAGAGATTCAAGGAAACTAGCTAGCTGGACTTGAATCCTGTAGGTGTTATGTATAGTGCTTGCATTTTGAAGGAGGGGTGGGAATGTTAGTTCAGAGTGTCATCTGAATTATGATGGCCATACATTTCTGGCAAGACAACTATTGGAAGAATAATGGTGACTGCTATCAAGGTGGGAAATGACTGATGGGGTAAAAAAAAAGTTACTTATAATTCAAGCCTGTGGTAATCAAATGAGAATGTTTAGGATGAATTTTGACAAAAGGAAAAATATGACTGGACAATAAAAATGAAGACATTATTAGGACAGGAAAATGTCATTTTTTGTTTTTGTAGTTTGTAATCATGTTTACATACAGAAGTATTCTAATATGTTTAAGTGAAAAGATAAATGATTCTTGCTTGTACTGCCAGGTGGGTATGAAATTATAGAAATTGAGAAGTCTTAAATTTATGGCCCAGTGAGTGCAAAATTGCAATATCTCTTGTACACCCCAAACCTGTCACTGTTATGTGGAACCTTAGGAGAAAAGTATTTTGAAAGAAGGGAATCACTGAAAAGCAGCACTGCAGAGTAGTCGAGAGTAATTGACTTCAAAAGGTAAATATCAGATGTTAGTGTTTGGACATACATGTATATGTATTTAAGAGGGAGAATAGGATTATGAATTGATCAGAAGATTAAAATTAGAATTGGAAAAAAAAAGGAGAGTTGAGAGGAATAATGAGTTCTGTATTGAAGAATATAAGAATAAAGGAATAGTTATAATTTTTTGATTCCCAGTTTCATGAGGTGAGGAAGCACTTGGCCTGAAAGGATGGAAAGGTACTGTAGAAATGAAGGAAGCCACAGATTTTCCCTTGTCCTGCCATTATGTCTTTAATACAGAATAGAATTATTCAGAAAATTAGTGCTGCCACAATAACAAAATATCCACAGCATTTATCAGTATTTTCATAGAGAAGGTGTAAAATACCCCACATAATTTATTGCCAAAATTTAGACATTTAAGGAAGATTTGAGCCATTCATAACAGTTACTATTACTATTTCAAAGCTAGTTGACAAGGTTCATACTGAATATGCACAGAATTTATAAAATATTTCTACCAACAGGTTCACTTTGATGTTGACCAGATTTCAGCTAATTCGACAATTTTTCGTGGTGGTCTAGAGGAATCCAAACTTTTGTCCACTTCATGTAATTCATTAGGATCCCTTGGTGCTGATATGAATGATGTTGAAAACTTTAGTGATCAGTCAAGGTTAGTTCAACAAAAGTAAGCAAATACAAAAATAACAGTTAAAGCACAGAATAAACTGAGAATATATTACAGAATAGCATGTGTATTTGCAAAGTAAAGCATCCTTGAAAATGCAGCCTGATTTCACAGTTGTGATATTCAAATAAATTTTTATGAGCCTACTTGTTCTCTTACACGCATTCTCATTGATGAGGCTGAAGTTCACTGTGCATTAGAATGTTGAGTTGCTGTATGACCCCTATGGGGCCATTTCCAGTAGTACTAGAGATTTCTTTTTGAGATGAATATTGGCACATTTTTGCATAGAGAGGTCCCAGCTTTAAATGTCAACAGTGCCTAAGTGATGATATTGCTTCTGTTGCACAAAACTGGTAGTCTCTGAAAGGGTTAACTAAATAATTATGAGCAACCCCTTTACTCTTCTTTCTGGTTTTATTGCAGAGATGATGTGGCTAATGAGTGGTTTGAAACAGAACAGTATGAGCTGGCTAGCATATTAGAGGCAGAGTCCTTTCATGCTCCAGATTTAGATTTTCTGGAGCAAGCAGAAAAGGAAACTTGTAAAGAATTCAAATTTCTAGAAGCAGGAACATGTGATAACGATCTTGAGTTTTCTAGTTTTTCTGGCATTTACGGAGCTACAGAAATTACAGTAAGGTATTTATATGAAATTTGTTTATCTAATGCTTTTCTCAACTGTTTGATTCCATATAATCTTGACTAAACCTCATTTTCTTATAATGAATTTGTAAATATTCTAAAAATTACACAAATAATGTATAATATGAATTTTTTTAGGCCTTCGTGGATTGCAAGTCCAGAGAAGAACTTAGTTGGCCCAGGGAACAAGATGTTGATAGACGATTATTTAAAGTCACGTAGCGAAGCTTTAGGTTCCCTTGGATGTGCAGAGAAAGAGAAGCGGGTGAGATTTGAATTTCATTATTGTATAACCAGTTGTTAATTGACATTATATTTGCATTTACATTACTACAGTACAGTGGTACCTCGACTTACGATATTTTTTCATTCCAGAATGCTGTTCAAGTGCCATTACCAAACGAATTTATCTCCTTAAGAAATTATGTAAAATAGACTAGTCCGTTTAGACCCCCAAAATTACACTTACAAAAGCATTTAAAAAAATAAACTTACATAAAAGGGTGTGTTTGGGGACCATCGTAAGTCGAGGTACCACTGTATTTGTAATTATTGTACCTGTTCAAGTTTGGGAGAAATAAGTTCAAGCTCTTGGGGAGATTCTATTAACTTAAGATTTATGGTAATTAGCTATATTTACACTGTTCCCATAATGGAATGTAACTTTTTTTCTTGCTCATTGCACTTCTCACTTCCCTAATTCTGAAGTATTTCCTGATATTTGTATAACTTTTGCATGTTTAGTTTACACTTGTCTGTTCTGAATTCATTCCTGGTGAATTTACATTGTCAGCCTTCACTATGACCAGAAGCATTTTGTAACACATCAGCCATTTCCCACCAAGGAGGGTGACCAGAAAAAGAAGAAACACTTTCATCATCATTAACTCCATCACTGTCTAGCCAGAGGTATACTTATATTACAGATATAAAAACTGCAACATTAACACCCCTCCTTCAGAGTGCAGGCACTGTTATCATTGCTAAACATTAGTCATTCAGTAGTGACGTAACTGGAGTTTACTCCCCCCATCCCCCCGCCCTTGGATTTCATGGGTGTGACACCAAAGATTCTGCCCCGGGTGACACCAACCCTAGCGATGCCACTTCCTTCAGTCCCTTCGTAAATGTTACCTTGCTCACACTCCAACTATCATAGTACAGTGGACCCTTAGTTATCGGCCGTAATCTGTTCCAGAAGCTCGGCCTAAAACTAAAATATTTCCCATTGTTTTTTTTTTTTAACACATCGGCCGTTTCCCACCAAGGCAGTGTGGCCCGACAATGAAAAGCTTTCATCATCACTCACTCCATCACTGTCTTGCCAGAGGCATGCTTACATTACAGCTACAAAACTGCAACATTAACACCCCTGCCGGCACTCTGAAGGACAGTGATTATGTATTAGTGAGGTTAAAGTGTTGAATGATGAAAGTATTTTCTTTTTTGGGATTTTCTTTCTTTTTGGGTCACCCTGCCTCGGTGGGAGACGGCCGACTTGTTAAAAAAAAAAAATTCAGTAGTTGCTGCTTTACTTCCTCTGAATATTTCAGTGTGCTTTCTCACTAGTTTTTGTGTGCATTTACTCATAGCTAAAGATAGCGAGTTAAACACTATTTATTAAATCTTTCTTTCAACAAACTGGCCCTATCCCACCTAAGCTGGGTGGTCCAAAAAGAAAAACAAAAGTTTATCTTTTTAACTTTAGTAATGTATACAGGAGAAGTGGTTACAAGCCCCTTGCTGGCGGCATTTTAGTTGCCTCTTACGACACGCATGGCTTACGGAGAAAGAATTCTGTTCCACTTCCCCATGGAGATAGGAAATAAACGAGAACAAGAACTAGTAAGAAAATAGAAGAAAACACAGATGGGTGTGTGTATATATACTATGCTTGTACATGCATGTGTAGTGTAATCTAAGTGTAAATAGAAGTAGCAAGATGTACCTGAAATCTTGGATATTTATGAGACAGAAAAGACACCAGCAATCCTACCATCGTGTAAAATAATTACAGGCTTTTATTTTACTTACTTGGCAGGACAGTAGTACCTCCCTGGGCAGTTGCTGTCTACCAACCTGCTACCTACCTGTTTCTTTAATGTTCTCTGATTTTTTTTTTTTTTTTTCAAAATTTCAGTTTGTTTTAACCCTACTTCATCATGTACGTAATCCATGCCTTTGTTCTACCAAAGTGAAGTTTCTAGCATACTTTTGAAACCTTCAGTTTGTAACTGTGGCCTCTTGTTCTTCTTGTAGAAGGTATTATAAAATCTTCCTTATTTTTTTAATTTTTATGAGAAAAAATAGTGCTGGATGATACGCACCGAGGAAAAATGACTCTAAGAAGCACAGGTATTTTATCACTTTTCCAAAGTTTTTTTCAAACGTTTGGATATAGCCGTTTCAGTGATCTGCCAAAGAGTAACATCACCAATCCTTGAGACAGAAAATTGTACTACCCACCTCCAGAACTCAATACATATACACGATAGGGCACTGTACAGTATATGGTGTGTGTTTTTCCTTTTAAATCTGTGGCTGTGTCCTGCCAAAGCAGAATAATGCAAAGAATGTTGCCATGCTCACACTCCTACAGCACTTAGTCGTGAAAACCACTTGGCTCTGTTCCAGCACTATCACATAGGCCTTATTCACCAACTATTGCAAATTTTCTTCAGAATCTCCCAAAAGAACTGCTATCAACAAAGGGCAACTATAACAACTGCCACTTTCTATCAAATTTGTCATCTTTTAATCCCACACCTCTCATTTAATCCCAGTTGAAATGGAAGATTAAAAGCTGTAGTTATGGTAAATATGTATTAATTTGATATACTGGGTAATTTATTATTTATGAATTCTGCAGCCGAACTTTGGAACCACAGTTCATTCTCCCCCAATGGCCGGGAAACCGATTCCGCTCATAGAAAAATCACTGGAGGAGGATGACGCGTCCCAGTTGCATCCTCAAGAAGGTGAGACTGGTTCTGTTGCAAATCTTACTTTACATGTTTTATTTAATTTTTTTAGCAATTCGATTGTGTAAAAAGCTGGACAATTCATGAAGATGGAAAGTTTATTGCACTGAAGTTTCTTGCTCATATCAGTTAATAGATCCTGGGATCATTCTTGGACCAGATAGGATATTTCTAGTGTTGCTAATATGCAAGTAAAGTATCAACCCTTTCACTGTCGGTTCCGTAGTACTATGACATGCAAGCCAGTGTTAGTGCCTTAGTATTATGCTAAAATTATAGCGGCTTCAAATCTAGCGGAAGAAAGCTGGAAGACCTACATGTGAGAGAATGGGTCTGCATGGTCAGTGTGCGGAGTATAAAAAATCCTGCAGCACGCAGTGCATAATGAGAAAAAAACTGACCGTGTTTTTGGTTTAAAACACCGACTTTGAGGTGTATTTTTGTATGGTATTTATGGTTGTATTCTCGTTTTCTTGGTGTCATTTGATAGAATGGAAGATATATTACAGAAATAGAGATGATTTTGATTGGTTTCACGATGGAAAGTACCTTGAAATTGAGCTAAAAGTAGTGGAAATGTTTGATTTTTGCCGATATTCAAGAGCAAACTAATGACTTCGCATCCAATACTTGTCCAACTGGCCAGTCTAATAGGCAATCACAAATGGGTTGACATTATTTATACAATTATTACAATAATGCAGTAGTCTGCATAACAGTAAATCTTCTATTTATTGTGTGAATAAAAGTTCAAAATGAAAGCAAGAGTAATATAAGAGGGGCCTGGAGACGTGACAGAGAAAATGTTATTTTAGTGCCAGGAATGTCTGCAGTGTTTATTCTGGACCCTATTTTGAAATTGGCATCTTTTGAAATTTGTTTGAAATTAGCCAAATTACCAATTTCTGACCATTTTATTGGGTAGTTGAAATCGGTAAATGGGCGGTTTCTTGTACTCAATCGATAGAACAAATGGAGTTCTAGTGAAATAGCTACGAGTTTGGTCGACTGGAACAATGGAATTGGCCGAAAATAGGAATAGGGCTCAAAGTGGGCGAAATTGCCAATGCGTATATATTGCTGAGACTGCTAACTTCACTAGAGCATAATTCCGTAAGTTCTCCCAGCAAATTTCGTACTTTTGGTGTCATTACCATCGGGAAAAGATTCTCTATCATTTCATAAGATTTTTTTTTTTTTTTTAAGATTCAACACTGAGAGCAAGTTCGTGAGCAGTGGAAGGGTTAATCTTTTTGCATTGCTTTGGTTCCTAGCTATTAAATTTGACTGCTTATGAGTTTTTGCATTACCTTATTTTTAATAAGAAACCATAAGATTTCCATATCTAATACCTATTTTTCCCAAAAAAACATTGATGTTTGTGTATTCATCAGTTTGAGGTTTCAGGGGGTCAATTCTCAGATTCTGGCTTTGCCTCTTAGCTTGCCACTTGCCAGATTTGCTTCCTCTTAGCCTCATGGTGCTCTATCATATCTGCTCTTAAAATTGTGTATAGAGCCTTCCTCCTACTTCCTGGTCTAGGTCATTCCACTTTCTGATCACACTGAGATTGAAGAAATGCTTCTTGACACCTCTGTGACTCGTCTCTCTAACTTCCAGCTTTCATTTCTGTTTCCAAGTGCAGTGGACCCCCGGTTAACGGCCTGCTCCAAACACTAACAATTATGTACAGTCATCCCTCGGTTTTCGGTTTTAATCCGTTCCAGATGGATCGGCTAAAACCAAAATCGGCGAAAACCAAAACTATTTTCCCCATAAGAAATAATGGAAATTCAATTAATCCGTTTCAGAAACCCAGAAGTTTGGAAAAAAAAAATTTGGGGGGCCTTAAAGATAGATTTACATGCACAAATGAATGAAATGAATGTGGCACTTACCCTTACTGAAGACTGATGGTGTTTGATGGAAGAGAGATAGGAGGGAGAGGGTAGAAACCCTACTTTTGGAAGGGAATCCCCCTCCATAAGGACTCTAGGTAACAAGTCCTCATCTGGGGTCACTTCCCTTCTTTGTCTTTTAATCCCACTAGGACCAGCTTGTGATTCACTGCACACCTGTGGCACTAAATATCTCTCCAGAGAGCTCTGTATCTGGCGGCTCTTTAAAATGTCCCTAAAATGGGACATGGAATTGTCATTGTAAAAGTAGCCAGCACGGATTGCAACATCTTTGTCAGGGTGATGTTCCTCCACAAATGATTGCACCCTACTCCACATTGCACAAATCTCCTTAATCTCTGAAGAAGGCACCTTACATCTTTCTTCCTCCACTGAAGCAATTTCCTCAGATCTGTTTTGTTGTTGTTGCAGCTCAAGCTCTTGCAGCTCTTCAGTGGTTAGATCTTCATTGTGGTCCTCCACCAACTCTTCCACATCCTCTCCATTCACATCCAACCCCATAGAAGTCCCCAATTCCACAATACTTTCCACAACTTCCATAGGCTCATCAGGGTTAGCTTCAAACCCTTCAAAATCCCTCTCTTGTACACAATCTGGCCACAACTTTCTCCAAGCAGAGTTCATCGTCCTGGAGGTCACTCCCTGCCAAGCTTTATCTATAAGGCCTATGCAATGGAAGATATCAAGTGACCCTTCCAGAACTCTTTTAGGGTCAATCTAGTGTCTGAGGTTACATCAAAGCACCTTTGAAACATTGCTTTGGTGTACAGTTTTTAAAGTTTGCAATGACCTGCTGGTCCATGGGCTGGAGGAGAGGAGTGGTGTTAGGAGGCAAGAACTTCACTTTTACAAATCTGAATTCCTTAGACATTTGGTCTTCCAAGTCTTGAGGATGACCAGGAGCATTGTCCATTACCAGGAGGCACTTAAGTGGCAATTTATTCTCCAATAGATATTTCTTCACACTGGGGCCAAACACTTGATTAAACCATTCCAGGAAAATTTCCCTAGTGACCCATGCCTTAGCATTAGACTTCCAAAACACACACAATTTACTCTTGTCAACACTGTATTTGCCGAACACTGGGATTTTCAGAGTGATACACGAGTAAAGGCTTCACTTTTAAATCCCCACTAGCGTTCCCACATAACATAAGAGTTAGCCTGTCTTTCATAGGCTTGTGTCCTGACATTGCCTTTTCCTCCTGTGTGATGTAGGTCCTCCTTGGCATTTTCTTCCAAAATAGGCCTGTTTCGTCACAATTAAACACTTGTTGGGGTTTAAATTCTTCTGCCTGTACATATTGTTTAAACTCGCGCACAAATTTTTCAGCCCCATCTTTATCTGAACTGGCACCCTCACCATGCCTTACAACACTGTGTATGCCAGTTCGCTTCTTGAAGTTTTCGAACCAGCCTTTGCTGGCCTTAAATTCATCAACCTCAACACTGGTTCCAGGCATTTTCTTTACAAGATCGGCATGCAACAGCCTTGCTTTTCACATATGATGGATTGCACAACACTATCACCCGCTAGCAGTTTTTGGTTTATCCACACCAATAACAATTTCTCCATATTTTCCATTGTTTGTGATCTCTGTTTCGTTATCGTATTCACCCCTTTCGCAACATTAGCTTCCGTGATTTCCTTTCTCTTTGCCACAATGGAACTGATGGTTGATGGGTTTTTCTTGTATATCCTGGCGAGCTCGGCAATACGTACACCACTATCATATTTTTCTATTATTTCTTTCTTCAGTTCTATTGTGTTCCTCACTTTCTTTACCAAAGAACTGGCACTAGGAGCTTTCTTTGGGCCCATGGTAGCTTATTTAGTAGTCACACACAATAATCAAGGGCCAAAAACAATGAATTGTTAATAAATGTTTTGTATAAACTCCTGGGGAGATGTTCACTCAAGCGTAAACAATGCTAGACTGCGTGGCGAGGTGCGTGGGTGGCGGGCCTACGGCCTTTGTATGTGCGCGGCACTAGTGGACAGGTCCCATACGATCGGCGAAAACTAAAATAATCGGCGAAAACTGAGCCAAATTTTCCCTGAAAAAAGTCGGTGAAAACCAAAATCGGCGATAACTGGGACAAGCGAAAACCGAGGGATGACTGTAAGTGTATTTTTGTAAGTGCTTTTGTAAGTGTATGTTTGGGGGTCCAAAAGGACTAATCTAATTTACATTATTCCTTATGTTAATAAATTCGTTCGGTAACGGCACTTGAACAGCATTCTGGAACGAATTATGGCCGTTAACCGGGGGTCCACTGTACCTGTTTTGCTCCTATCACAACTTCTCCTGTCTTCCCTATTGATCCTCTCGTGAGTATTTTGCATGTTATTAGTGATGGGATAATACTATAATTTTTGCCCAGTCTGATAATCAGTTTTATGCCGATACCATTACCATCGAAATTAACCAGTGATCACTGACCAGTGCTCATTGACAGAAATGGCTGATTTTGTGTGGTTTTCCTGGAAAGGGTAGGGACATCCAACAACCTTCCTTTTCCTCCCAAACTTTTTTTTTTTACTAGGTCTACTTAGATTATTGGGATGGCCTAAACCATGATCAAGCATCCTTGCTTATGGTTTATAAGTGAGATATGGGCAAAAATTTTTTGTGTGGAAGTGAGAGGGGGTTGAAGGGCTAGATAGATATATAGTGGAACCTCTGTTTTCGTCGATTTTGGTTATTGACGACTTTTTTGGACAAAATATTCTGTTTTCGTTCATTGCCTCGGATTTCGTCGGACGCTCCGAACGTGTCCGCCTGCCACGCGCACACAAAGCCTCCCACACACATTCTGAGTCAGTGTGGCGTTGTTTCTCAGCGAGTGAACATTACCCTGCACGTTCATACAAAACATTTTGTGTGAGACTGCTAAATAAACCACCATGGGGCCAAAGAAAGTTCCGAGTGCCAGCCCTTTGGTAAAGAAGGAGAGAAACATGATATAATTCAAGGAAGAACTCATAGCAAAGTACCAAAGTGGAGGAGGAAAAGAGAGGGTAAAATGTGCCTTCAGTGATTCTACGATATGTACAATACTAAAACAGCAGGACTCGATAAAGGCTACGGCGCCAGCCAGTGATAAAGTGTGGCATTAACAGTGTAGCAAGTAAGTTAAGCGATTAGGCGATAGAAAAAGGACAACACGAAACTAACTAACTCCAATGTTGGAGGTATGTAGATCCACTGACAACATACGCCGCCCTGCGTATCTTCCACCACCCTGAACCTCTGCCAGCATCTCTTCCAAGGTAGGTAAGTGTAAATACTTCTTATTATAAATATTTCTTATTTATAAAGTGTAAATATTTCTTATTTATAAATTCCGTACATTGTTTCAGTGTGACTAGTGGTGGTGGCCACTGCTGCCGCTAACACCACCACTCGTCATATACGTAATAACATATTTTATTCATTCTAGAGTATATATCATGTTTCTGTTATTAATATTGTTTATTGTCATATATTGTGATATATAAATAAGCCATAGAGTTGATGTTAGTGTCATATTGAAGCATTTTGTTCTGTCTCCAAACAATAAACTCCTCCCTCTCCCCTCCTTGCCATTTTCTGTACACCGAGTCTTCAGTAAAGGTAAAAGTGATTTAAATGTTCATTTATCCATTTCATTAGTGCTTTATATTTATTTCTCGTTTTCTGTATGTAAAACTAGTTACTCTATAAAATGTATTTTTTGTTAATACATACTTTTGGGTGTCTGGAACGGATTAATCGGATTTACTTTATTTCTTATGGGAAATATTGCTTCGGTTTTAGTCAGACTCTGGAATGGATTAATGACAAAAACCGAGGTTCCACTGTAATTTTTATACTTCACTGGTTATCTCCTGCCAAGGCTAACAGTTTTAACATTTGAGTATGTGTGTGACCTAAGTCTGGTGGCAAACTTGAGTTGAATAACGTAACCTGAGAACAGGTTGCTTTCCCAAGTACAAAACTTTTAGTAGGCTTCTATTTCACTCATGTGAGTGGACAGTTGTTCCTATGTGGTTGCTGTCTTACAACCTATTATTGCTACTTTTAATTATTAAACAAATTTCATCTGATGTTAAAATTGTATTAATCTTCTGTATGCCTTTTAGCATTCAGCTAGGTACTGGTATTTTTTCATTCTGATATGTTTTAAAACATGGTAATCTTTTTGAAACCTGTATTGTAAAGTCTGCTTTCCAAAGCTACTTTAAATGTATTAGTGTTGCCTATGTTACTTATGTGTGTTTTTTTTTCCCTCAGATGCACAAAAGGAAGAAGCAATGAGTAGTACCCTGAAAGAAGTTGATGACATTGATAATGAAAGTCAGAGATTTTCTTTAAGTTCTGGATCAGATACATGCACCTCTGAGGTGTACAATATTTCAACAGAGAAAATGTTTTCATCAAACACCTTGAAGGAAAAGAATCTCAATGCTCCCAGCTTGGCTAAAGTGGACTATGTCAAGAATATTAACAAAACCACTAATATGATGCCTTCAAAGGATCTGATGGGGTCTTACCTCAGTGAAAATAAGTCTGACGCTATTAGTGATCACTATAAACCTGTGTCTAAGACTTTAGAGAAGCCTTGTGAAAGCAGAGAGGAAGCTCTGGCTACAAAATTGTTAATGACAGAAAAAAGTAGAAATTTAGGAAAAAACTTAAATGATATTAAAGGTTCTTTGGATTCAGACACAATAAATTCCTTGTTGTCTGATGCACTTGCAAGTGATAATCCTCAGGCATTAATAGAAAAAATTAAACAGATGGTACAAGAAAAGTCAATTCTACATAAAACTTTAGATGTGACTGACCTGGATATTAGTACAGAAGTCCTTGAGTTACGGAAGCAAAGAGAAGCAATGCATTCAAAGCCACAAACAAAAATGGGGCAAAAGGCAGAGGTGATTTCTGTTGGTAAGGAAAATGTTGCCAAAAAGATTACTCAAAATCTTGTAAAGAATTCGGATAAAAAGTTAATGCCACCACCACAGAGTGCAGGCTCACACAAGCCAGGTTTTGGTATCTCTCACAAACACATGGAGAAACTAAAAGCAAACAGAAGTAACTCGGTTCCTGAGGATGCAACATATTCCCTTAAATCAAATCTTAATTACAAAAATGAAAATTTAGAAAACACTATTGATGAATCTATTAAAATGGCTCCATACAAATCCACTCTTTTTGAAGACAAAACGAAATTACAGCTAACAGGTTTTCACGAGGGTAACACTGATGGCTTTGATGCTTCAACACCGTGTGCACCATCATCTAGACCAAGATCAAAAACATCAGGTGATGCCCTTCAAGAGAGACCAGCAGGTCAAACAGCCTTTGAAAACTACAGATCTATTACTAATTCAATGAATCAAAGAGCACTGCCTAAAATGGGGGTATCTTCAAGCTCTCTCAAGGTACCATTAACGTTTAACCAAAATAAACCTCCAGCACATTATGGTCATGGCCCATTGATGACCACAGTTAAAGGTTCATTAATAACCCAAGAACCTTTAAATAATCATGCTCCTGGAAATGCTCAGCTTTTAGAATCTTCACCAGTAAATGCAAGAGATTTTGAAAGTGCAAATGTAGCAGCTACTCTACGATCCACTAGTTTCCCAGCAGGGTTGCAGACATTGGGCAAAGCAGGTGGTACTTCTCCACTTAATTTAGCCAGTCAAGGAGTTCACTGCAAGCAAGTCAGCAGGCAGTATCACTCGCACGAGAATGTGTCTCAACAAACAGGTTAGAGTACCAATTTGTAATACAGAGTAATGTAAATATTGTTAACAATAATATTGTACTGTAGTTGTAATTTAAAAAAAATACATAAAAGCAAACGTTTCTGTGAAAGTGTTTTTAATGTCTTACAGTGGACCTCCGGCTAACGAACAAAATTCATTCCAGAAGCCTGCTCAAGTGCCATTACCGAACGAATTTACTTCCTTAAGAAATAATGTCACATAGCTTAGTCTATTTCAGACCCCCAAAAATACACTTCCACAAGCACTTACAATATTATACTTACATAATTGTACTATTTCCGGGGTGTTAGTTAGCCGGGGGTCCACTGTATTTGTTGAAACATAAAAAAATGAAGTTAAATATTCCAACTGATGTAATAATTTCAGTACTGTATATAATCTTTCTAATTCATTAGCTAACAAAAATAATTTTATTATTTCAGTGCCAGGGGAAATAATAAATCTTCCCCAACAAGTAATATTCCCTAATGTTTGTGTGATTGGCATTGCTTCAGATGTGACCATTAATTTCCATAATCCAACACCTCGCTGGGTTCAGGTTTCCCTCAAGCTGATGCAGGTAAGTTCTATACTGTTAATTGCAGAAAGTGTTACAGGCTGTGGATTATATACTCCCACCTTTGAAGCAGTGTTACACTTGCTATGGATTAGGATAGTTGAAAAATAAACAAATACGTACTCCTGACATGAGAGTATAGATAGAGAAGTATGCTGTAAATTATGTGCTGTAAGTTGGTTACACTATAAAGTTTCAAAAATAAGTTACTGTATTGAAATGCCATAAATTTAGAGGATACAGTGGACCCTCGCTTTTCGAACACTCCAAAACTCGCCCTTTTATGTAAGTTTATTATTGTAAGTGCTTTTATAAGTGTTTTTGGGGGTCTGAAATGGACTAATTCCTTATGGGAATAAATTTGTTTGGTAACAGCACTTGAACAGCATTCTGGAATGAGAGTGAGTTTTGGAGTGTTTGAATAGCGAGGGTCCATTGTACTTTATTTTTTTTCTTTAGGCAGTTATGCTAGCTCTAAGGTATTATACTGACAAGTTGAGGACTAAGACACATGGGTATGTGTCTTGATGTTTCACTTGCACAGTAGGCCTTATTAATGAAATACAGAGGTATGAGGATTCAAACTTGTTCTAGAGCCATTGGAAGATATGTGATGCAGCAGTTAGACATGGTCACATGTGAGTAGGGCCCATTAGTGAAGCAGGTCAGGATCAGAGATTTAGCAGTGGATTTGTAGATAATGCTGAGACATGAGGCATTTTAACCCTTTCACTGTTGGTCCCGTAATATTACGGCTTGCAAGCCAGTGTTGGTCCCATAATACAACGCCAAAATTCTAGCAGCTTCCAGTCTTGCGGGAGATAGCTAGTAGGCCTACATATGAGAGAATGGGTCTGAGTGGTCAGTGTGCGCAGTATAAAAAAATCCTGCAGCACACAGTGCATAATGAGAAAAAAAAACTGCGAGTGTTTTTGGTTTTAAAACAGCGAATTTGCAGTGTATTTTTGTATGGTATTTATGGTTGTATTCTTGTTTTCTTGGTCTCATTTGATAGAATGAAAGATATATTACAGAAATAGAGATAATTTTGAATGGTTTACAGACTAAAAGTACCTTGAAATTGAGCTGAAAGTAGCAGAAATGTTCGACTTTTGCCGATGTTCAAGAGTAAACAAATCACGTCACGCGTCCAATACACGTTAACTGGCGGGTCTAATATGTTTTCACAAATGCGTTGATATTATTTATACCATTTTTACAATAATGCAGTAGTCTGCATGATTAAATATTCTATTTTTTTGTGAATAAAAATTCAAAATGGAAAGCAAGTGTAATATAAGAGGGGCCTTGGAGATATGACTAATGAACAGAGAAAATGTTATTTTAGTGCTAGGAATGTTTGCATTGTTAATTCTGGACCCTATTTTGAAATTGGCCTTGAATTTTGTATGAAATTGGGCAAATTACCAATTTCTGATCATTTTATTGTGGGTAGTTGAAATAGGTAAATGGGTGGTTTCTTGTACTCAGTCGATAGAACAAAAGGAGTTCTAGTGAAATAGCTAAGTTTGGTTGACTGGAAGAATGGAACTGGCTGAAAATGGCTCAAAGTGGGCGAAATCGCCGCTTCGTAAATATGGCCTAGACCTCTACTTTGTGAGTGTAATTCCATAAGTTTTACATCAAATTTCATATTTTTTGTTTCATTACTGTCGAGAAAAGATTATCATTCATAAGACTTTTTTTTTTAAATTCTTCGAGACTGAGAGCAAGTTTGTGAGCAGGGGTCGCAACGGTGAAAGGGTTAAGACATAATTAGGCATGTGTGTGGGGAACTAGTGGAAGTAGGTCATACCCATTAAGTGAATGTTGAAGTTCCTAACATTTGCCTTGTTTATTTCTGCTGCTGTAACCCCCTTTCCTGTTGACCGTGGCTGGAAGTATTGTATGGTAGGGTATTTTTTTCAGGTCTGTACCTGTCTGAAATACTGTTCTGTAATTTTGTACTGCATCCTCATGTTTCTTTAGTTCTGTACAGTACAGCAGAAATTTTGTGCCATAATTCTTTACCTTTTTCCATATATTAAAAGAAATGTTTATTTTTTTTAGCACACTGGTTGTCTCCTGAGGTAGGGTGATTCAAAGAAGAATAAATGCTCTCTCTGTCATTCACACTATTACTGTCTTGCAAGTGGCATGTTGAAACTGAAGCTCAGATGCCCCTCCAAACTGTAGTACCCCACCCCTCCTTCAGAGTACAGAGACTGCATTTCCAATTTCAAGGACTCGAGTCAGCTAACAAATTTTTTTTTAATCCCTTCATAAATGTTTCCTTGCTCACACTCCAACAGCACATAAACTCATAGAAATAACTTGCCTTCACTCACTCCTATCTAAGATGCTCATACATGTCTGTTGGATGTCCAAGCCCATCTCCCACAAAACCTCATTTACCCACTCCCTCCACCCTTTCCTAGGTTGACCTCTACCCCCTCGTCTCCACTACAGATTTATACACCCCCAAGTCATCGTATTTTGCTCTATCCTCTCTGAATGTCCAAACCATGTCTATAACCCCTCCTTATCCCTCTGGATAATACTCTTAGTAACCCCCCTCACTTATTAATCTCAAAACTATAAATTCTCTGCATAATATTCACACCATACTTTACCCTCAGACATGACATCTCCATTGCCCTAAATATTGCTGTGGTATTTAGGGCCCATGCTTCACACCCATTTATGAATGTTGGTACCATTATACTCTCATACATTTACAGTTTTGCCTCCATGGATAATGTTTTGTCTCCACACATGCCTCAATGCACCATCCATCATCCACTTCCTTCATACTCCCTTCTTCCAATCTGATATCCAGTGTTTCATTACCTAAATTTTTTGTTGTCATTACCTTGCTCTTTCTTGTTTACTTTTAATTTCCTTCTTTTACATACCTTTCCAAAATCTCCCAAAAGCAGTGTCATTGGCAAAAAGCAAGTGTGATAACTCCCATTTTGTATTAAATTGACTCACGAAATAATAATGACACGTAATGAGAGACTGACCGCGGGTTCGAACCCCACCCGTGGTATGGTTTGTATTAAATTCTTTGTCTTTTAATCCCACTTCTCTCCCCAACACCCTATCATTCGCTTTTTGTAACCCCATCTATAAACATGTTAAACAACCACGGTGACATCACACATCCTTGTTTAAGGCCTACTTTTACTGGAAAATAATCTCCCACTCTCCATACCCTAACCTGAGCCTCACTATCCACATAAAAACTCTTAAATAGTTTAAGTAACTTACCACCTATTCCATACACTTAAAACAACTTCTACATTGCTCCCCTATCAACCCTATCATATGCCTTTTCTAAATCCATAAATGCAACAAAAATTTTCTTACTTTTATCTAAATATTGTTCACATACATGCTTTAATGTAAACACTTGGTCTGGTTGCAAAACCACAATTTTTTTTTTTAATTCTAAGTATGCAAAATTAATGCAAAAATTTGTGCATTTCAGGAAAGTATGGATGGCTGTCCCACTGCTGTTTCAGCCTTGTTATTTAAGCCATCATATTTTGTAGAACCAAGAAATAAGTGTGAAATTAAGCTGGGAGTTTGCAGCCAGTTTAAAGGATTGCTAGAAGCAATCTTTGAGGTTCGAGTGTCAGACCTTGCTAAGGGTTTAGGAACATCTGCAGCTGCTTCACAAGTCTCAATTCAAACAATTATTGTTTCTGCTAATATTAATGAGCCAGATGTAAGTGTGAATATTTGTTGATTTCATGGCTAGAAAGTTTATAAAAATAATTTTGAGGGGAATTATATTAGATACCAACACTAGCATTGGGTATCACTTGATAGAATAGCTAACATAATTTATCTGCTGTTTATTCTTAGCTAAATAATAGCTCAGCTTCAATAGAAGTTAATTTGTTGAAATGTAAGTGCAATTTTATAGAAATATTGTCTTAGCCTATGACTTTTAAGACCCTATAGATCCTGCTTGCTCCATATTTTTATATACACTTAATATCCTAATTACATTAATGTTCTGAGTTATCCAGTTTTTCTTCTTATTTTTGTTTGATTTGTACTTGGGGAATTTAAAGACCATTGGAGGTCTTTGGGAAAGCATTTTCTTCTTATGTTGCAATGAGGAAGAAGCTGGAGGCATTGAAAATGTTTTGTCCAGAATTATTGGACAGTTGTATGAAATGTATAATTAAAAGAGGAGCTGAAATATTTTGGTTGTGTGAGAATAATAGATGAAGATAGGTTCATAAACTGTATAGATTTGGATTGGATAAAAAATGGTGCAGGAAAAATCTAAAGAGTTGGGAGTAGAATATTAAGAGGAAGGGGCTTGATCATCCAGGTATTTGAGTATCACATAATAGTGGCACTGAGTGGTCCATGGCATTTGGTGTCAGTGTGTGAAAGTAATAGCTTGGAAGGTAATTGAAAGGCAGCTAAAGAGCAGTGATGAAAGCTTTTTATTTTGGGTGCCTCAGCTGGAACTTTCAAGGAATTAGAAAAATGTAATTTTAAAATACATAATTCATTTGGCTTTGCTGCAGTGTCTATTGCTTTTGAATGGAGAACTAGTAACTACTTGTTTAACCTTTTCAGGGTCCAAGGCCCCTCTCCGAAACTCGTTCTCAGGGTCCATGAATTTAAAAAAAAAAAAATTCTTGTGAAATGAGTTTTTTTTTTCTAAATCTAATAGGCTAAAAAATACATTTTTGCGATCAATACTTACCGAGATATAGAGGATTGAAGTTGTCGAAAATTGAACCGCTGACGGCAACATCGGTGACTTCCGGTTGGCCCGTAATCTTCTATTTTCTTTCTTGAAGTTGTTTTCTTATCGATTTTAATTTTTTTTTTTTTTGCAAATAACTTTTATGGCCTGTGAGACCAATAGAAGTGTTGTTTTTCAAATATTCACTCGCTAATTATTATACAATAATGACAAAGTTTATCACTATTTTGTTTACACAACTTATTTACAGTTATTTACAATAACAAATATTGTTTATTTCTATTGTTCAATCATATATATACATATATAGAGTCACTGGACATGTTTCTAGAAGTTCTGCAGCCTGTGGAAGTCTCTGAAACATGGTTCCATTCCACACACACAAAAAGTGTGTGTGTTGTTGTGGGCATTTTTTTGTATGTGCACAGACAAAACACCTCTTCTGAGCCTTTTTCTTGCAAGCAGTAGCAGGCAGTTTTGTTAGGAAGTGTTCACCAGGCCTCAGACGAGAGGGTAGGTGTTGATAACTTGGTGTTGGGTGGGTTTCTATTGCAGGTGTTGTTCCTTGGTACTTGAATATTATTTGTCTGATGACAGACAAACAAAATTTGCCATATGGTGGTTTGTTTGTGGTCTTCAACTTATAAATATTATAAGCATTGAGCATGGTAATGTCCAGAATGTGAAAAAAGAGTTTTATGTACCACTTGTAACTCTTGCAAACACAATCAGCAAACCCAATTTGCATGTCACATTTGTCCACTAAGCGCATATTGAGGGTGTAGTCCATCACAGCTGCAGGTTTTACAATGGGTTCATTGGTCTCTCTACTCACCCTGCCAGTGTCTGTCATTTCATAAGGGTGAATTGATGACAACAGTGTGACATCTCGTTTGTCATGCCACCGAAATGCCATGATGTCATTGGCAGAAAACGCCTGCACCTCACCTCTACGAGTGCCTGCATTGAACCTAGGCATATGCTTACGATTTGCACGCACTGTACCGCACACATCTGTCAAGTTCACTCGCAAAAAATCACTGAGGGAGGGGCTTGTGTACCAGTTATCAGTATATAATATATGCCCCTTACCAAGATATGGTTCCATCATTGTTCTAACCACATCACCAGAGATACCCAGTAACTTCCTGGTATCTTTCAATGTATTACTTCCAGTGTACACAATAATATCCAATACAATACCACTGTAGCAATCACAAAGCACAAACAACTTTATACCAAAGCATTTCCTCTTGCTTGGTATATACTGCTTGAACGACTTTCTACCTTTGAACAGAATCAGTGACTCGTCAATAACAAGCTTCCTGAAGGGATAAAAATGCATATTGAATTTCTCTTTCAGATACAGAAACACATTCCTAATCTTATATAACCTGTCGTTTCTGTCAGGCCTGGTTTTGTCTGAAGTGTAGCATACGTATCAGTAGCACAAATCGATTCACTGATATTATATATCTGAGACCTGGTGTTGCAATCAGGCACTCTGTCGACCAGTATGATTTGACACTGCTTATACACATGTGGCATAAGCATTATTGTGGCAAAGAAAAGATACATCTCAGCCACAGTTGTCTTTTTCCACCTGTTGAGGCGTGATGTTGGTGAAAGTATTGTGTTTGCCATGGTGTACTCGTAGTATCTGTTGCTTTCCCTGACAATAATTTCCATCAGGGGATCGTCAAAAAATAACTCTAAACATTCCAGTTCAGTGGCATTGTTTCCAAGTGTACATGAAGGGCGTATTCCACATTGACTTTCATCAAACTGATGGGGATTGGGAATAAAATTGTCAGCTTCCTGCCAATCCCAGGTGCGGTCTGCTGGTGGGTGCTGGATATTTACAGGTGGTTGTGGAAGTGGAGGTTGTGGTTGTGGGGCTTGGTGGGTGGGTGAGGATGGTATTTGTTGTAGCTGAGCTGACTCAGCGGCGTCGGTGCCAGCATGGTCCACTACTGGTGCCTCGCGCCTGGCACCACCACCACCACTACCACTACCAGATGCATGCACATTTCTCATCCCAATTGCAACACTATCATCATTTTCACTATCACTTCCTGTTGTACGCCCACGGGATGTACTCCGAGATGTACTCCTTCCCCTTGGTACAGCATATGGCAAGCTACCAGAGCACATATACCGTCGTATATACTGACGCTTCACTGGAGAATATTCTGCTCCACTCTCGTTACTGGAACTGTTTTGAAGAGCTTGGAGTTCATATTCACTATCACTATCATCACCATTGCTCACATCAGAGTCCGGGATATGAGTAAATAACAGTTTACTCTTTCGTTCTGGTACAATTGAGCATGAACAAGATGCCACAGCACCGGAGGTGGAAGACTGAGGGTCGTCTGGGTTTTCCTCAATATTACCGATATTATGGTCATTAGTTTCGGTTACAAACTCCTCAAAACCTTGAAACTCATCATCACTGACACTCCCATCGGTGTTAGAACTGTCACTGGGGAACAAAAGTGTTCCAATTCGCCGAGGAGTGAGGTGTTTCTTACTGCGAGGCATGGTGAACAAGGTGTACTAACATGGCATTCCCACAATGCACCACTGTCTCCCCGATTTTTTTCCTACTGTGCACACAGACCACGCAGACCCATTCTCTTACCACTAGGCCTACCAGCAATTTCGCGCTTAATTTGAAGGCGCTAGAATTTATGCGTACATACTAGTACTACGTGGATAACCCCAGCGCGTAAGCCGTACTAGTACGACCGAAACCCTGAAAGGGTTAAAGGTTAAGAAAAGAATCTATAAAGTTATAATCACTGATGTAAGAATTTAAACAAGTATGTAATTAGTTGTAAAAGTTTAAGAATAGATTGCTGATCAGATTTTTGGAATTAGAGTTGTCTGATTAAATAAACTGAAGTGGACTTGGGAAAATTCATACAGTACCTGCACTCCGAAGGATGGGTAGATATGTTGTGGTTCCAAGGGTCATTTTAATTACAAGAGGGTCCTGCATATACAGTAACCTCTTTTCGGTGTTCCACGGTTTCGTTGGCTTTCAATTGAGCCATTGTTTATTATGTTCAGTGCTTTTTCCACTTTTCCGTCATTTTCGTACAGCAGTTATATTCAACATTTCCTATGATTATCAGTCAAAATTTAGGAAGTGTAGTATTGTTAGAAGAATTAGTAGGGTTGATGCATACTGCATAAAAAGCCTTTAAAACAGTTTTCATTTCTTAATCCATATCCCTGGCTAGACTAGTCAAGAAAATAAATTATTTGTTAAAGGGCCCCTTATTTAATGTTAGTTATTTCCCCCTTTCTAGGGGAAGGGGGTGCCTTGATGTTGGTGAATGGATCTTGTTTTAAAAAAAAAATGGGGCTACCATCCCCTTCATTGTATCAAACCTTATTACCATTCATTCCATCTGGAGCTGTATTACCCATACAGATTTAGTTCTACCCAATGAAAATATAATAAGATTGGTATCCCTCACTCAGGTGCAGCTGACATGTGATGGAGAAGATGTACTAGACTTTGGTGTGGTACCAGAAGGATGCACACTCACTCAAAAAGTAGTTATCATTAATCATTCTCCACAGACTCTTCCAGTTGTATTACATCTACAACAGGTATTTATAAATTTAAAGAAAATGTGTACTCCATACTATAGCAATTAAAATCATCTTTAGCTGTTCTATATAGTACGTATGTATAACTTTTTTTTTTTTTTTTTGAAGTATATTCTGAGTGGTTCAGTATCATGTATAGTTAGTGTAAAGACAGTGGTGATGATTGGAAGTAGGTCATCTGGCCTAATTAAATTAGCTGCTAGGTAACAAAGTTCAGTTGTTATAAAATAAGCTCATGGTGTTAGTGTAGACTCCTTGTTTACAAGTACATACTATAGTTTCAAAACTGTCTGTAGCTGGCTTTTGGAGATTGTGAATTTCTTAAAATAAATTTTTCAGCTTAAGCAGCATATAGCTTGAAGGTGTACAAAGGCTGATCTAAAAGTATTTACTGTTAAATAATTATGTTATATCTTATTTTTTTTTTAAATTTTATTTTCAAGTTGGCGTAGTTTTTGTTGTAGCCTTAACACAAATTACACAGAACGTTAATGGGCAGTTCTCAAGGTAATTTATTATAAGGATGTATAACTCCGGGGTGGAGAAAGGGGACATTATAGGAAATTTTTAAGTACTGCCTTGATCATGCAGTAGGTATGTGTGAGCTTGTTAGATAAGAATGAGCAGAGAATTTTTTTTTTTTTTTAATTTAACATGGTGTTCAGGTATGAGCCAATGAGCATATATAATATTAACGGATTTTGAGAAATTGGAGAAGGGCTAGAGTTAGGTAGGTTGAAAGTATTGCCTGCACCTTGAAGGACGAGTTGAGGATGTTGTGTTTCGGTGGATAATTGTAGAAAGCCAGCTAGGAAATGGTAAACATGTTTTCCTTATTTGGGTCACTGGTGGGAAATAAGCAATGTGTAAAAAATAAAAGTGAAGGGATTCAGGGAAACCGGTTATTATAGATTTAGCCGGACTTGAGTCCTGGAAATGGGAAGTACAATGCCTGCACTTTAAAGGAGGGGGTCTGGGATAGTGACAGTTTGGAGGGACTATTCTGAACTGTAGTATCTGAGCGCCTCTGCAAAGACAGTGATTATGTATGAGTGAGGTGAAAGTGTTGAATGACGATGAAAGTACAGTATTTTCTTTTTGGGTCACCCTGCCTCGGTGGGAGACGGCCGACTTGTTAAAAAAAAAAAAAACTTTCTTTAACACACTGGCCGTCTTCCACTGAAATACGTTGTGTGTGTGTGTGTGTGTGTGCGTGCGCGCGCGCGTGTATGTATCTATATATTTATTTCAGCAGGAACTGATTGTTTAGGTAAGGAAATGTATTTATGAGAGGTTTAAGGCTGAATATTTACCTTTCAGTTTATCTTCTGTAGGAGTTCAAAACCTGGTTTACCACTGCCATGTAATATCCTGGAACCATCCCTAAGCATTGATTGAAATGTGCTTGTACATGTATACTTGAGCTTAATCCTATCTATTGCATATAAGGTTGACTTGTATGTTGTCAAAATTATTTAACCCTCTGAGGGTCCAGACTTGTCCACAGGGTTCAAGAATATAATTTTTTTTTATGAAACAGTAGAGAATCTTTTTCTGAAGGTAATAAAAAAAAGTAGAAAATTTGATCGAAAATTGACAAAATTACGCTATTGTGAATTTTGCTGTGTCAGCAGTATTTACGCATTGGCGATTTTGCTCACTTTGAGTCCTATTTTAGGCCAATTACATTGTTCCAGTTGATCAAATTATTAGATATTTCGCTAGTGTGCCTTCCATTTTATCGATTGAGCATAAAACCGCCCAGTCAACTATTTCAACTATCCAATTAGGTGATCAGAAATTGGTAATTTGGCCAATTTCACACAAATTTTAAAATATGCCAATTTCAAAATAGGGTCCAGAATAAACAATGCAAGCATTCCTTGCACTAAAATAACATTTCCTCTGTTCATTAGTTATGGTCACTGGCTTTACACATGAATTCAATTTTGATTTTTTTTTCCACACAAAACTAGATGATTTACTGGTATTCATTATTGTAATAATTGTATAAATAATATCAGTGCCATTGTAAATGCATATTAGACCCATCAGCATTGGACCCATGAAGTGATTTGTATACTTTTGAACATCAGCAAAAATTGAACATTTTATCTCCTTTCAGCTCAGTTTCAAGCTAATTTCATTCCTAAAACCAATCAAAATCATCTCTATTTCTGTAATATATCTTCCATTCTGTTAAATGAGACAAGAAACCATAAATATATAACCATAAAAACAATACGAAAATACACAGCAAAATCACCGTTTTAAACCAAAAACAGTCGCATTTTTTTTCCTTGTGCATTGCATGCTGCAGGATTTTTTTTTATATAGTGCACACTTAATACATAGAACCAACTAACCATTTTCTCATATCTAATCCCAAATATACCGCTCACAGCTTATGAGTGAACTGGGCTCACACTGTAGATCAACGGCACAGACCCTGGCTTCAAACCTGTAGAACAGTGACATAGACCATCAAGTGGTTAACATAATGAAATATACAAGCTTCTTTTATCTTTAGATTATATTCATGAGAGTTATTTCTACAATCCTTTGTTTAGCAGATTGATGCTCATGCTTCCAAATTAGCATCCATAGTGGTTTTTTATGTGTGTTTTTGTTTGTTACTGCAAAAAAAAGTTACTTAATTATAATTAAAAATTTACAGGTAGCAGTAACTTCTCCAATATTCTACTGGAATTCTGAAAAAAATGAATTTGCAAAAACTATCTCTCCTACACGTTTGGCACTTGAACTTCCAGCAGCTAATAACGAATCTGGCCCAGTGCCACAAACGATGAATGTTACACTTAAAGCTCCGCATCTTGATAATGTAAAAGGTAATTTTATTTCTTTTTAGCATAGTAATAGATTGATGTGCTGGGTTAGTATGTGTAATAGTGTTCCGTGTATGATTCTTAGTATGGGAAGGCAGTGTTAGCTTCTGAGTTTAAACTAGTTCTTGGTGCATAACAGAATTGTTTCACAGATATCCAGGTAATTGAAGAAGATTGGCCCTTATATCTCACTTGGTCTATTGTTGAGACTCCAAGCCCAGTAAGGGTTGTCATGTAAATACATAGATTCAACACCAAGGACGAGTTAGCATGCAACCACACACATACACTGACCCTTACACAGATAACAAAGCAAGAAAGAGTTAGCATGAAGTAAACATAGACTGACCCTTGTATACGTACCAACAAACTGAGGATAGGACGTCCTGTAAATGCCTTGTGACCCTTGTGCAATGCACAAATCAGGCCGAGTTAGCCTGTGAGTACATTTGAGCATGCACTAGTGATAGGCTAATTTCACACTGCTGTTTTAGAAGTGCCATATACAGTGGTCCCCTGAGTTTCGTACACCCCGGAAATCGTACAATTATGTAAGTATAATATTGTAAGTGCTTGTGGAAGTGTATTTTTGGGGGTCTGAAATAGACTAACCTACGTGACATTTTTCCTTAAGGGAGTAAATTCGTTCGGTAATGGCGCTTGAGCCAGGCTTCTGGAGTGAAGCTTTTACGAAACTCGGGGGACCACTGTAATTACATTTTCATTTTTTATTTTAAAAATTGCTTACGGCACCAGTATTTTTTTTTTTTTTTATTAACACATCGGCCGATTCCCACCAAGACAGGGTGGCCCGAAAAAGAAAAACTTTCATCATCATTCACTCCATCACTGTCTTGCCAGAAGGGTGCTTTACACTACAGTTATAAAACTGCAACATTAACACCCCTCCTTCAGAGTGCCGGCACTGTACTTCCCATCTCCAGAACTCAAGTCCGGCCTGCCGGTTTCCCTGAATCCCTTCATAAATGTTACTTTGCTCACACTCCAACAGCACGTCAAGTATTAAAAACCATATGCCTCCATTCACTCCTATCAAATACGCTCACACATGCTTGCTGGAAGTCCAAGCCCCTCGCACACAAAACTTCCTTTACCCCCTCCCTCCAACCTTTCCTAGGCCAACCCCTACCCCGCCTTCCCTCCACTACAGATTTATACACTCTCGAAGTCACTCTGTCTCGTTCCATTCTCTCTACATGTCCAAACCACCTCAACAACCCCTCCTCAGCTCTCTGGACAATCGTTTTGGTAATCCCGCACCTCCTCCTAATTTCCAAACTCTGAATTCTCTGCATTATATTCACACCACACATTGACCTCGGACATGACATCTCCACTGCCTCCAGCCTTCTCCTCGTTGCAACATTCATCACCCATGCTTCACACCCATATAAGAGCGTTGGTATAACTATACTCTCATACATTTCCCTCTTTACTTCCATGGACAAGGTTCTTTGTCTCCACAGACTCCGAAGTGCTCCACTCACCCTTTTCCCCTCATCAATTCTATGATTCAATGGGCCTAAAAACTTTTTTTTTTTAGGGGTAAGAATTAACTTGATACTGTATTGAGTATGAATTTTTTTTAACACACTGGCCATCTTCCACTGAGGTAGGGTAACCTGAAAAACAAACATTTTCACTGTAAATATCACCACCATTCCTTTAAACTTCCCACCTCAGGACTCGATGCCGTCTAACCGGTTTCCCTGAATCCTTTCACAAAATGTTACCTTGCTCACACCTGAATGCTGGCTATCCAAGCCCTTTGTAAACAAACCCACCTTCACCCCCTCCTCCTTGCCCTAGAAGTATGAATAGCCGCTTAAAATTTTAGTTTTCGAGTTTAAAAGATACCGAATGATTTTTGCTGAAAATTACCCAGTTGTATTAATTTTTTTTTTTTTTTATTAACACATCGGCCGATTCCCACCAAGGCAGGGTGGCCCGAAAAAGAAAAACTTTCATCATCATTCACTCCATCACTGTCTTGCCAGAAGGGTGCTTTGCACTACAGTTATAAAACTGCAACATTAACACCCTCCTTCAGAGTGCCGGCACTGTACTTCCCATCTCCAGAAACTCAAGTCCGGCCTGCCGGTTTCCCTGAATCCCTTCATAAATGTTACTTTGCTCACACTCCACAGCACGTCAAGTATTAAAAACCATATGCCTCCATTCACTCCTATCAAATACGCTCACACATGCTTGCTGGAAGTCCAAGCCCTCGCACACAAAACTTCCTTTACCCCTCCCTCCAACCTTTCCTAGGCCGACCCCTACCCCGCCTTCCCTCCACTACAGATTTATACACTCTCGAAGTCACTCTGTCTCGTTCCATTCTCTCTACATGTCCAAACCACCTCAACAACCCCTCCTCAGCTCTCTGAACAATCGTTTTGGTAATCCCGCACCTCCTCCTAATTTCCAAACTCCGAATTCTCTGCATTATATTCACACCACACATTGACCTCAGACATGACATCTCCACTGCCTCCAGCCTTCTCCTCGTTGCAACATTCATCACCCATGCTTCACACCCATATAAGAGCGTTGGTATAACTATACTCTCATACATTCCCTCTTTACTTCCATGGACAAGGTTCTTTGTCTCCACAGACTCCAAGTGCTCCACTCACCCTTTTCCCCTCATCAATTCTATGATTCACCTCATCCTTCATAGACCCATCCGCCGACATATCCACTCCCAAATATCTGAATACATTCACCTCCTCCATACTCTCTCCCTCCAATCTGATATCCAATCTTTCGTCACCTATTCTTTTTGTTATCCTCATCACCTTACTCTTTCCTATATTCACTTTCAATTTTCTTCTTTTACACACCCTACCAAATTCATCCACCAACCTCTGCAGCTTCTCTTCAGAATCTCCCAAAAGCACAGTGTCATCAGCAAAAAGCAACTGTGACAACTCCCACTTTGTATTTGCTTCTTTATCTTTTAGCCCAACACCTCTTGCCAAGACCCTCGCATTCACTTCTCTTACAACCCCATCTATAAATATATTGAACAACCACGGTGACATCACACATCCTTGTCTAAGGCCCACTTTTACTGGGAAATAGTCCCCTTCCTCCTACACACTCTAACCTGAGCCTCACTATCCTCATAAAAACTCTTCACTGCTTTCAGTAACCTTCCTCCTATTCCATACACCTGCAACATCTGCCACATTGCCCCCTATCTACCCTATCATACGCCTTTTCCAAATCCATAAATGCCACAAAAACATCTTTACCCTTATCCAAATACTGTTCACCTATATGTTTCACTGTAAACACTTGGTCTACACACCCCTACCTTTCCTAAAGCCCCCTTGTTCATCTGCTATCCTGCTTTCTGTTTTACTCTTAATTCTTTCAATAATAACTCTACCATATACTTTACCAGGTACACTCAACAGACTTATTCCCTATAATTTTTGCACTCTCTTTTGTCCCCTTTGCCTTTATACAAAGGAACAATACACGCTCTCTGCCAATCCCTAGGTACCTTACCCTCTTCCATACATTTATTAAATAATAGCACCAACCACTCCAAAATTATATCCCCACCTGCTTTTAACATTTCTATCTTTATCCCATCAATCCCAGCTGCCTTACCCCTTTCATTCTACCCACTGCCTCACGAACTTCCCTACACCCACAACTGGCTCTTCCACACTCCTACAAGATGTTATTCCTCCTTGCCCTACACACGAAATCACAGCTTCCCTGTCTTCATCAACATTTAACAAATCCTCAAAATATTCTCTCCATCTTCCCGATACCTCTAACTCTCCATTTAATAACTCTCCTCTCCTATTTTTAACTGTCAAATCCATTTGTTCTCTAGGCTTCCTCAACTTATTAATCTCATTCCAAAACTTTTCTTATTTTCAACAAAATTTGCTGATAACATCTCACCCACTCTCTCATCTGCTCTCTTTTACATTGCTTCACCACTCTTTTAACCTCTCTTTTCTCTCCATATACTCTTCCCTCCTTGCATCACTTCTACTTTGTAAAAACCTCTCATATGCTAACTTTTTCTCCCTTACTACTCTCTTTACATCATCATTCCACCAATCGCTCCTCTTCCCTCCTGCACCCACTCGCCTGTAACCACAAACTTCTGCTGAACACTCTAACACTACATTTTTAAATCTACCCCATACATTTTCGACCCCATTGCCTACACTCTCACTAACCCATCTATCCTCCAATAGTTGTTTATATCTTACCCTAACTGCCTCCTCTTTTAGTTTATAAACCTTCACCTCTCTTTTACTTACTGATTCTATTTTCCTTGTATCCCATCTACCTTTTACTCCCACTGTAGCTATAACTAAAAAGTGATCTGATATATCTGTAGCCCCTCTATAAACATGTACATCCTGAAGTCTACTCAACAGTCTTTTATCTACCAATACATAGTCCAACAAACTACTGTCATTACGCCCTACATCATATCTTGTATACTTATTTATCCTCTTTTTCTTAAAATATGTATTACCTATAACTAAACCCCTTTCTATACAAAGTTCAATCAAAGGGCTCCCATTATCATTTACACCTGGCACCCCAAACTTACCTACTACACCCTCTCTGCATGTTTCTCCCACTTTAGCATTTAGGTCCCCTACCACAATTACTCTCTCATTTGGTTCAAAAGTTCCTATACATTCGCTTAACATCTCCCAAAATCTCTCTCTCCCCTCTACACTCCTCTCTTCTCCAGGTGCATACACGCTTATTATGACCCACTTTTCGCATCCGACCCTTATTTTAATCCACATAATCCTTGAATTTACACATTTATATTCCCTCTTTTCCTTCCATAACTGATCCTTCAACATTATTGCTACCCTTCCTTAGCTCTAACTCTCTCAGATACTCCTGACTTAATCCCATTTATTTCTCCCCACTGAAACTCGCCTACCCCTTCAGCTTTGTTTCGCTTAGGGCCAGGACATCCAACTTCTTTTCATTCATAACATCGGCAATCATCTCTTTCTTATCATCCGCACTACATCCACGCACATTCAGACACCCCAATTTTATAAAGTTTTTCTTCTTCTCGTTTTTAGTAGATTTGTACAGGAGAAGGGGTTACTAGCCCATTGCTCCCGGCATCTTAGTCGCCTCATACGACACGCATGGCTTACGGAGGAAAGATTCTTTTCCACTTCCCCATGGACAATAGAGAAAATAAAAAGAACAAGAGCTATTAAGAAAAAGAAGAAAAACCTAGATGTGTGTATGTATATATATGCATGTGTATGCCAGTGTAGTGTGACCTAAAGTGTAAGTAGAAGTAGCTAGATATACCTGTTATCCAGCGTGTTTATGAGACAGAAAAAAAGACACCAGCAATCCTACCATCATGTAAAACAGTTTCAGGTTTCTGTTTCACAGTCACCTGGCAGGACGGTAGTACCTCCCTGGGTGGTTGCTGTCTACCAACCTACTACCTTATTAGTTGTATTAATGCCATAGGCAAATTTCATCCCTACTCATCTCATGCTTTTTATTTCTTGTTATTTGTCCACTATGCTACCCCACATTTTGTACCTCCATTCCTCCCCTCCCTGTTTTTAAGGGAGTTCCTTGATGCTGGCAAATAGTTCTTAATTAAAAAAAATTGAGACAACCTTTCCCTGCCTAAGATAAATCCCGATAACCCCCACCCTTTTCCATTTCCCAGGCACTGACTGATCTTTACAGGTTTATTCTTCCCCATGTAGAGGGGATGGAATGAAATAGAATGACATCGAGAATTCATAAATCTGTAGTAGAGGGAGGGTGGGGTAGGTGTTGGCCTAGGAAAGGTTGGAGGGAGGGGGTAAAGGAGGTTTTGTGTGCGAGGGGCTTGGACTTCCAGCAAGCATGCGTGAGCATGTTAGATAGGAGCGAATGGAGACAAATGGTTTTTAGGACTTGAAGTGCTGTTGGAGTGTGAGCAAGGCAACATTTATGAAGGGATTCAGGAAAACCGGCAGGCCGGACTTGAGTCCTGGCGATGGGAAGTACAGTGCCTGCACTTTGAAGGAGGGGTGTTAATGTTGCAGTTTTGTAGCTGTAGTGTAAGCACACCTCTGGCAAGACAGTGATGGAGTGAATGATGAAAGTTTTTTCTTTTTGGGCCTCCCTGCCTTGGTGAGAAACAGCCAATGTGTTAATAAAAAAAAATTAATAATCCTCCTTTCCATTTCATTTTCTTTCTCTTCCCAGACATCTTTCCCTCTCTTTTCCACCTATTCCTGTTTGTACAAAAATCAATGTTTCACACTAAGTTGATATATATTTTGTGAAATATTTTATATGATTTTTTTTTTTTTTTTTTGACTAATTTTCCACTTTACTATGTCCATGAGTTGGTGAGAATGGTGTGGTAGGAGTCAGAAGCCACATGCAGGTGGAGCTCGATACTCCTAACAACTCGACAATAATCATTGCAAGTTTTCCCGTTAAGGTAAGTTTGACACTGTAGCTTATACTAAAGTATTTTGTGTACTTTTGAAGTTGCACTGGAGTACCTTACCTTACCTCTGATATATTTTGATAAGCTCCCAAAGATTTTCTACTCCGAGCCTATCCTTGGGTCAGGCTTGCCTGGTCAGTCAGGCTGATGCTGCTGGTGGCTTGCTGACCCACATATCCATGCTAGCCATTTTCTTTAACAATGTATTTTTCTTGCATTTTATTTTAACACTTGAATTAAATATTTTTGTTACTCTGCAGGCACACATTGGAGCAGTCCGTCTCGAGTCTGTACGCACTGTCAAATCTTTGGTGTTGGAAACGATGGCCAATGACACATGTACTGCTCCTGTTCCTCTGAAGAATTCATCGTCATTTGCCCTACGGATATCCTTCGAGTCAAGGGAGCACAAGAATTTGTTTACTGTTCATCCTAATACCATCGTGATTCAGCCTCATTCACAAGCTTCTCCAAATCTTGTATTTACACCTAAAGGACAAGATGGAAAAATGGAAAGGTGGTGAACTGTTTTAATCATTGTTTTTTGTATGACATTTTTTTATGATAATTACTTATGTACCTCTTATTGAATGCACAAAAGTAGTATCCTAGATATTCTTGTCTAGGAATAATTATGGGAGCTTTTGTTGGTCACACTAAGAACCCTATTGGTTTATGCTCTCTATAAGACATGAAAAATAAAGTACAGTGGTACCCCAAGTTTCGGCCACCTCCCAACTCTAACAATTATGTAAGTGTATATTGTAAGTGCTTTTGCAAGTGTATTTTTGGGGGTCTGAAACAGACTAATCTAATTTACATTATTCCATATGAGAATAAATTTGTTCGGTAATGGCACTTGAACAGCCTTCTGGATCAAATTATGGCCGAAATTTGGGGTACCACTGTAAATGATTGGTAAAGTGAATACAGTGGTACCTCGAGTTACGATATTTTTTCGTTCGAGAATGCTGTTCAAGTGCCATTACCAAACAAATTTATCCCCATAAGGAATAATGTAAAATAGACTAGTCCTTTTACATCCCCAAAAATATACTTACAAAAGCATTTAAAAAAATAAACTTACATAAAAGGGCGATTTTGGGGACCATCGTAACTCGAGGTACCACTGTATTTAGGAAAGTTCTTATATTTTATGTGCTTTTCTCAATTTGATTTTAAGTTTGCAACTTTATTTTTTTTTTTAATTTTCAGTGTTTTGTTAATGCGCATTGAGCCAGAGGGAATGGAGTTTGAGGTACCAATTGTGGGGATATCCCATGCACTTCCATCACCAACAGTCCTCCCTCAGAAACACTTGATGCCTGGAGTTCATGAAACTCTAACAAAAGCAAATTCTGCACCATTGTCTCAGGTGGTTAGTGTTTTTACTAAATGTAAAAAGAAGATAAACGTTAGTTGTTGTTTTTTCATGTCGCCCTGCCTCAATGAGAGATGGCTGGTATGTTGAAAAAATAATATATAAATCTTCTTACCAATATTTTCCTGCATCTTTGTTTCATGGAGTAATTTTTTTTTTTAACAAACCAGCTGTTTCTCACTGAGGTAGGGTGATCCAAAAAAAGAAGAAACAATTTCATCAACACTGTCTTGCCAGAGGGGCACCGATACTACAGTTTAAAACTATATCCCCACCTGTCCTTCAGAGTGCAGGCACTGTACTCTCCACCTCCAGGACTCAGGCCCTCCGTCTAACCGGTTTCTCTGAATCCCATCATTTATTATATTCACGAGGAAGTGCTAAACTAATTGTAATCATAGAGTGCTTGGGGCATGGGAGGTAATCAGGTTTGATTCAAGAAAAAGGGTTGCTAGATCCAATTCCTTGGATCAATAGCCCTTCACCAGCATGAAGGCAATGCCTTGAAGGGATTTGTCTTGAATTAGTATGTACAGTGGACCCCCGGTTTACGTACTGCTCCAAACTCAAACAATTATGTAAGTGTATTTTTGTAAGTGTATTTTTGGGGGTCTAAAAGGACTAATCTAATTCCCATTATTCCTTATGGGAACAAATTAGTTTGGTGATGGCACTTGAACAACATTCTGGAACGAATTTATTTCGTAATCCGGGGGTCCACTGTAACTAGCTTAATTTTGAGCAAATAGGTTTACCAAGGCATATATGTAGCTTCTTCAGTGATGGTTGTCATGCTTCATAGTCAGAATCTGTCAACAAAGTCAAATTGCAATAAAAATATATATTTTTCAAACATTTATCTGTTTTTTTTTTTTTAAACAAGTCGGCCATCTCCCACCGAGGCAGTGTGACCCAAAAAGAAAGAAAATCCCCAAAAAGAAAATACTTTCATCATCATTCAACACTTTCACCACACTCATACATAATCACTGTCTTTGCAGAGGCGCTCAGATACGACAGCTGAGAATAGTCCCTCCCAGCTGTCACTGTTGCCTAATGCTGATATATAAAAAAATTCTTGCATATCATTGTAATCTTTTTTGTTACTAGAGTGAAAAGGATTTAGCTTCTGCCTTGGAGAGCACCAAATCCCGCATTGTATTTGGCACTGTGAAAATTGGAGACAGCAGTTCCCAGAAGTTAGTCTTAAGGAACAACTGCACTACTCAAGCACTTTCACTCTCATTAGGAATTAGTGGCAACAAAGCCTTTCAGGTACAGTATTTTATACTACAAGCATTTCGATCTTGTATACTTTGCATAATATTTTGAAAATAAGATTCTAATTCTGATGTATGTCTGTCTTCTGGGGCATCTACTGTTTTTGCCCTGATTACTTTTTTTAATTTTTTCCTAGAACAGGTGATGGCAGCTTTTCCACATGTATTTTTATTTTGTCTTTCCCCTCTAACTATATTTCATGGAAAATCTCTTTTGACAGGACTGTCAGGCAGGGATAATATTCAAACCCACCTTTTTCTAGGGTATTGCACAGGAAAACTTATATTTGTAATAGTTACTGAATTCAGAAAAGCCTAGGTAGCTAAAGATATGTATATAATGAACAATTAGAAGTTAAGATTTACTTAATGTTCATTAAACTTATTAATTGCATTCTTTTACATAACAATATTTCTTGCATTTCCTATCAATGAAAATGTATGTTGGTGCATTGTGAAATGTGGTTGCTGCATTAGAGAAATTATCTCTATTGTATTCTCACCTTGCACTTCTTCAGTTACTTGACTATTTTTTTTTTTTAACTGGCCATCGCCTTCTGACAAAAAGTGATCCAACAAAGAAGAAAGCATTCATTGTCACTCATTCAAGCATTGTCTTGTCAGAAGTGTGCCGACATTACAATTCAAATGACCCTCCTAACTGCAATATCCTAACACCTTCAGAGTGAAAGCACTGTACTCTCCACCTCCAGGACTGAAGTCCAACTAACCAGTTTTTCCTGAATTCCTTCATAAATGTTACTTTTCTCTTACTCCAATAGCACGTCAAATCATGAAAACCGCTCCTAACATACTTACACAAGCCTGTTGGATGTCCATGCCCAAAGCACTCTGAACTTCCTTTACCACCTCCCTCCAACCTTTCCTATAATACACCTACCTTTTCTTTGCAGATTTAAATGCCCTATCATTCTATTTTTCTCCATTTACTCTGTGTCCCAACCACCTCAACTCCCTCCTCATCCCTCTGAACAATAATTTTTGGTAGCTCCACACCTCGTAATCTCCAAACTCTGAATTCTCTGCATAATATTCATACCACATATTGCCTTCAGACATAACATATCTACCACCTCCAGCCTCCTCCTCGCTGCAGCATTCAAAACGTGCTTCACACCCATACAACAGTGTTAAGGAGGAACACTGCAGCAGGCCTGTTGGCCCATACTAGGCAGGTCCTAGTATTGGTACCACTATACTCTGTTGCATTTCCCTTTTTGCCTCTATAAATAGTTTTGTCTCCACAGATGCCTTAATGCACAACCCACCTTTTTTTTTTTTTCTTCATATCTTATCCTTCATTTTCCAGATTTTATTCACTACTATAAATTAAGCCCTCTGATGCATGGCCACCCTACCCTAGTGGTGGGGTTTAAACAGCCTGTCTGGCTAAGAACCAAGCAATGTATTGGTCCATTTCATCAAAATTTGTGCTGACCTAATAGCTTATTATTTTGAACAAATTATGGATTGGTTTGTTCTGCAACTAAGTTAGTCAAAAATTGGTATTAATGGCTCTTGAAATTTTGTATTGTGCTTAGTGATTTGTTTAACTCAATAACTCAAAATCAGGTTGGTGAATTTGGCAGCAAAGAGGGCCAGTGTAAGATGGAAGTAGTGCTCAAGCCGTGTCAAGAACTAGCCCTCTCTATTTTCCTATGCCCCAAAGAAGTTGAACCATTAAGTGCAACACTTATATGCAAATATCGTGGTTTGACGAACCCCTACAAATGCAAGGTAAAATATCTGATGCATTCGTTAATCTTTCTGTTTTGGCTTAACTCATAGTATGCTAATGTGCTTGCTCCATTTTTAACCCCTACGGTATTGGTCCCGTAATATTAAGGATTTGAAGCTAGTGTTGGTCCTGTAATATTACAGCTTTGAAGCTAGTGTAGGTCCCATAATTCTATGCCAAAATTCTAACAGCTTCAAATCTTGTGGGAGAAAGCTGGTAGGCCTACATATGAGAGAATGGGTCTGCGTGGTCAGTGTGTGCAGTATGAAAAAAAATCCTGCAGCAAACACTGCATAACGAGGAAAAAACAACTGTGACTGTGTTTTTGGTTTAAAACAGCGATATTGTAGTGTATCTTCATATGGTATTTATGGTTGTATTCTAATTTTCTTGGTTGTATTTGATAGAATGGAAGATATATTATAGAAATAGGTGATTTTTGAATAGTTTACCTGATAAAAGTAGCTTGAAATTGAGATCAATGTAGCGGAAATGTTTGATTTTGACATGTTCAAGAGTAAACAAATCATGTCACGTGTCAAATACTGGTGGGTCTAATGTGCATTCACGAATGTGGTGATATTATTTATACAATTATGCAGTAGTCTGAATAACAGTAATCATCTATTTTTGTGTGAATAAAAATATAAATTGAAAACCAAGCATAATATAAGAGGGGCCTGGAGACATGACTAATGAACAGAGAAAATGTTGTTTTAGTGCCAGGAATGTCTGCATTGTTTATTCTGGCCCCTATTTTGAAATTGGCCTTTCTTGAATTTTGTGTGAAATTGGCCAAATTATTAATTTTTTAGTACGTATATGGGCAGTTTCTTGTACGTACTCAATTGATAGAATGAAAGGAGTTCTAGCAAAATAGCTATGAGTTTGGTCGAGTGGAACAAAGGAATTGGCCCAAAATAGGGCTTAAAGTGGGCAAAATTGCTAATGCGTAAATATTGCCGAGACCGCTAACTTCGCGAGAGCGTCATTCCGTATGTTTTCCATCAAATTTCGAGCTTTTGATTTCATTACCTTCAGAAAAAGATTGTCTATCATTTCATAAGAAAAATATATACAGTGGTACCCCGACTTACGATATTTTTTCATTCCAGAATGCTGTTCAAGTGCCATTACCAAACGAATTTATCTCCATAAGAAATGATGTAAAATAGACTAGTCCTTTTAGACCCCAAAATTACACTTACAAAAGCATTTAAAAAAATAAACTTACATAAAAGGGTGAGTTTGGGGACCATCGTAAGTCGGGGTACCACTGTATTTTTTTAAATTCTTTGACACTATTAGCAAGTTTGCAAGCAAGGGTCTCGACACTCAAAATGTTAATGATACTTTGATAATTACAGTGGACCCCCGGATTACGATGGCGTCGGATTACGCTAAATTCGGTTAGCGATACATTTTTCCATAAAAATATTGGCTCAGTTTACTATGATTCGCTCGGAATACGCTATTCGTCTTGGACGCGTACACGTACCCTGGAACGGCACAACGTGCTATCCACAGTCAGTGTGCCATTGTTTACCAGCGAGTGAGCGCCACCCCTGCCACCCACGCATTCATACCATACATTTTGTCATTATTCCATTGTTTTTAGTGCTTGCAACTGCTAAATAAGCCACCATGGGTCCAAAGAAAGCTCTTAGTGCCAGCCCTGTGGTAAAGAGGCTGAGAAATACGGTAGAAGTGAAGGAGATAATAGCAAAATATGAAAGTGGAGTGCGTATCGCTGAGCTGGCCAGGCTGTATGGCAAAGCCTATTCAACCATCGCTACCATTGTGGCCAAGGGAAATAAAATCAAGGAAGCTGTTGTTGCGAAAGGTGCAAATATGATCACAAAACAGAGATCGCATGTGCTGGAAGATGTGGAAAATTTGTTGTTGGTGTGAATCAATGAGAAACAATTAGCAGGAGATAGTGTTACGCAGGCAATAATATCTGAAAAAGCAGGGCAGTTACATGATCTCGTCAAGAAAATGCCTGCAACGAGGGCTGAAGTGAACGAATTTAAAGACAGCAAAGGCTGGTTTGACAGATTTATGAAGTGTAGTGGCATACATAGTGTGATAAGGCATGACGAGGCAGCCAGTTGTGACAGAAGTGCGGCTGAAAAATATGTTCAGGAATTCCAAGGGTACATAGAGGCTGAACAATTCCAACCCCAACAAGTGTTCAATTGTGACAAAACAGGCATGTTTCGGAAGAAAATGCCAAACAGGACCTTCATTACACAGGAGGAAAAGGCACTGCCAGGACACAAGCCTATGAAAGACAGGCTAACTCTCATGATGTGTGCTAATGCCAGTGGTGATTTGAAAGTGAAGCCTTTATGGTGTATCACGCAGACAATCCCCAAGCGTTTAAGATGCAGTGTCGCCAAGGCTAATTTGTGTGTGATGTGGAAGTCTAACAGTAAGGCATGGGTCACGAGGGAAATTTTCTTGGATTGGTTCCATGAAGTGTTTGGCCCCAGTGTGAAGAAATATCTTTAGGAAAATAATTTGCCACTTAAGTGCCTCCTGATAATGGACAATGCTCCTTGTCATCCTCCAGACTTGGCAGAGCAAATTGTGCAGGACTTTAAGTTCATCAAAGTGAAGTTCTTGCCCCCTAATACCACTCCTCTCCTCCAGCCCATGGACCAGCAGGTCATTTCAAACTTTAAAAAACTCTACACCAAAGCAATGTTTGAAAAGTGCTTTGAAGTGACCACAGACATGAATATGACCCTAAAAGACTTTTGGAAAGATCATTTCCATATCCTGCATTGTGTAAACCTTATAGGTAAGGCATGGGAGCAAGTGGCTACCAGGACTTTGAACTCTGCCTGGAGAAAATTGTGGCTAGACTGTGTCCAAGAGAGGGATTTTGAAGGTTTTGGGGATGAGCCTCAGAACCCTGAGCCTGAGCCTGTTGTGGAAGAAATTGTGGCACGGGGCAAGTCCATGGGGTTGGATGTTAGTACTGAGGATGTGGAAGAGTTGGTGGAGGACGACAATGAAGAAATAACCACTGAAGATCTGCAAGAGCTTCAACAGCAACAACAGACCACAGTTAAGGAAAATGGCTCAGAGGAGGAGGAGGAGGAACAGAGATGGAGGAAGTTGCCTTCTTCAATGATTAAGGAGATTTGTGGAATGTGGAGCAGGGTGCAAGGCTTTATGGATGAATATCACCTTAACAAAGCTGTTGCAGGCCGTGTTGGCAACCTGTACAATGACACTGTGGTGTCCCATTTCAGGGATGTTTTAAAGAATCGCCAGACAGAGCTCCCTGGACAGATTTTTTGTGAGAGAGGGGTCCAGTGACTTTCAAGCTGGTCCTAGTGGCATTAAAAGAAAAAGGCCAGTAACCCCAGAAAAGAACTTGGTACCTCTAGTGTTAATGGAAGGGGATTTTCCTTCCAAACACTAGCAACTCCTCCATCCTCCTCCCATCTTCCACACATCAACAACTCTTCAATAAAAGTAAGTGACATGTTATTGTACTTTTATTCTTAATATATCATTGTTTTCTGTGTAATTTAATGTATATTTGATGTACAAATATATTTTATTTTAATATTTTTGGGTGTGAAATGGATTAATTTTATTTCCATTATTTCTTATGGGGAAAATAGATTCGAATTACGATATTTTCGGTTTACGCTAAGCCCTCTGGAACGGATTAATATTGTAATCCGGGGTCCACTGTAGTTTATTTTAATGATAGGCTAATTATTTACCTTACTCAGGCTTGCTAATTTTTATCCTTTCTTACATTGTTGTGGACCCCACCTCCACCCACCTTTTTTCAATGAACTGGCCATATCTCACCGAAGCAGGGTGACCTAAAGAGAAAAATGAAAATTTTTCTTTTTCAATTTAGTGATTTATACAGGAGAAGGGGTTACTAGCCCCTTGCTTCTGGCATTTTAGTCTCCTCTTACGACATGCATGACTTACAGAAGAAGAATTCTTTTCCACTTCCCCATGGAGATAGGAAATAAAGAACGAAATCTATTAGGAAAATTGAAGAAAACCGAGATGGGTGTGTTAATATATGTGTATATTCGTGTGAAGTGTGACCTAAGTGTAAGTAGAAGTAGCATATTCTTTTTTATTTTTATTTTTTGATGCAAATAGCAACTGTACAGTAGCCAAACAAATTTGAAACCTTTGGTAAATGCTATGACATGAGGTAATAAATGTTAACGTGACTGGCTAAAAGCAATTGTTAATACTAGCATATCTACAGTATTTGTTGTAATCACATCTTCCAGGTACCACTGCAAGGGTATGGAGGAAAAAGTGAGTTGGAGATTGCAGATGCCTGTGATGGCAAGCCTCTTTTTCTTCGAGACTTGGCGCCAGGTTTACCAACTCTACTCAACACTACTTTTACTAATACAGGAGACAGAGTAATGTTTTTGAAGCTTCTGGTGTTTACAGGTAATTCATTTTTACATAATTTAGACTTTTAGGGGCTGTTAAATTTTGAAAATTGTTAATCTTTATTTAATAATCTATTGTTTTCTAAAGAAAACATATGCCTAGATTCTTAGCTTGAGCTAAGACTTGTATTTTCTCATTTTTTTTTCTGAATTTTGCACTGATCAGAGATCCTTGGAAGTTTTGAAAAGTTTTTTGCAAAGGTTCCATTTCTAGAGGGTTTTTTTGGTATTAGATTTTCATTAGTCTTGTGCATTTTTATTGATTTACTAGACAAATTTCCAGCATAGTAATACTTATATTATTTTTTTTTATTTTTTTTTTTTTATTAACACATCGGCCGATTCCCACCAAGGCAGGGTGGCCCGAAAAAGAAAAACTTTCATCATCATTCACTCCATCACTGTCTTGCCAGAAGGGTGCTTTACACTACAGTTATAAAACTGCAACATTAACACCCCTCCTTTAATACTTATATTAATGAAAAAATTATTATTAACTGTAGTTTACTGTATGTATTTGTTAAATGTTATAGTTCATTTTGTTCTGTAACAGATGACCAGTGTTCAGAACTACTGCCCTCAAGTGAAATCTCCGTGCAACCTTCAGAATTTATTTTGGCACCAAAGGAAAATCGGGATATATTTATTGCAGCAACTGGGACTGCTAATATGGTGGCCAAGACACCGGGCTGTGTGGGAGTGTTACAGATTATATCAGGGGAGGAGATTTTACGACAGAGATTTCGGAGGTAAGAAGAATTGTATTTTGTATGATTAATTTTGGAGTGTGTAGAGAGAGAGAGAGATTTTGGGAGATGTTAAGCGAGTGTGTAGGAACTTTTGAGCCAAGTGAGAGAGTAATCATGGTAGGGGACCTAAATGCTAAAGTAGGAGAAGCATTTAGAGAGGGTGTGGTAAATAAGTTTGGAGTATCAGGTGTAAATGATAATGGGAAGCATTTGATTGAACTTTGTATAGAAAGGGGTTTGGTTATAGGTAACACATATTTTAAGAAAAAGAGGATAAATAAGTATACAAGATATGATGTAAGGCAAAATGAGAGTAGTTTGTTGGACTACATATTGGTAGATAAAAGACTGTTGGGTAGACTTCAGGATGTACATGTTTATAGAGGGGCCACAGATATATCAGATAACTTTTTAGTTGTAGCTACAGTGAGGGTAAAAGGTAGATGGGATACAAGGAGAATGGAAACAGCAAGTAAGAGAGAAGTGAAGATTTATAAACAAAAGGAGGAGGCGGTTAGGGTAAGATATAAACAGATGGGCTAGTGAGAGTATAGGTAGTGGGGTAGAAGAGGTATGGGGTAAGTTTAAGAATATAGTGTTAGTGTGTTAAGCAGAAGTTTGTGGTTATAGTAAAGTGGGTGCGGGAGGGAAGAAGAGCGATTGGTGGAATGATGGTGTGAAGAGAGTAGTAAGAGAGAAAAAGTTAGCATATGAGAGGTTTTTACAAAGTAGAAGTGATGCAAGGAGGGAGAAGTATATGGAGAGAAAGAGAGGTTAAGATAGTGGTGAAGCAATGTAAAAAGAGAGCAAATGAGAGGGTGGGTGAGATGTTATCAACAAATTTTGTTGAAAATAAGAAAAAGTTTTGGAGTGAGATAAATAAGTTTAGAAAGCCTAGAGAAAGAATAGATTTGTCAGTTAAAAATAGGAGAGGAGAGTTATTAAATGGAGAGTTAGAGGTATCGGGAAGATGGAAGGAATATTTTGAGGAATTGTTAAATGTTGATGAAGATAGGGAAGCTGTGATTTCATGTATAGGGCAAGGAGGAATAACATCTTATAGGAGTGAGGAAGAACCAGTTGTGAGTGTGGGGGAAGTTTGTGAGGCAGTGAGTAGAATGAAAGGGGGTAAAGCAGCTGGGATTGATGGGATAAAGATAGAAATGTTAAAAGCAGGTGGGGATATGGTTTTGGAGTGGTTATGTTTTTATTTAATAAATGTATGGAAGAGGGTAAGGTACCTAGGGATTGGCAGAGAGCATGCATAGTTCCTTTGTATAAAGGCAAAAGAGTGTAAAAATTATAGGGGAAGAAGTCTGTTGAGTATACCTGGTAAAGTGTATGGTAGTTATTATTGAAAGAATTTAGAGTAAAATGGAGAGCAGGATAGCAGATGAACAAGGATGCTTTAGGAAGGGTAGGGGGTGTGTAGACCAAGTGTTTGCAGTGAAACATATAGGTGAACAATATTTAGATAAGGGTAAAGAGGTGTTTGTGGCATTTTTGGATTTGGAAAAGGCATATGATAGGGTGGATAGGGGGGTAATGTGGCAGATGTTGCAAATGTATGGAATAGAAGATAGGTTATTGAAAGCGGTGAAAAGTTTTTATGAGGATAGTGAGGCTCAGGTTAGAGTATGTAGGCGAGAGGGAGATTATTTCCCAGTAAAAGTAGGCCTTAGACAGGGATGTGTGATGTTACCATGGTTGTTCAATATATTTATAGATGGAGTTGTAAGAGAAGTGAATGCTCAGGTGTTGGCAAGATGTGTGGGGTTAAAAGATAAAGAATCTAACACAAAGTGAGAGTTGTCACAGTTGCTCTTTGCTGATGACACTGTGCTTTTGGGGGATTCTGAAGAGAAGTTGCAGAGGTTGGTGGATGAGTTTGGTAGAGTATGCAAAAGAAGGAAATTAAAAGTGAATATAGGAAAGAGTAAGGTGATGAGGATAAAAAGATTAGGTGACGAAAGATTGGATATCAGATTGGAGGGAGAGAGTATGGAGGAGGTGAATGTGTTCAGATATTTGGGAGTGGATGTGTCAGCAGATGAGTATGAAGGATGAGGTGAATCATAAAATTAACGAGGGGAAAAAGGTGAGTGGTGCACTGAGGAGCTTGTGGAGACAGAGAACTTTATCCATGAAAGCAAAGAGGGGAATGTATGAGAGTATAGTTTAACCAACACTCTTGTATGGATATGAGACATGGGTTGTGAATATTGCAACAAGGAGAAGGTTGGAGGCAGTGGAGATGTCATGTCTGAGGTCAATGTGTGGTGTGAATATAATGCAGAGAATCCGTAGTTTGGAGATTAGGAGGTGTGGGATTACCAAAACTATTATCCAGAGGGCTGAGGAGGGGTTATTGAGAGGGTTTGGACATGTAGAGAGGATGGAACAAAATAGAATGACTTTGAGTGTGTATAAATCTGTAGTGGAGGAAAGGCGGGGTAGTGGTCGGCCTAGAAAAGGTTAGAGGGATAGGGTAGAGGAGGTTTTGTGTGCGAGGGGCTTGGACTTCCAGCAAGCGTGCGTGAATTTGTTAGATAGGAGCGAATGGAGACAAATGGTTTTTAGGACTTGACGTGCTGTTGGAGTGTAAGCAAGGTAACATTTATGAAGGGTTTCAGGGGAAACTGGCAGGCCGGACTTGATTCCTGGAGATGGGAAGTACAGTGCCAGCACTGAAGGAGGGGTGTTAAATGTTGCAGTTTTGTAGCTGTAGTGTAAGCACACCTCTGGCAAGACAGTGATGGAGTGAGTGATGATGAAAGTTTTTCTTTGTCGGGCCACCCTGCCTTGGTGGGAAACGGCCTATGTGTTAATAATAAAATAAAATACAGTGGTACCTCTACTTACAAGCAGCTCCCAACTCGAACAATTATTTAAGTGTATTTTTGTAGGTGCTTTTGTAAGTGTATTTTTGGGAGTCTGAAATGGATTAATCTAATTTTCATTATTTCGTATGGGAAAAAATTCCTTCGGTATCGGCACTTGAATAGCCGTCTGGAACGAATTAAGCTCGTAACTCGAGGTACCACTGTATTATAATAATATAAAAATAATTTTGGAGATAAATTCTAGATTTTCACTAGTTGCAAAATATTCAGACGAGTACATAATTATTCACTTTGTTGTTCAAATAAGGAAATTACTTAGTGTAACTGAATTATGTGTTAGATTTTTTGTAATACAGTGGTACCTCGAGTTACGATGGTCCCCAAAATCGCCCTTTTATGTAAGTTTATTTTTTTAAATGCTTTTGTAAGTATATTTTTGGGGGTGTAAAAGGACTAGTCTATTTTACATTATTCCTTATGGGGATAAATTCGTTTGATAATGGCACTTGAACAGCATTCTCGAACGAAAAAATATCGTAACTCGAGGTACCACTGTATTTGAATGAGTGGCATAAAATAAACTTGAAAGGTAGGGGATTTTTTTTTCAATGGCCATCTCCCACTAAGGTAGTACTTATTCAATAGCTGTCTTGCAAGAAGTACGGATGTGATAATTCAAATGACCCTCCAAACTGTACTATACTCCTTCCCTGTTTCAAAATGCAGGCAATGAACTTCGTGATCTCTCTCACACACAATGCTGCTAGATGCTCAAGATCCTAGCACTTGATACCTCCATTATCCTCCTCCTCCAATCTGCCCTTTTTATTCCCCTCATCTATTCTTTGGTTCACCATTTCTTACACAGACACTTCAATTGATAAATATTTGATAAATAACCGAAAGCATTTATTTCCTCCTTACTCCCTCCCTCCCCACAATATGAGATCCATTCTTTCAACACCTACACTATTTGCTTCTCTCATCACCTTGCTCTTTTCTGTGTTGGAGGAATTTTCTTCTACCAACCTTTGCAACTCTTCTTCAGAATCTTCCAAAAGAACTGTCATAACGGCAAAGAACAACTGTGACAACTCCCACTTTGCATCAGATTCATTATCTTTTGATCCTGCACCCTAGCATTCTCTTCTTTTCCAACCCTATCTATAAATATGCTCATCAACCATGGTGACATCACACATCACTATCTAAGACATTCTTTTCCTAGGAAATAGTCCCCCTCATACATAGCTTGCCTGAGCCTCACTATTTGCATATGTACAGTGGACCCCTGGTTAACGGCCATAATTTGTTCCAGAATGCTGTTCAAGTGCTGTTACCGAACGAATTTATTAACTTAAGGAATAATGTAAATTAGAGTAGTCTTTTTGGACCCCCAAACATTCACTTACAAAAGCGCTTAAAAAAATACACTTACATAAATGTTAGTGTTTGGAGCCGGCCGTTAACCGGGGGTCCACTGTATTCTACTGCTTTTTGTAACCTACTACCTATTCCATACATTTGCAACATTTGCCATGCTGCTTCTCTACCTACCCTTTCATATGCCTTTACTAAATCTATTGATGCAACAAGCAGCTCCTTACCTTTCTCGAAGTATTATTCACTTTCATATTTCAGTATTAACATTTGGTCTTCATATCCCCTACCCTTCCTAAATCCTTCTTGGATGTGTAGAAATAAAACAACTGCAAATTACTAGTACACTGATTATTTTTTTTGGGAGGACTATTAAAATTAATTAATTTAGAAATTTTTCTACTTTGTATGATTCTCTTAAATTTTTTCTAATGTCTTTTCCATTCAGTATTTTTAACCTCAAGTATATTCATTTTTCAAATAAAAAACTGTCAAAAAAATGTAGTTTTGTGTTTTGGTCATGGTATACAATTATTTTAGTGAAAATTTAGAATTGGATATAATGCACCCCAAGAGAGGGTCTTTCAAATTTTGATGTCCGTTCACTTTTTTGTTTGTTTTTTAAGATATGGATTTGTACACCATCAGAAATGGTGTATAAATTTATTTCTTTAGATCACCTTACTGGTGGGAAATGGCATATGTGTTAAAAATAAGAATGCTGTACAGAAAAGTTGCGTTTAACTGTAAAGAGTTAGTTCTGAAAAAAAGCTATTTTTAAAAAGGTACCGTTAATGATGTCCATTTTCACATCTTGTTATAAAAAAAATATTGTAAGAGGCTGAACCACTTTCAGGCAAAAAACTTTGATTTTTCACCCCAACGATGTACTATGTTAAAAACTACTGTAAAGGCATACTGTAAAATAACTTTAGATGAAAGACTGAAAATGTATACTTAATCTGATAGAAGAATAGGAGACATCATGATTATTTGTAAAATCATAAAAGGATATGAAAAAATTATACAAGTGTCTTAAGCATCATCAAGAGGGAGAACAAGAAGTTACAGGTGTAAACTAAGGAAGAGTGGATGCCTCAAGGACAATGGAAAGTATTTTAGTATTTCACATATAGAGGTATTGTTCCACAACTCCTTACGTGGGTTTTAAAATAAAGCAGATGGAGCTGTTTCATTCTAGTCATTCAGAAGATAAAAGGACACCCCAGGGTCTAGAGCTTATCCTTTACAAATGCAATAGTAAAGAAATAAATGTACAATATACTCCAGTATATGTTTTATGTTAAATTTAAAAAAATTACAAACACTAACAGTGTTAGTTGTAATTTTCCAAAATTTGGAAAGCAAACTTTGAACTTGTTTGGATCTTTGTTCCAAAAGAATTGTCCAATTTGTTAGTACAGTATTAGGAATTTTCTGTGACTGAAAGAAAAAAAAAACTATGGAAACGTTAAAACAAGTGAGAGTTTACTGTGTTTATAGTACCTTCTTTACACATGCATTATTACAGCTAGTAATTCAGTGCAAGTATTAATAGACTTCAATGATGATGCCATCCAGAAATTATTAGAGCCATCAGGGCTTATGAAAAATTTTAAACCTAAATTATACCCCTTGACTTAGAGATATTAACCAGTGGCTAAGAATATATAGGGGATTAAAAGCAAATTTATTTTTTCTATCAGGCTTAAAAACAAAGAAGTAAAGATACGGCGTATTAATGATCCTAGTCTACTGAAGATCAACTGGGACAGTGTTTATACAGGGAAGAAGGAAGTTCAAAATGAAGAAGATTGTCTCCCTCCACAGCCCGAAGATTCTGCCGTCTTCTTCAATTCGTGTTCCAAGATTCAGGTGCTCTAATTTTGTCATTCCTTAGATATGACATTTTAAGTTTATTTTCAAACACATTTTTATCTTGTTTTCTAAAGAAGAAGTGTTTCAGTATGGGAAGCTGAACAGCTGACAAATTGCACCAAGAGGAAACTGAAGGTGATGTTTTGGTCCATCCTGGACTATTATAAAATCACAACAGTTGTGATTTGATACAGGTTCATGAAGGACTGAAATAATACCTAAATTCTCCTTTGTGTGTGTGCTCGTATATGTATGTGCATGCTTGTGCACATACATATACAAATTTAAGAATACAAGAATAGTGTATCTGCACACACACACATACACTATTCTTGTATTCTTAAATTGGTAAATATTCCACTAAAATTTAATTAGATAAGACTTGGTTCCAAGGCTTTTCAACACTTACCTAAAATATAAGAATAATTACCAGCACACCCATACATTAAGAGGAAACTTGATAAACTTGTCTAAACTATACCTGTTAAGCCAGATTGGTGTGGGACCCGGGCATAAGGCAATGACCCCTCCAACCATGAACAAGTTGGTAGGTAGACAAATGACATGTATAAAATTGCATATGGTGGATGTGTAATAGTGTAAATGGAACAATAACAAGGACAAAATTTTCTTATTCCAGGTTCAGTTGTATGGAGAGCGTCAAGCTCATGATGATGCATCAAGCACTGTGTTTGCATGTTTAAATGCTGATGATACAGTCAGCTTGGAGGCAGATATCACTGCTGCTGCTGCTGCTGCTGGTGGCAGGTAATTTAACCCTTAAACTGTCCAAACGTATATCTACGTTCACTCGCGTAGCACTCCAAACTTAGATCTACTTTTTTTTTTACCTGCCTCCATATTTGGCATGATTGGCCTGAGATGCCTGGTTAGTATAGAATGGGTATTAACACTTGGTGTGTGCAGTATTAAAAAGTTCTGGGACCACTTAGTACCTTGTGGGAGCACCAGTTCAATTGAGCGCCAGCTAGAGCAAATAGCGTGGCAAACACCAGGGATTCACTGATGTCATGTAGTATTAACACTCCCCTTTTAAGAGGAAAGTAATGGATGTGGCCACAAGTGGTCAAGGAAATATCAAAAACCTCAATAATAACCCATGTGTAACATTTGTGCAACATCCTTTCATTTTTGATACCACTGGTAGAGTCATCCTGCCAAAATGTCCTATAACCTATGCCCTATGTAAAGAGAAACAATTCTGGAACATGTAATACGTATTCAGCAGGCTAGCTGGCTTTGGCTGTCTATATCTGTCTGTCTATATCTCTGTCTGTCTATATCTCTGTCTGTCTATATCTCTGTCTGTCTATATCTCTGTCTGTCTATATCTCTGTCTGTCTATATCTCTGTCTGTCTATATCTCTGTCTGTCTATATCTCTGTCTGTCTATATCTCTGTCTGTCTATATCTCTGTCTGTCTATATCTCTGTCTGTCTATATCTCTGTCTGTCTATATCTCTGTCTGTCTATATCTCTGTCTGTCTATATCTCTGTCTGTCTATATCTCTGTCTGTCTATATCTCTGTCTGTCTATATCTCTGTCTGTCTATATCTCTGTCTGTCTATATCTCTGTCTGTATCTCTGTCTGTCTATATCTCTGTCTGTATCTCTGTCTGTCTGTATCTCTGTCTGTCTGTATCTCTGTCTGTCTGTATCTCTGTCTGTCTGTATCTCTGTCTGTCTGTATCTCTGTCTGTCTGTATCTCTGTCTGTCTGTATCTCTGTCTGTCTGTATCTCTGTCTGTCTGTATCTCTGTCTGTCTGTATCTCTGTCTGTCTGTATCTCTGTCTGTCTGTATCTCTGTCTGTCTGTATCTCTCTCTGTCTGTATCTCTCTCTGTCTATATCTGTCTATATCTCTGTCTGTCTATATCTCTGTCTGTCTATATCTCTGTCTGTCTATATCTCTGTCTCACATGTACACATACATACAGTTATTATACATAGTGTAAATTACCTAGGATAACCCAAATATTCCAGGCAAAGTGCTATACAATGCTTGTAGATATAAGACATAATAAGCATGACTGGCAAGTAATACGCTTTGTCATGTCACTTCTGCATTGTGTATAATACCTGTTGGTTTACGAGCCGCACTCTGAGACTGAGACAAGCAGACAGAAAGACACACACACAGGCAAACAGAAAGACACACACACAGGCAGGCAGACAGACACACAGACAGACACACACACATAGGTGGGGCCAGGAGCTATGACTCGACCCCTGCAACCACAACTAGGTGAGTACACACACGCACGCAGACAGAAAGAAGACCTAGCAAACCTAAGAACAGCATTTCGACATCTTAATAAGGAATTGTTCAGAACCCTGTACACTGTGTACGTTAGGCCCATATTGGAGTATGCAGCACCAGTTTGGAACCCACACCTAGCCAAGCATATAAAGAAACTAGAGAAAGTGCAAAGGTTTGCAACAAGACTAGTCCCGGAGCTAAGGGGTATGTCCTACGAGGAGAGGTTAAGGGAAATCGACCTGACGACACTGAAGGACAGGAGAGATAGGGAGGACATGATAACGACATATAAAATACTGAGAGGAATTGACAAGGTGGACAGACAGAATGTTCCAGAGATGGGACAGCAACAAGGGGTCACAGTTGGAAATTGAAGACTCAGATGAATCACAGGGATGTTAGGAAGTATTTCTTCAGTCACAGAGTGGTCAGGAAGTGGAATAGCTTGGGAAGTGATGTAGTGGAGGCAGGATCCATTCATAGCTTCAAGAAGAGGTATGATAAAGCTCATGGCGCAGGGAGAGTGACCCAGTAGCGGCCAGTGAAGAGGCGGGGCCAGGAGCTATGAATCGACCTCTGCAACCACAACTATCTGAGTACATACACACAGGCAGACATACAGAAAGACACACACACACGGGGCCAGGAGCTATGACTTGACCCCTGCAACCACAAATAGGTGAGTACACACACACTCAGAAAAAGATCTTTGGGTGAGTATAATACCGAGCACATCTGAGGCACACATCAATCAGATAACTGCTGAAGCATACGGGCGGCTGGCAAACCTAAGAATAGCGTTCCAATACCTCACTAAGGAATCATTCAAGACTCTGTACACCATATAAGTCAGGCCCATACTGGAGTATGCAGCACCAGTTTGGAACCCACACCTGGTCAAGCACATCAAGAAATTAGAGAAAGTGCAAAGGTTTGCAACAAGACTAGTCCCAGAGCTAAGGGGATTGTCCTACGAAGAAAGGTTAAGGGAAATCGGCCTGACGACACTAGAGGACAGGAGGGTTAGGGGAGACATGATAATGACATATAAAATACTGCGAGGAATAGATAAGGTGGACAGTTACAAGATGTTCCAGAGAGGGGACACAGAAACAAGGGGTCACAATTGGAAGGTGAAGACTCCTATGAGTCAAAGGGATGTTAGGAAGTATTTCTTCAGTCATAGAGTTGTCAGGAAGTGGAATAGCCTAGAAAGCAACATAGTGGAGGCAGGAACCATACATAGTTTTAAGACTAGGTTTGATAAAGCTCATGGAGCAGGGGGAGAGAGGACCTAGTACCAATCAGTGAAGAGGCAGGGCCAGGAGCTATGACTAGACCCCTGCAACCACAAATAGGTGAGTACACACACAGGCAGGCAGACAAAGACAGACACGCACACACGCACACACACGCGCACACACGCGCACACACGCACACACACACACACGCACACGCACACACACACACGAACACACACACGCACACACACACGCGCACGCACACACACACACAGAGGCAGACAGAAAGACACACACACAGGCAGACAGAAAGAGACACACACACAGGCAGACAGAAAGACACACACACAGGCAGACAGAAAGACACACACACACAGGCAGACAGAAAGACACACACACACACAGTAAAAACAAAGCCAGGGTTCCCTGGAGCAGTGCACGATCATCAGGTGTCACTCCACTGCTACACTGTCAGCAGTGGAGTGACACTTGTCATACACCGTGCTTCAAGGAGTTTCATATAGACTCCAGCATGTCTAAATCATTAGTGGGACCTATAAATACTTTGTACATATTTCTAGACAATAGTAAATGACCAAGGCAGGTGAAAATGTTCACCTGTAGGTGTGTTTGTGACTATATTTGAGTACTATTTCAGTACCCAATATTAGTGTCAGAACAATGATTGGCCGTGAAATCACAAGAACTATTATAAATTGTAATTATCAGAACATAAAAATTATATAAATTAAAATTAAAACGAGAAAAAAAGGTATATCGGCAACACTTCTGCAAGCGGCAGGACTCCATGTTGCTGTCAGGCGAGTGTCGAGCGCCAACTTTGCAATCTTATATCTCGGCAAGTACTGATCCTAATATTTTTTGTTGGGACTTATTACACACAAAATTGCCCTCTTTATTATTTTTTTTTTCCCAAATATTCGGAGTGCTGGCAGTGAAAACGTAGATCTATGTTTGGACAGTTTAAGGGTTAATAGTTCTTAAATTAGCAAATTTTCTTCTCAGTTAACAATCAAAAATGGTTTACTACCCTTGAAGCTTCTCATGTTAAAGCGACTAAAGGGGCCTGGTTACATCCTCCCCTTTTTCTAGCACTAAATGAAATTTTAAGTGATTGGTAATTTCAGTGGGAAGAAGATAAAGAAATAAGTATAAAAGTGTTGCAAAACAAAGGTAAAATCATAATACGTATTGAATAAGCAGTTGTGGAAAGACAACTAGAAGTATAAGTGAGTCTTGTAAAGTTTAGAAAGACAGTGGGATGTGATACGGTATATGGTAATGTAGTTAGCATTTCAGATTTTAGTTGAAAGAGTAGATGCTTGTGAAAGGTGTTCTTTAGTTCAAGTGTCTGGTGTAAATAACACTGAAGACTGGCTTTAATTTTGTCTAAAACTTTAGGAATATACAATACCTCTGCTAAAAAGAAAACACGAATTCTTTTAAGAAGTTAAGTGCACAGTAAGATTATCCTGCTGGACTAGATGCTAGTTGATCAATGATTGAGAAACTGACTTGGAAGAAGTAAGAGAGTAATGAGGCTGTCAGGATGTGGCATAGATTTAAGAGTGCAGTGTCAGTATGTGCAGCAGAGGATTGGGGTTATGGTGCAGAGAAATGAAGTGAAAAAAGGGAAAAGGTTATATGTAAGGACATTTAAAATGTAAAAAAAAAAATAATCATTAGGTAGACTAGATAAGAAAAGAAAAAAAGTAAAAGGTGTCGTGAAAACTGCAAAAAAGCAAATAAAGGAATGATTGAGGTGAAAAGAAATGATAAATGAGGTAGGAAAACACCTATACAGTAGGGCCCCGCTTTACGGCATTCCGCTAATATGGCGATTTCAAATTATGAGCAAAACTTGCTATACGGTGAGCGGTGTTTCAAATATGGCGTGCCCCACCCGGTTTGTTTACATTCTTTGTGAGCACATCTATTATGTCCAAAATTTCAAGTGTTTTAAAGTTATTGTGTATTTTATATTTTTTTTCTCAACAAATCGGCCGTCTCCCACCAAGGCAGGGTGACCCAAAAAGAAAGAAAATCCCCAAAAAGAAAATACTTTCATCATCATTCAACACTTTCACCACACTCATACATAATCACTGTCTTTGCAGAGGTGCTCAGATACGACCGCTGAGGATAGTCCCTCCCAGCTGTCACTATCCCAGACCCCTCTTTTAAAGTGTAGGCATTGTACTTCCCATTTCCAGGACTCAAGTCCAACTAAATCAATTAACTGGTTTCCCTGAATCCCTTCACAAAATGTTACCCTGCTCACACTCCAACAGCTCGTCATGTCCCAAAAACTATTTGTCTCCATTCACTCCTATCTAACACGCTCACACATGCTTGCTGGAAGTCCAAGCCCCTCGCCCACAAAACCTTTACCCCCTCCCTCCAACCTTTTCTAGGACGACCCCTACCCCGCCTTCCTTCCCCTACAGATTTATACGCTCTCCAAGTCATTCTACTTTGATCCATTCTCTCTAAATGACCAAACCACCTTAACAACCCCTCTTCAGCCCTCTGACAAATACTTTTAGTAACTCCACACCTAATTTCCACATTCCGAATTTTCTGCATTATATTTACACCACACATTGCCCTTAGACAGGACATAAAAAAAATTCCTGCGCCACACAGTGCATAATGAGGAAAAAAACTGACCGTCTTTTTGGTTTAAAACAGCTACTTTGCAGTCTTTTTTCGTATGGTATTTATGCTTGTATTCTCGTTTTCTTAGTCTCATTTTATAGAATAGATGATATATTACAGAAATAGAGATAATTTTGACTGGTTTTATGATGACAAGTACCTTGAAACTGAGCGCAAAGTAGCGAAAATGTTCGACTTTGGCCGATGTTCAAGAGTAAACAAATCACACCATGTGTCCAATACACATCAACTGGAGTCTAATATTCTTGCACAAGTGCGCTGATATTATTTATACCATTTTTACAATGATGCAGTTGTATACATAACAGTAAATTTCTATTTTTTGTGAGAATAAAAATTCAAAATGGAAAGCAAAAGTAATGTAAGAGGGGCCTGGAGACGTGACTAATGAGCAGAGATGATGTTAGTTTAGTGCCAGGAATGTCTGCTTTGTTTATTATGGACCCTGTTTTGAAATTGGCATCGTTTGAAATTGGCATCGTTTGAAATTGGCCAAATTGCCATTTTCTGACCACTATTTTGGGTAGTTGAAATTGGTAAATAGGTGGTTTCTTGTGCTCAATTGATAGAAGAAATGGAGTTCTAGCAAAATAGCTATAATTTTAGTAGACTGAAACATTGAAATTTGCTGAAAATAGGGCTCAAAGTGGGCGAAATCGCAGATGCGTAAATGTCATGGATACCGCTAACTTCGCGAAAGCATAATTCCGTTAATTTTCGATCAAATTTCATAATTTTTGTGCCGTTATGATCGGAAAAAGATTCTCTATCATTTTTTTTTTTTTTTTTTTTTTTTTAAATTGTGGACCCTGAGAACGAGTTTCAGAGACACCCCTTGGACCCCCAAAGCGTTAAAAGTTCCTCAAAATATTCCCGCCATCTACCCAATACCTCCAGCTCCCCATCTACTAACTCCCTCACTCTGTTTTTAACTGACAAATCCATTCATTCCCTAGGCTTTCTTACCTTGTTTATCTCGCTCCAAAATTTTTTCTTGTTTTCAGCAAAATTTCTTGACAGAGCCTCTCCCATTCTTTCATCCGCTCTTCTTTTGCACTCTCTCACCACTCTCTTCACCTTTCTTTTACTCTCCATATACTCTGCTCTTCTATTAACACTTCTGTTTTGTAAAAACCTCTCATAAGCTACCTTTTTCTCTTTTATCACACCCTTTACTTCTTCATTCCACCACTCATTCCTCTTTCCTCCTGCACCCACCCTCCTATTGCCACAAACTTCTGCCCCACATTCTAATACTGCATTTTTAAAACTATCCCAACTCTCAACCCCCCCACTACTCATACTTGCACTATCCCACCTTTCTGCCAATAGTTGCTTATATCTCACCCTAACTTCCTCCTCCCTTAGTTTATACACTTTTACCTCTCTCTCACTTGCTGTTGCCATTTTCTTTTTGTCCCATCTACCTTTTACTCTAACTGTGGCTACAACTAAATAATGATCTGATATATCTGTTGCCCCTCTATAAACATGTACATCCTGAAGCCTACCCATCAACCTTTTATCCACCAATATTTTATATCTTCTTTCATTATGTCGGCTGGTTCACACCGAAGCGGGGTGGCCCAAAAGGAAAAACGAAAGTTTCTCCTTTTACATTTAGTAATATATACAGGAGAAGGGGTTACTAGCTCCTTGCTCCCAGCATTTTAGTCGCCTCTTACGACACGCATGGCTTACGGAGGAAGAATTTTGTTCCACTTCCCCATGGAGATAAGAGGAAAGAACTAGTAAGAAAATACGTAGAAGAAAACCCAGAGGGGGTGTGTATATATATGCTTGTACATGAATGTGTAGTGTGACCTAAGTGTAAGTAGAAGTAGCAAGATGTACCTGAAATCTTGCATGTTTATGAGACAGAAAAAAAGACACCAGCAATCCTACCATCATGTAAAACAATTACAGGCTTTTGTTTTACACTCACTTGGCAGGACGGTAGTACCTCCCTGGGCGGTTGCTGTCTACTAACCTACTACCTAGGAAAGACTCCGCCGGGAGTTGAACCCGAGTGTGGTGATTTAGAGTCAGCCGTGCTGACCACTGCACCACATCCATCTATATTTTTTTCAAGATTATGTAATAAACATGCTACGCAACATATAAACATGATACACACACAACCCGCACATATAAAAGAGAGGAGCTTACGACGACGTTTCGGCTTGACTTGGACCATTTACAAAGTCACACTGTGACTTTGTAAATGGTCCAATTCGGGCGGAAACGTCGTCGTAAGCTCCTCTCTTTTATATGTGCGGGTTGTGTGTGTATTGTTCCAGTCACGGTATTGTGCCTTTTTTATTATATATAAACATGATACATACACCCACAGTATAAAAATTGACATATGTAAATATGAGATTTGTTTACCAAGCGGTTTGTATGAGAGTCGGAAGAATTAAGTTTTTCTAGTCAAACACCAGTTACTTAACTAGAAAAATATTCCTTTCTTATGCTTTCACTCTATCTATAGCTATTCATGACCCTTGTGGGTTTAGCACTTCTTTATTATGATTATAATATTAATATCATTCACTCTAAAAATGGTGTGTTACATGAGAATGGGAGTGTTGCTGTTTATTTATTCTGTACTAACTTGTCAGAGCATCATTCCTTCTAAAAATGATACATGAGAATGGAAGTGTTGCTCTTTATTTATTCTACTGTACCACTGTGGAGACAACTTGTACACAATGTAAGGTGTTTGTGTGAACGTGTATGGACCATGACCAGACGCTTTGTCAGTTTGTTTACATAGTACTCTGCGTGGGTGTGGTGGCCAGGCGGGCTTCCCTACCTCCCTCCCACACCTGACTTTTTACAAATAAATACTTTTCACCACTTGCCCTACATTAACACCATTAAGACTAAAAATATTTTAAGGTAAGTAATGAATGTACTGTATATGCATTTTATCACTAGACTACTTACAATAAATACTGCTCACCTTTTGCCCTAAATAAAGACTACAAATATTTTGAGGTAATGAGTCTGCTGTGTGTGTATTTTACTTTTTATTTTTTTTAATGTCTAGTTCTATTGCTAACTTAATATATGTTAGTGTAAACTTGTTATCTGGCATTTATATGCATTTTATAAGTGGAAAAAATGGCGTCCTACTTTCCGGCAGTAGCCTGGAACCTAACTGCCGTATAAGTGAGGCCCTACTGTATTTTGTTTATCCAGGATCTCATCATTTTAATAGGACATCTGTCTTATTATAGTGATAAGAGCCTGGATAAATAAAATACAGTGGTACCTCGGTTAACAATATTTTTTTCATTCCAGAATGCTGTTCAAGTGCCATTACTAAACGAATTTATCCCCATTAGGAATAATGTAAAATAGCCTAGTCCTTTTAGACCCCCCATAAATACACTTAAAAAAGCATTTAAAAAAAATAAACTTACATAAAAGGGTGAGTTTGGGGACCATCGTTAACCGAGGTACCACTGTACATGTATAGATGTTAGGTAAAGGGAGAGAATAATTTAAGAAATTGTTAAATGTAGATGAAGTAGTAGGGAAAAAAATTGCCATGCTTTTGATGAGGAACAAGATCTTAGAATGAGTGAAGAGCTGTACATGTGGGTGAAATGGGCAAGAAAGTTGAAAGTGATTAGCAAGAGAGATTAATTAGGAATTGACATGCTGAAAACAGGCTGGGGATGAAATGTTGAAAGCAGAGCATTTTTTGTTACTCTGTACAGTGGAAGAAAAGGAATAAATTAATTGTAGGAAATTATACTAATGATACTTTATGGTAAAATTGTGATTGACAAGACACAGTATGATTATAAATAAGCATTGAGTTTATAAAGTAATAATGTGTTGATAAAGTGTCTTCACTGATGCTAGTAAGTAAGCAGTAGCAAAACATGGAATTCTGATTCTATTTATAGATTTTAAAAGGGCTTGACAGTGTTGATAGTGAAGTGATTTGGCGAGTGAGAGATGGACAAAGATGAGCAATGTTTTCATTGTTTTAATGTGGTCTTAAGACATGATTATTTTAAAATGGGAACTGTTAAATGTCTCCCTCTTTAAACTCTCATTTCCCTTACCCTATCCCTCCATTCCCTTGCCCTATACCTTTCCCCTTCCACCTTCCTCTTTTCCTCTGCCTCTTTACCCTTTCCACCTTCCCCTCTCCTCCCCTTTCTCTTCTTCTCCCCTTTCTCTTCTCCTTCCCTTTCTCTTCTCCTTCTCTTTCCTCTTTACCCCCCCACACTATGTCCATCTTTTTCTATACCCCTCCCCCATTCCCCAGGTTAGCAATAAGAATAATAATTTCATTTCTCAGATTAACAGATATACATCAGCCAAATGCACATGGATTTACCAGTCATCAGTTGCAGAAGTGCAGTAATGTTTTACAAGCAGCTGCCACTACAGAGACAGGGAAAAACATAACTTGGGATGTTTTCCCTCAATCTTTGTCCATTCTCGCATCGGATGTGTCACCACACATATTTTTTGTTGTCAACTTGAATAATAATCAACAAATGTTTGAGGTAAATAAGTGATTTTTCTTTAATTATTGGGGCACTGTTACCTTAATTGCTATAGTTATAAAAAGTGAAAAGAAATGTATGAGATGAACAGCTGACATAAAAATGTGTTATCAAGTCAGTGTCAGCTGTGTTAGCTGGCCTCTGGCCAGATCTCAAGTAGGTATGTATGGTATACACGGTGTTTATTAAAAATGGAAGACAAGACATTAACCAATAACACATTCATTTACTACAAGAACTATCTAATAGACTCTTATCACAAATTACCATTATTATTATTGTTATTTTAACACACTGGCCAACTCCCATCAAGGTACAGTGGACCCCCGAGTTACGGTCACCTTGGAAATCGTACAGTTATGTAAGTACGTATAATATTGTATGTGCTTTTGTAAGTGTATTTTTGGGGGTCTGAAATGGACTAACCTACTTGACATTATTCCTTAAGGGAGTAAATTCGTTTGGTAATGGCACTTAAGCAGGCTTCTGGAATGAATTATGCTCGTTACTCGGGGGTCCACTGTACAGTGGAACCCCGGTTAACGAAAAAAATTCATTGCAGAAGCCTGCTCAAGTGCCATTACCAAACGAATTTACTCCTTAGAAAAATGTCATTTAGGTTAGTCTATTTCAGACCCCCAAAATCACTTCCAAGCACTTACAATATTATACTTACATAATTACACGATTTACGAGGTGTTCGTTAACCGGGGTTCCACTGTATTGTGAATAAAAAAAAAAAGGACACACCATCATTTCATCTAATTGCTGTCTTGCCTAAAGTATGCAAACATCACAGTTCAGATGACCCTCTGAACTGCAACATTTCCTCTAGGGATAGGACGTTAACATTTTTTTTCTCAATACCAACACACTTTTTTTAGGCCAAAATCGACATTATCAAAATTGGCTGATACTAACTGATACCGATACTTAAAAATAACACTTATCCCCACCCATCCTTCAGAGTGCAGACACTGAAGGGTGGTGACATAAACCCCCATCAATCCCCCCTCAATAAATACACCCTCCTAGTTTTACTCATCTACAATGCAAATTAAATCCATGTCTATAAATTTTTCCCTTTGATCCACTTAACTGTATATCTAGAAAAGGTAAAAGAGTTTTAGCTTGGTCAGAAACATGACAAAATGAGCTAGTATCTTTTGGGTTTGTTTTGAGTATGGTAGAGATGAATATTTGCAGAAAGTTCTCAGATTTGAGATATCATGAAGATTTAATCTAGGGATCATACAGATTTAAAATTACATTGTTGCTGAAATTTTTGTCACTGTTTTCCAGTGGAGTAATATTATTTTCCTATTTAGGCAACATCAGACTGTAGATGGTTGAGTATTGAGCCAAGAGAAGCCATATTGCCAAGCTTAAGTTCTGTAAAAGTACTTGTGAAACTTGAACCCTCTCGTATGCCTCAACAAGTTAACCCACTGACACACACGCTTAAGGTAAGTTATGTGCATACATCTTTATTACATGCATCAAGTGCTCATGATATTACCAGAACATTCCTTAGATATTTTAACACATATTTCCACATACTTCAGAGGTGAAAACTAACACTAATGAGATTCTACTGTAGACAGTATATGAATCTAAGAGTTTTTATATACGTATAGGGATGTTGAATATACAAATAACCCGCATATAGGAGAGAGGAACTTACATTTCTGTCCGACTGGGACCGGTGTGTATTGTTCCATTCATGGTATTGTGCCTTTGTTATTTTTGTGGTGTTGAAATTTAGTGTAAATATATTTTGGTTAATTCAATTTTTTTAATCACTGTTAGTTGTGGGATGCATAGGAGTGCACACAACAAATATTACCATTTACACTTTCCTACTATTCTTAATGTAACTAACACCTACAATACATCCCACAACTAAACAATTAAAAAAAATGAAAATTATTTAAAATATTTGACATCTATTTCTCAATCTTGAATGAATTGTATCTTATAATCCACAGATTATGTGTGAGAATGAAAGTCGATGTGCAATTATTACTGTTCTCCCTACTGGAGGTGAAAATAGCGCTGCTCAGTCTCTGACAGTATCGAAGCAGTTATCATCAGCATCTCCACCAGTTCAGCAGTCTCCAGCGCCTTCCACAGATAGTCTAGCTCCAAAGCCATTAATTGACCTTCAAGCTCCAGAACTGAGAATACCCTCTGTGAGATATCCAAGGTATTAGATATTCTGTAAGACAATTTTTTAACAAACTGGCCGTATCCCACCAAGGCAGGGTGACCTAAAAAGAAAAATTTCTGTTTTTCTTTTTAAATTTAGTAATTTATACAGTAGAGGGGTTACTAGCTACTTGCTCCTGGCATTTTAGTCACCTGTTATGACACACATGGCTTATGGAGGAAGAATTCTTTTCCACTTCCCCATGGAAATAAATAAAACAAAAAAAGAACTATTAAGGAAATAGAAGACCCACATGGGTGTGTAAATATATATGCATGTACATGCGTGTGTAGTGTGACTTATGTGTAAGTAGAAGTAGCAGGATACAGCTAGCCCTCTACTTTCGCAAGTTCCATTTTCGCGAGCTTCGAACATTCGCGAATGCCCTGCCGCCCAATCATAACATGTTGTATATACAATATTTTACGATGTTTTCGTGTGTTTTATGATTGTCCAGTATTGTTAGCCTAAGTAAATACTATTATTATATTTCCCTACATCATTTGCGCACCAAACATTCTCAAATTTTCAAGATTCGCAAGGTTCTCGATCCCCTAACCCTCGCGAATGTGGAGGGCCTCCTGAATACTTATCCCGTGTATTTGAGACCATAAAAAGACACCAGCAATCCTACTATTATGTAAAACAATTAATGGTTTCTGTTTCACACTCACTTGGCAGGACGGTAGTACTTCCCTGGGTGGTTACTGTTTACCAACCTACTACCAAAGTCTGTAAAACATATTACTTATTTTCATTTAAATGTATTGCATGAGCAGAATTATATACTACTGGTATTCTAGACAGTTTTTACTATGTTGTCCAACTCAGTGGAGCTGGACAACCTAGAAGACAAGTAGGGATAAATGGGAGGAAAGATGAGAGAGAGCTGGAAAGGAATGAAGTTAAGGGGAGAGTGATGGAGGATGGTGGGAATGATCCCTGGAGCCATTAACATAAGAGAAGGATTTGGTTCTTTAAGCTGATGTACCTTGGTACCTATCAGTGTCAGATTTTTTGCTGTAAAGTATTGCCTCTAAATCATAAAGATTTTTAACAGGAGTAATACTGGATGTCCTAGCAATAAAACTGGTGAGAACTATATAGTATTGCTGTATACTAATTTGATGAGCAGATGCACATGAAGATAAAAAGTGTATCATATAAATACAGCACTGTCCTGCATATCTAGATGATAAATTACACATATGCAACACTTGGGTATCTTTATTGAGGAAACGTTTTGCCACACAGTGGCTTCATCAGTCCATACAAAAGAGAATCGTGAAGATCAGGAGGAGTTTGAGGTAATCAGTCCCTCGGCCTTGAGTCGATGTAGTCAGTCCATCAATCTTGAAAAGAATACGGCATATGTGCGAAGGAGAAGCTTATATACCGTAGGCAGGAGAGGGGCAGCAGTCATAGGTGGTGTCACATTTGTCCAATAAAGATACCCAAGTGTTGCATATGTGTCTAATTTATCAACTTGTCGGTTCTCTGAACCATTCATTTACACCCTGCATATCTAGTGGATGAATGTATCAAGACGAACATTGTTGGAAGGTGGGATGGATGTTGAGACAGTGCAAACAAACACATTTATACTCTACAGTTATATGAACATAAAATGCCCTACACATTCAATAGACGCTCATACTGCCCAAAAACACAAGTAATAATACTATATTCCAACATTTGTAAATCTACTACAGGGTGTAAAACTATTAAAATTGTTATGCAAGGTATGCTAGATGTAGACAGACTACCTCCTCAGTCACATTAATGTGACTGAACCATGTCTAGTTATTACTATATATGCTTATGGGCATTTTATCAATTGGAAAATTATTATTATTGACCAACTGTAAAAGTGGTGTTAATGTTGCAGTTGTATAACTGTAGTGTAGGCATGCCTCTGGCAAGACAGTGATGGAGTGAATGATGATGAAAGTTTTTCTCTTTTGGGCCACCCTGCCTTGGTGGGAAACTGCCGATATGCTAATTAATAAAATAATAATAACTGTAAAAATAATATAAAATACGTATACTTTTTTTTCAGTTTGTCATTGATATTGTTTCAGCACATCAGCAAATGCTGAGATGACTACAAAGAGTAATGTTGCCAGCACTGGAAGGAGCCAGACCAACGAGACTGAAGTAAAACACATGGGTAGCACTGAGAGCCTAGTGCAGTTGGTGTCAGATATTATTAACTTCCCAGATACAGCAACAATGAAAGAAAATTATGTAAAAGTAAAGTTAAGAAATCTTGATGGCCTTGTTCATGTTGTAAGTATTCTTTTCAAGTCTGTTTCATGTACAGTACTAGGAAATGATTTCTTTATATTTAATATTGTGAGTTGCATAAAAGTTTACAGCTGCCTACACACCACCAGGCATATTTATTGTGGTACACATTTTTTTCACAGGATTTGTAACCATACATTTGCCTGATGTGGTATCAACATGACCAGTAGATGTAGATTTCTTAAGGTGACATATTGCTTAATAAATTTGCAAATGGCCTGTCACTCTTCTGGGCACCTCTGCATTTTCATTGTTTACCTGGAATTTTTAATGTGAAAAGCTGAATCAGCCCATTCACACAATTTCTGGTCATCAGTTGTTGCATTAGAAGAGTAAGAGTAGCACAGCAGATGGCCTACCACACATTATTAAACTAAACTATCTTATGGAGTGTGAGCAAGATGGTAAGAAATTCAGGGCAGCTAGATAACTAAATTTGTCTTGGAGACTGTCATTACAGTGCCTGCACTCTGAAGGAGGGTGGGAATGTCATAATTCAGGGGTTATCAGAATTGCACTATCTACACATTTCTGGTAAGACAGGAGTTAAATTAATTTTTTTTTAATGGTTGCCACTATTGGCAGGAGACAACTGTTGTGGTTAAAATTAGTGCCACCTGTCTTTCTCTAAGTTTTATTTATTCATTAAAGAAAAAGAAGATTTGGTTCCAGATAAAAGCATACAGTGGACCCTCGGTTAACGAAAAAAATTCATCCCAGAAGCCTGCTCAAGTGCCATTACCGAACGAATTTACGTCCTTAAGAAATAATGTCACGTAGGTTAGTCTATTTCAGACCCCCAAAAATACACTTCCACATGCAATTAAAAAATTATACTTACATAATTGTACGATTTCCGGGGTATTCGTTAACCGAGGGTCCACTGTATATAAAATTAAAAAGTCAAGATTAAATAGGTTTGAGTGAATTATTAAACAGTTTCCTCCAATAATTCTGCAAGTTTGCTTGCTGATGCTGATCCAGTGTGCAAGGAGTTGGCACTTCAGGCATATGTTTGAATCTACATTTAGATGTTAATATAATAAAGATAATTAAAATTTTAATGTATGAATTATGTTAATCAAAGATTATTCTGAAATTTCAGGTGAGAGCAGTTGTTGTTAAAGGCCCCTTTGTACTGCGTCACACACAGTTCAGCATCAAGTCGGGCCATTATGTTAGTGTCCCTGTTTACTTCAGGCCACAGAAGGCAGGGATGTATTCAGGTCAGCTAATGTTGACAGTGTTGGAGGAACAGACAGTTCTTCCTGTTCAGCTGTTTGGGAGAGCTGTATGATACAATACTTCATTGCTGTAGATGAAAATTTATAGATTGAGGGCCATTTTAATATAGGAATTAAACATAAAGACGTATCTATTAAAGCAAGCCTTGGGAATAATGCTTTGCTGTATAATTATAATTATAGAAATTCCTAACCAGCTGTGATAATTCATATACTGCTAATAAGGAAAGTACATCAGTATAGCTGAGTACTTTGTATTTCAACTATCGTAGTACTTAAAGGACATTAAAATTAGTTAGATGCATTTAAAATGGTTAAGTCCTGTAATCCTGGTGTTCAAGGGTTTAAATACATTATATATTTGTAAAGTTCTGCAGAAATATTAGAACCTTCATTTAAAAAAAAAATTAATCAAATGTTTATTGCACTCAAAAATTAATCTTGCCAAGTGTAAGTAAAATCAAGTTTTTGTATGATCATAAGAAAATCATGTGGGTTATTCCAGGGACTGCAGTTAGGTGCAGTGTCAAAGAAGTGTTCTTCAGAGATCTTTAGTACGAAAGTTATAATGTTGGTACGGTATACATATTGATGTATATATTTTAGTAGAGCAATACTGTGTACATTATTTATTTACCCATTTGCTACTGTTTTTTTTTTTTTTTAACCAATGCTACATTATATTGGTAGCCCATTATGTGTGGCATGACACAAACTTGTACTTTATAGTATGTATATTTTTGTACTTTTCCTCATGGCTGTTATCATTCCATTTATTGTCTAGTGCCTTGATCTTTGCAATTTCTCCAACATGCTATTTATATGAACCAAAATAACCAATTTTTATTTCCTAATGAACAAAACTATCTTGCAGAAATATTAATTTCTTGTGTCTTAGATTTTTTATACATAATGTAACAGTGCTCGGTAAATAACACAGCTACTACATAACAGTGAGAGGCAGATTCTGTATATCCACTACGTTTAGCTGAGGATTGAGGCATCAGGATAGTATTAAGTAGACAATCTCAAAGAATGAGGTTTTACTGGATAAGATCTTGTATTAAAACTTGTTTGAATTTATAATTAGCTTACAAGTGTTTCAGAATTTTTAAAACCCTTGAGCAATAGTACTATTTTCAGTTCATTGACTTTGTTATGGATTTAATAAACTATTTAATGCTTTTTTTCCCCTTTAAAAATAATGTATTTTATATTAAAAAATCATACAAAAATTTAATTTTGTATATCATTAATTTCCATAAAAAACAAAATTTTTATTCTCCAAATGATTGTCAAAATTAGACGGATGATTTTTCAGTAAAACATGAGGCAATGTGCTGCTGAAAAGAATAAAGCCAAATTCAAACAATGGAGAAAAATGAAGGAAACTGAAGCTATGAATCTCAAGTCACCCTACTTACTATGTTACAAGGCTCTAAGTCTAACTTACAGATGCACACGACAATATCTACATGTTCCCACAAACAGGAATAATTAAGGAATTGATTTGTTCACTAACCTGGATTTTGGCCTTTGTGGCACTACTTTTCTGCTGTGCATTGCCTCTTATACCGACTTCAATAATCACAGGGATCAAAATTATAGGTAAAATTTTCTTGGGGTTAATTTGCATGTTGTTATACCAAACCCATGGGAATATGAATATAGGATTTATAATAGTACATTTTATTTATGCCTGATATACAATTGCCTTTATACAAGGAATATAAATAGAAACTGGTACTAATTAACTGAAGCACTCAAAATATTTTAAGAAACCTAAGATGTTTTATTACAGGTGACTAATATTGTAAAATACAGTAATGTTCATATATAGTACAGGAATGTATGACTAGTATGCAAAGACCACCGGTAACAAGAGATACAGTAGGGCCTATCAATTCCTAAAAGGACTTTTCTTAAAAGGCTTAGGTAGCAAGAAAGACTAAGACTTGCTTACCAGAGCAATGACTTCCAAAAGTGTTAAAAATATAGTACTGGAAGGGCCCATCAGAGGTACTAGGAACTAGGTAATTACAAAATTAAAGCTTGACAAAACTAGGCACTATTATGTATACATAATACCTTAGTTATTGCGTATAAAATGGCAAGAGTACATACAATAATTCAAGAAACTAGTAAAAAAGGCCAGTTGTATCTATTTTAAAAAGTGTTACAAACTACAAAACTGTTCCAGGTCTTGGTTGCAGGAGTAATACTTTACTATTGGTATAATATAAGAGCCAAGTTTGCATTTAAACTTCACTGTTAGGACACTTGGAATTAAAATTACTGACAATGTATAGTTTTAAAATATACAATCTGAAATGGTGGAGAAAATTTTTCTAAAGGTAATGACAACAAAAATGTGAAATTTGATGGAAAACTTTTGAAATTACACAGGTGCAAAGTTGGCAGTCTGGGCACAATTTATGCATTGGCAATTTTGCCTACTTTAAGTCCTATTTTAAACCAATTCCATTACTTAGTTTGACCAAATTCTTAACCCTTTCATTGGCCATGCTGTAGTACTATGGGTTTGAGGTCACTGTCAGTACCATAGTACTACAACATGAGCTTAGCTTACTCAGATAAGCTGTGAGTGGTAAATTTGGGCCTAGATATAAGTGGATGGATCTATGTGGCAAGTGTGCACCATATAAAAAAAAAAATGCTACAGCATGAATTGCATGCACACTTGTGACCTGACCTCCCACTGCCCTGTCTCTGCCGCATATAAGGTGACCACTACTTCCTTCACTTGACTCACAGAATCATAATGACACAATTGCAAATAAACCATACCACAGGTGAGGCTTGAACTTGTGGTGAGTGGAGTCGTAAAACTCCAGGCAAGCGCATAAGCCACTGGGCCAGCTGACTACAATAAGATTCATCCAACTAGGTATATTTATACATCATAGATGACCTTCCAGTTTCATATAGAGGTGTTCCTTTTACGGACTATTTTGTGGTCATTGCTACCCACCTTCGCACCCGTTGGCAACAACGCTGGTCTGACCTGCTAAATAACAAACTTCATTCTATTAAACCGAGTATAGGTTTCTGGCCTCCTTCTTGTCACCAATGTCGAGGTTGGGAGACTACTCTCTCCTGTCTTCGCATTGGCCACACTCGTCTTGCGCACGGGTATCTCATGGAGAGGCTCCCTGCCCCTCTGTGAGCATTGTCAGGTTCCAGTGTCTGTTCAACATATTCTGTTGGACTGTCCACTTTATCAACAAGCACGCAGAATTTACCTCCAACGGCGTCTTCGCTCTGCAGCCCTTTCTTTACCTTCCCTTCTTGCTGATGGACCCTCCTTTAATCCTGACTCTCTCGTTGACTTTTTGACAGAAACTGACTTACTACACAAACTCTGAAGATTATACCTCTAGCACCTCCCTCAGTCCCTTCTACCTCGATCTCTTGCTACCCTCTATCCCTGCACTATCCACTGTCCTGCTGCACTCCATACCCTACTAATCATCCATCTCCCGCTTACAATCTATTCTCCCTGCATCCTGTCCTGCCCTGCCGCGCTGTATAACCCTTGTGGTTTAGCGCTTCTTTTGATTATAATAATAATATACATCATAGAGAGGTTAACATAGGCTTCACTGTGACCACAAATGCAAGTTTTTTACAGATGAATCTCCCGCCATCTTGCAATGCATTGTCTACCCTAATACAGTGGACCCCCGGATTACGTCATTTTTTCGTTACAGAATGCTGTTCAAGTGCCATTACTGAACGAATTTGTTCCCATAAGGAATAATGTAAATTAATTAGTCTTTTTAGACCCCCCAAAAATACACTTACAAAATAAACTTACATAAAAGGGCGAGTTTGGAGACTATCATAAACCGGGGGTCCACTGTATTAACTAGCGTTGTTACAACCAGAACATCCCTCCATCTGTGTAACCTGCTATGGGTTTAGTACTTCCCATGAATATAATTACACTAGTCCTCTAAAGATGGGTTACTTTTACATGGCAGAGGGATTCTATGGATTGTGTTGGCGAGTTTAAAAAGAGCTTTCAGATAATATAGTTTCTGTAATGTGGCAGTAAAACATTCATTATAGTAAGATGACAATGAAAATATCTAGGAACCCTAAACAAAGCATCAGTGAACATAAATATGCAAGGAGACACTTTACCAATGCCTACAACATACAAACATCCAAAACCAGACATGTGTTACAGATGCTGTGGAATTTATTCTCACTACTGCTACCAACACTGTCCCTCAAAATACAAGGATTTTTATGATTGTGGAAATGCTTGCCAAAAACCCTACAACCCAGAACAATCATCACTTAGCTCCTCCCTCTAGCCTGAGCAGCACCTGACCCAACCCATATTGTACTCTGATTTCTTTTTCTCTGTATTGGATTGATAAAAGACCCTGGTAAGCAAAATATTTTCTTGACAAGGGTCCTAATTAATACCTAACTACAGCTAGGTGAGCAGTGCTGTATGACCCTTGTGGGTTTAGTGCTTAGTTTTTTTTTTAACATGTCAGCTGTTTCCCCACTGAGGCAGGGTGACCTAAGAAGAAAGACAAAACTTTCATCATAATTCAACACTTTCATCATCACTCATACATAATCAGTCTTTGCAGAGGCGCTCAAATACGACAGCTTAGATGTCCCTCCAAACTGCCAATATTCCAAACCCCCTCCTTTAAAATTCAGGCATTGTACTTCCCATTTGCAGGACTCAAGTCCGGCAAACTGGTTTTCCTGAATCCTTTCACAAGATATTACCCTGCTCACACTCCAACAGCTCGTCAGGTCCCAAAAACGACACGTCTCCATTCATTCCTATCTAACATGCTCATGCACGCTTGCTGGAAGTCCAAGCCCCTCGCCCACAAAACTTTCTTTACCCCTCCCTCCAACCTTTTCGGGGACGACCCCTACCCCACCTTCCTTCCCCTACAGATTTATACGCTTTCCAAGTCATTCTACTTTGTTCCATTCTCTCTAAATGACCAAACCATCTCAACAGCCCCTCTTCAGCCCTCTTGACTAATATTTTTAGTAACTCCACACCACCTAATTTCCACACTATGAATTCTCTGCATCTCCAGCCGCCTCCTCACTGCAGCATTTACAACCCATGCTTAACACCCACATAATTATTATTATAATCAAATAGAAGCGCTAAGCCACAAGGGTCATACAGCGCTGCAGGATGCAGGGAAAATGGGTTGTAAGAGGGAGATGGATGATTAGTAGGGTATGGAGTGCAGCAGGACAGTGGATAGTGCAGGGAGAGAGGGTAGCAAGAGATTGAGGTAGAAGGGACTGAGGGAGGTGCAAAAGGTATAATCTTGAGTTTGTGTAGTAAGTCAGTTTCTGTCAAAAAGTCAACGAGAGAGTCAGGATTAAAGGAGGGTCCATCAGCAAGAAGGGAAGGTAAAGAAAGGGCCGCAGAGCGAAGACGCCGTTGGAGGTAAATTCTGCGCGCTCGTTGATAAAGTGGACAGTCCAACAGGATATGTCGAACAGACACTGGAACCTGACTATGCTCACAGAGAGGGGCAGGGAGCCTCTCCACGAGATACCCGTGCGTAAGACGAGTGTGGCCAATGCGAAGATGAGAGAGTGTAGTCTCCCAACCTCGACATTGGTGACAAGAAGGCCAGAAACCTATACTCGGTTTAATAGAATGAAGTTTGTTATTTAGAAGGTCAGACCAGCGTTGATGCCAACGGGTGCGAAGGTGGGTAGCAATGACCGCAAAATAGTCCGTAAAAGGAACACCTCTATATGAAACTGGAAGGTTATGTACTGCTGACCGCGCAGCAGTGTCTGCCTGTTCATTGCCCTAACACCCACATAAGAGTGTTGGTACCACTATACTTTTGTACATTCCCTTCTTTGCCTCCATGGATAATGTTCTTTGTCTCCACAGATACCTCAATGCACCACTCACCTTTTTTTCCTTCATCAATTCTATGGTTAACCTCATCCTTCATAAATCCATCCGCTGACAAGTCAACTCCCAAATATCTGAAAATATTCACTTCTTCCATACTCTCTCCCTCCAATGTGATATCCAATTTTTCTTTATCTAAATCATTTGATACCCTCATCACCTTATTCTTATCTATGTTCAATTTCAACTTTCTACCTTTACGCTTAGTTGTTATTATAATAATAATAATACAGCTAGATGAACAAGGGCAATGGGTGTAGACTAGCATGTATGCATCGAACCATTTGTAATCTAAGAGCATTTCCACTGTGGTATGTTTAGTGGAAAATACACAGTGAAATAAGAGATATCGAATACTCTATACAGTGGACCCCCGAGTAATGAGCATAATTCATTCCAGAAGCCTGCTCAAGTGCCATTACCGAACGAATTTACTCCCTTAAGGAATAATGTCAAGTAGGTTAGTCCATTTCAGACCCCCAAAAATACACTTACAAAAGCACTTACAATATTATACTTACATAATTGTACGATTTCCGAGGTGACCGTAACTCAGGGGTCTGTTGTATTAGGGTTTTTATATTATGAATTATTATTTTCATGAGGAAATACTAATTGTGTGTCATACATAACCTAAGAAATGGGAGGTTATCAGGTTTCACACAAGGAAGAAGAGATATCTCTGATTCCTTATATCAAGAGCCCATCACTAGCATCAAGGCACTCTTTAAGGTGCATAGCATAAAATATAAAATTAGGTTGAATGTTTCAAACACAATTTTAAAAATGCTGAATCCTTAGGTCTCTGGAAGTTTCTGCATGAGCATATTTTTGATGACTGTATGTAGTTCAAATTTCTGTCCATTACACAATCCTGCCCAGTCATCACTATTGAGATTCCAGGTCATGACTCCTGCAACACCAGCATCAAGTACCCATTGTACCTGAAAGATAAAAAACATCTGTGGCTACAAAGATATTTTAAACCTAATGTAATAGGAATAAAAGGGAAACAAAAGCTTTAGAATATTTTAGTCAAAGTTCAAATTTTTTACAGTACAGTGGACCTCCGAGTAACGTAAAAACTTCATTCAAGAAGCCTGCTCAAGTGCCATTACCGAGCGAATTTACTCCCTTAAGGAATAATGTCACGTAGGTTAGTCTATTTTAGACCCCCAAAAATACACTTCCACAAGCACTTACAATATTATACTTACATAATTGTACGATTTCCGGGGTGTTCGTTACTCGGGGGTCCACTGTATCTATTCTTCATAAAATGTCTTAATCAACAATGTTATTCTTTACACATGCATTGTTCTTAGTCTAATATTTAAGTGTGGTTTTGGATATAACATTTTAAGAAGTGGGTAATGCTAAGTACAGTGGACCCTCGGTTTTCGCCGAAAATTCTTTCCAGAATGCTGCTCAAGTGCCATTACCGAACGAATTTACTTCCTTAAGAAATAATGTCACGTAGGTTAGTCTATTTCAGACCCCCAAAAATACACTTGCAAAAGCACTTACGAAAATACACTTAGATAAATGTTCGAGTATGGAGATGACCGAAAACCGAGGGACCACTGTACATGAGAGATCATTTAAATACATACAGGGATGAGAGTTTTTGAGGTCAGAATTGCTGTAATTAGGGTTCTAATTACTGATTCTTGTTGCATAATATTTGGCTTAAGATGGGAAATATAATCATGCTAGTATTAATTTTCTTGCTTTGTGCCATGGCCTGATGCAAACTGGCTCATACTGTGATGACCCCTTGATATTTTATTTTCTAATATTTTAACTACCTTCTATGACACAAATACAAGTTTATTTCAACATAATATAGTACATTGTTTATACAGAAAGCCCAGTTTCTTCTTTCTTTCAACGCACCGGCCGTATCCTACCAATGCCGGGTGGACCAAAAAGAAAAACGAAAGTTTCTCTTTTTAACTTTAGTAATGTATACAGGAGAAAGGGTTACTAGCCCCTTGCTCCCGGCATTAAAGTTGCCTCTTACGACACGCATGGCTTACGGAAGAATTCTGTTCCACTTTCCCAAAAGATAAGAGGAAATAAACAGGAACAAAAACTAGTTAGAAAATAGAAGAAAACTCAGAGGGGGTTTGTATATATATGCTTATAAATGTATGTGTAGTGTGATCTAAGTGTAAGTAACAGTAGCAAGACTTACCTGAAACCAGAAAGAAGACACCAGCAATCTTACTATGTAAAACAATTACAGGTGTCTGTTTCACACTCACTTGGCAGAATGGTAGTACCTCCCTGGGTAGTTGCTGTCTACCAACCCACTACCTTGGTAAGCCCATAGATTTTTTTTTAACACTGGCCGCTTCGCACCGAGGCAGAGTGACCCAAAAAGAAAGAAAACCCCCAAGAATCTGACCCAGCTCCCCATGAATTTAAAAGAAAACTGCTCCAATAAGAACTATTAAAGAATAAAGAGAAACTAAGTGTATGTACAGTGTACACACATACCTTATCATTAATGCTGATATCATCATCATAAGATACCCAATCTCTGTCTCTTACAGCATAAGGAACTTTGCTTTCATTATCAAAGTAACGGGTGGCTCCCTCTTTTACAAAGATGCAGGCCTCCAAATAGGTCATTTTTCCACCCAGTATACCTTCAGAAACTGCTGGGGCCCCAACACTGTATTGATCATTTTCAAGTAACCTGAAAATAAACAAAAAATGCCATTTTTTTTAACACGTCAGCCATTTCCCACCGAGGCAGGGTGACCCAAAAAGAAAGAAAAAACTTTTATCATCATTCAACACTTTCACAATCACTCATACATAATCACTGTCTTTGCAGAGGTGCTCAATCATCAATGAATGAAATTATTAAAGATAAAAAATTAAATTAATAGGATGCATACAGCTTTTTATTACATTTTTAAGTGTATATACCTATGCTGGATGTCTGAATTAGTTCTCTGCCCTAAGTACCTTATTCAACTTTTGGAAGTCTGCATATGTATAACCAAAAAGTACAATACAGTGGTACCTCGAGTTACGATATTTTTTCGTTCGAGAATGCTGTTCAAGTGCCATTACCAAACAAATTTATCCCCATAAGGAATAATGTAAAATAGACTAGTCATTTTACACCCCCAAAAATATACTTACAAAAGCATTTAAAAAAATAAACTTACATAAAAGGGCGATTTTGGGGACCATCGTAACTCGAGGTACCACTGTATATTTCATTTAATACTAAATTAACAGTACCTTCCTTTACAAGTAAAAAAGCTTTTTTTTATGTAATTTTACAACAATCTCCTTACAAAATAATCAACCATTATGTAGTTCCATCTGACTTGTCTACTAAAATAATTGCTTGAATACAACATTTAAAAAAAAAAAAAAAGATTCTGTGGGAATGTTTAACCCTTTGGGGGTCGACAGGCCTTCTCAGGAAAGTGTTTCTGGGGTCGAAAATTTTTGGAAAAAAAAATTATTTTTTCTTATGAAATGATAGAGAATCTTTTTCCGACCATAACGCCATCAAAATTATGAAATTTGATCGAAAACTAACGGAATTATACTTTCGCGAAGTTAGCAGTAGCCATGACACTTACGCATCAGCGATTTTGCCCACTTTGAGCCCTATTTTCGACAAATTCCAATGTTTCAGTCTCCTAAAATTATAGCTATTTCGCTAGAACTCCATTTCTTCTATCGTTTGAGTACAAGAAACTGCCTATTTACCAATTTCATCTACCCAAAATAGTGGTCAGAAAATGGCAATTTTCCAATTTCACACAAATTTCAAACGATGCCAATTTCAAAATAGGGTCCAGAGTAAACAAGGCAGACATTCCTGGCACTAAAATAACATGTTCTCTGTTCATTAGTCACGTCTCCAGGCCCCTGTTCCATTACTTTTGCTTTTCATTTTGAATTTTTATTCTCACAAAAAATAGAAGATTTACTGTTATGTATACAACTGCATCATTGTAAAAATGGTATAAATAATATCAGAGCACTTGTGCATGAATATAAGACTCGCCAGTTGATGTGTATTGGAGGCATGGTGTGATTTGTTTACTTTTGAACATCGTCAAAAATCGAACATTTTTGCTACTCTGAGCTCAATTTCAAGGTACTTGTCATTGTCATACTAATCAAAATCATCTCTATTTCTGTATTATATCTTCCATTCTATCAAATGAGACCAAGAAAACGAGAATACATCAATAAATACCATACGAAAATCGACTGCAAAGTCGCTGTTTTAATCGAAAAAAACGGTCAGAGTTTTTTTTCTCTCATTATGCAGTGTGTACTGCAGGATTTTTTTTTACTGCGCACACTGACCACACAGACCCATTCTTTCATATGTATGCCTACCAGACGTTTTCTGCTTAAATTGAGGCCGCTAGAATTTGGGCGTACTAGTACGGCACCAACCCCTGCTCGTAAAACGTACTAGTACGGCACCGACCCCGAAAGGGTTAAGAGATATAGACCAAAAAATTTAAATAAAAAAAAATTATTATTTATATTAGCTTACACAGACTGGACATATGGCATACATTATAATGTACTATAATAGATATTGTTCAATACAGTCGATTCCTACATATTGTCCTACTGTACAGCGCTGTATGACCCCTATGGTTTAGCGCTTCTTTTGATTATAATAATAATAATAATAATAATGTCCTACTGTATTTCAAGCTTTCCGTATATTGCTAATGAAATTTTGTTACCAAGATTACCCCTTCATGGGAAATTGACTGAGCCTTTGCATTGTAAAGATTGGAAAAATTGTTTGAAATAAAATTGGGTTTGGCTGTGGGATGGGATATTTTTCCACTGTGCCTAAGATGTGGCTGTTGTTTTAAGGAAAGGCCTAGCTTGGCTAGACTTTCCATGCTCCCAGTTGCTCTGTGGATGCTTCAAATGCCATACACTTGTGTTTTTCACTCCATTTTGATAATTTCATCAAGATATTGATCATGGCACCAAAAAAGAATGTTTGTGATGTTGAAGGTCCCAAGAATTTTACACAATAAGCTATGCCTGTTTTGAAAAAACTTGAGGTGATAAATGTTTAAAGGTGGTGAAAGGGTCACGGAGAATGTAAATGTATTTGGTATTAGAGAAACTGCATTTTATTTGATTCAATATGATCAGGAAGAAAGCCCTAAAATACTACAAGGAAAAAAAGTGTTAGGTAGTGGGTTGGTAGAGAGCAACTGTGCAGGGAGGTACTACCGTCCTGCCAAGTGAGTGTAAAATGGAAACTTGTAATTGTTTTACATGATGGTAGGATTGCTGGTGTCTTTTTTGTCTCAAACATGTAAGGTTTCAGGTACATCTTGCTACTCCTACTTACACTTAGGTCACACTATACATGCATGTACAAGCATATATATACACACCCCTCTGGTTTTTCTTCTATTTTCTTACTAGTTCTTGATCTTGTTTATTTCCATTTATCTCCATGGGGAAGTGGAACAGAATTCTTCCTCCATAAGCCATGCGTATCATAAGAGGCAAATAAAATGCCGGGAGCAAGGGGCTAGTAACCCCTTCTCCAGTATTATGTGACTAAATTTAAAAAGAAACGTTTGTTTATCTTTTTGGGTCACCCCACCTCTGGGATATGGCCGGTTTGTTGAAAGAAGAAGAAAAAAAAAGTGTGCAAGCAGACTAGGAAGGTTGCATAAGATTGTTTCTTATGGTAACTTCTTTATTTTAAAGTTTGCAATCAACTGCATAATTTCAGATTTTATGGGGAAAATGCCAACCAAGGTGCTGAAGGAAATTTCCCTGCAGAAATAGAGAAAATTATTTCTAGAATGGCTACAAGTCTGAGCAAGACCAGACCAGACAGCAACCCAGTAAGGCCGCTGCAGCCCTCTCTAATGATGTCAAGATCATCATACACCAGGAACCAGAATTTATATTTTTTTTTTTTTTTAACAAGTCGGCCGTCTCCCATCGAGGCAGGGTGACCCAAAAAGAAAGAAAATCCCCAAAAAGAAAATACTTTCATCATCATTCAACACTTTCACCACACTCATACATAATCACTGTCTTTGCAGAGGCGCTCAGAACATTTTTTAGAGTTTCACAAACTCATGCTTTTGACTGTAAACCTCTAGGCCTAGTAATGAAACATTATCCCTCCCTACAAATATTTCTATATCAACAAGGAATGACATTACATTGCAAGGCATCAAAAACGTCATTATTTGTGATGAATTTTTTTTTTTTTTTTGTAGGTACGTATTGAGAACATAACCCTATTTTTTCTATAAGTTCTTGAAATTACATATCATTATATTACACAGCCAATTTCAGGAATGTAATCCAAGCAATGTGTAAGCACCCACTGTATTTAGTTTCTTACCTCCATGTGCGTCCAAATGTAGGAATCCCTATAACAAGCTTCTCTTTTGGTACCCCTTTCATTATCAAATAAATAGTGTCCCAGTGAATGTTCATTGTAGAAAAAAAGCCCTTCTCATTACTGGAGTTGCTCAGTGGAGAATTATGGCCTGTGAAGGGCAAGTATGGCTTGTACATGTGATAGTTGTAGCCCATAACTGATACAAAGTCAACACACCTGAAACACACGAGAGTAACTACATTACATAGCAACGAAGCACATTGACAACATTATAAGCTCTCATGGCTAATACAACATTAATTTTAATTTACAAATAATTCACAAATTTTGAGATTAAATAAGATAACATTTTGATCTATCTTATTTCATCTAAAGTTTGTGGACAAGCTGTGAATTATTCCAGCCCTGGTATTGTGACTAATAATTCATTATTTCTCAATTCTTCATTATTTCTCAATTCTTCATTATTTCTCAATTTTTCATTATTTCTCTAAAGAACTGATCAGTTCATGGTAATGTTAAATGAATGTACTGTAAAAAGTTATAAAGAATGTGTCCAAATGAATTTGACAGTAGTATGATAATAACACCAATGAAAAGAGGACATCATGTTAAGCCATTCAGTGTTGCAAAGTAGAGGCTACACATCAGAGCAGAACAGCAACAGGTGTAAGATAAACACTGCAATTAGTGGGCAAGCCAACAAAGAACAAGAATGTAGTACAGTGGACCCTCGGTTTTCGTTCAAAATTCTTTCCAGAATGCTGTTCAAGTGCTGTTACCGAACGAATTTGCTCCTATAAGGACAAATGTAATTTAGATTAGTCGTTTCAGACCCCCAAAAATACACTTACATAATTGTTCGAGTTTGGAGGTGAACGAAAACCGAGGGTCCACTGTATATAAAGACACTGTAATAAGGCATCTCATATAAAAAATCATAAATAGCATCGGAGATAAATATGGCAATATTAGAGAGTAAAGCTGAGAGTTCAGTTACTTTTTTGGTTATGTTATGCTCATATAAGCGTAAGCATTACTTTTTAATGAGTAAAGACCATGAGGTTCCACGCATGGCACTTAGAACAATATTTACTATAGCTGTTTGGTAATAATTTATAGTTTGTAATGTATATACAGCACTGTATAATATTAAGTGGGTTTTGCAATGTGAATTGTGTTTTGGAGGAACAAAGTGTTAAATTTTTTTTTAAGTATTGGTTAGGTTAGGTTATAGTAGGTTGGATTCAGTTAATTTTGTTTCTAACCCAACCCAATCCAAGTGTATGGAACCTAATCTCGATAACCAAACATTAACATAACTTGACCTAGTAAATAATTATTCAATAGGAATCATTCCATACTGTTGACAACACTCTTAGTGTTCAAAAAGTTGAGAATTATTCCTACAAAGACAATTTGCACAAAACATAAATATTTGTTTCTGGGTTTGGATACATTACTCGTATGATAAAAAATAAGAAAATGGTTTAGTTCCACCAAGAAGCTAAAGTAAACAATGACTGGCACTTATTTTATCTAAGACCATTAATTCAAAGCATTAAATTTATATTTTTATTTGTTATATGGAAATGTGGTGATTAGATATGTCAAATGGTGAAGGGTTTTTGGTCCAAGGAATTGAAGCTGCACTCCCATTCTTCAGCTATCAACAGGTAGTCATAAGTGTATCATAATACTGTTCATAAGTCATTATAGATAACCATATTCAGAAGTGACATTTTACAATGACCTGACCTCAAAGTATTGGTCGCAAGAGAATTCGTCATTATATTGCTAATAATATTCATTATGTTGCACTGCAATTTTTTAAAGCCATACACAGTACGTGAGGTTTAATAGAGAACGTACTTAGCAAGCTGATCTATCTCATAAGAATTATCAATGATGGTCTGTGATGCTCCGACAGCCACAGTCAACAAGAGTGGAGGATGAGACGCTAGCTGAAAGTATAAAGTGTTTTACGCTAGAAGTTAAAATTAGTTCTATATACAGTACTCTCCCTGCTAAAGGTAAAAATTTGCAGTTATTTAAGTAACTCTAAGACAAGGCTTTTATAGATAGCATAAAACTTGTATGGTATGCCCAGGGAAATACAGCCCTCCTTACCCCATGATTTTTCAACATTATTGCCTGTTCTAGTACAAGCATTTTTTTTTTACCTCAATAGCCATTGCTCGCCAAAACAATTTGACCCCCCCAAAAAAAAATACATTCATCATTGTACAGTCAGTCACTGTCTTGTCAAAAGTGTGCTGACATCACAATCCAGAATACCCACCAACTGCAGCATCCCTTCCCTCCTTCAGAGTGGAGGCACTGCATAGATAACATAGATAAGAGTAAGGTAATGAGGGTATCAAACAATTTAGATAAAGAAAAATTGGATGTCACATTGGAGGGAGGGATTATGGAAGAAGTGAATGTTTTCAGATATTTGGGAGTTGATTTGTCAGCGGATGGGTTTATGAAGGATGAGGTTAACCATAGAACTGATGAAGGAAAAAAAGGTGAGTGGTGCGTTGAGGTATCTGTGGAGACAAAAATCGTTATCCATGGAGGCAAAGAAGAGAATGTATGAGAGTATAGTGGTACCAACACTCTTATATGGGTGTGAAGTGAGGAGGCAGTGAAGATGTCCTGTCTAAGGGCAATGTGTGGTGTAAATATTAAGCAGAGAATTCGTAGTGTGGAAATTAGGAGGTGTGGAGTTACTAAAAGTATTAGTCAGAGGGGTGAAGAGGTTCTGTTGAGATGGTTTGGTCATTTAGAGAGAATGGAACAAAGTAGAATGACTTTGAGAGCTTATAAATCTGTAGGGAAAGGAAGGTGGGATAGGGGTCGGCTCCGAAAAGATTGGAGGGAGGAGGTAAAAAAGGTTTTGTGGGTGAGGAGCTTGGACTTCCAGCAAGTATGCGTGAGCATGTTAGATAAGAGTGAATGGAGACGAAAGGTTTTTGGAACCTGACGAACTGTTGGAGTGTGAGCAGGGTAATATTTTGTGAAGGAATTCAGGGAAACCGGTTAGCCGGACTTGAGTCCTGGAAATGGGAAGTACAATGCCTGCACTTTAAGGGAGGGGTTTGGGATATTGGCAGTTTGGAGGGACATCTGATTGTCATATCTGGGCGCCTCTGAAAAGACAGTGATTATGTATGAGTGATGGTGAAAGTGTTGAATGATGATGAAAGTTTTTTCTTTCATTTTGGGTTTTTCTTTCTTTTTGGGTCACCCTGCCTTGGTGGGAGACAGCCAGCATGTAAAAAAAAAATCACATCATACTTAAACAATATTTTATTTTTCATATACAGTTCCAGTGTTGCCCAGGCCTTGAAGAAGTTAAGTTTTTCAAAGGACACTAAAATAAAATTACATTTGATAAATATGAGGCTGTGAAAATTAAAAAAAACATTAGTATTTTTAAGCACAAATTTTATGTAACAATTTGAGCAAAATGAAATCTAATAACGACAAAAAAATACGAGAGATGTTATTGAAAATTATTATTCTGTTATGAGTACACTGGTTATGTATGGCTGGTAATCTATAAAGGTATAGTATATACAACAACTACTAGCAATTAACATGGTTATCTAGTAGGTAAGCTAAATAATGGGTTTCATTATCTGGGTGATAATAATAAAATTATAATAATGACAAGAATATTCTGGTTACATCATGTTAAATTATACATGAAATTTATCAAAAAGTTACAGATTACAGTAATAAAAAAACTGGATTATACTGCTTGATATATTGTACAATCACTGGACACTCAATTGCATTTGATATGTAATGTCAAGTACAATTTCTTAGTACACTAATTTGTAGGGTTTTCTAAGGTACAGTACCATAGCATAAATTTCAATTTAATAGTGTAGAAATAACCAAATTAGCACATTACTGTACTATTTTTAATAGAGGTAGGAGTTCAAAGTAAGTAAGGAATTATAACTGAGATAAGAAGTAATCAGGGGTCAGTAACTGTAATAGCTGAGCTAATGAAAGTTTACCCCAAAGAAAAAATAGTAAGGGGATCTTGATCCAAGGAAATAGATCTGACCTCTACTACCTTATATAAAACTTGATTGCCTCCCAGGCCTCATTAGCTGTATGACCCCTGTGGGTTTTGTACTCCCATATGAAGATAATAATAATAATAATAATAATAATAATAATAATTTTTAACACATCAGCCAACTCCCACCAATGTATGGTGACCCAAAAAAAAAAAGACATTTTCACTGTAATTCAGTTATTGTCTTGCCAAAAGCATACCAACATCACTGTTCAGATAACCTTCAAGACTGCAACATCACCATCCCTCCTCTGCCCTCTGAATATTACTTTTGATAACCCCACACCTTCTAATCTCCAAGCTACAAATTCTCTGCATATACCAAATTGTTATGGCAAACAACAACATTCTAATTAACTACTATATTTTTCTCATTCCTAAGTAGTAGGTTGGTAGACAGCAACCACCCAGGGAGGTACCACCGTCCTGCCAAGTGAGTGTGAAACGGAAACCTGTAATTGTTTTATATGATGGTAGAATTGCTGGTGTCTTTTCTGTTTCATAAACATGCAAGATATTAGGTATATTGTCTTGCTACTTCTACTTACACTTAGATCACGCCACACATGCAAGTACATGCATATATACGTATACACACTCATCTGGATTTTCTTCTATTTTCTTAATAGTTCTTGTTCTGCTTTATTTCCTCTTATTTCCATGGGGAAGTGGAAAAGAATTCTTCCACCATAAGCCATGCATGTTTTTCTTTTTAGGTCACCCTGCCTTAGTGGGGTATGGCTGGTTCATTAAAAAAAAAAATTGTCTCATTGTCTGGTACCACTATTCTCTGGTACAATCCCCTTTTTACCTTCATGGATAACGTTCTTTGTCTCCACAGATGTCTCATAATAATAAATAATAATAATAATAATAACAAAAATAATAAAAGTTTAAGAGTTGGAATGGTAGACACATGCAAGTTAAGTACACTGACTGAAGGCAGAGTGCAAATCTGATTAAATTTATATTTTAATCAAATATATTTGGTTCTAGACTTGAAAATACATACCGACATACAATACCTTGAGAGCATTGTTCAACTGAAGGAGAAGGTAAGTGAACCACGTCTTCTCTTTTGGATTCTTCTTCCCAGGTGGCCAAGCAGGGAACTCCCAATCTAGGTCAAGACCGTCAAATCCATGGGTGGTTAGGAACTTATGCGCATTGTAAGCAAACCTGTGCGGAACAAAAAGTACTGTAATAATTTTTTTAAACTGACTACTGTACTGTACTGTAATCATTTTTTTTTCTGACTACTGTATTATTACTATTATTATAATCATGGAGAATACTAAGTTCGTGAGGGTAATTCTGTGCCACACAGCACAGATACAAGTGATGATGGGGAAGGAAAAGAAGTGGAGGTGGTGGTGCTGAAGTAAGGACATACCAGTAAGCAGAAAGGATGGGGGTCACAGATGATGTAGCAAATCAGTGTTATTTAAGAAATCATAGTGAGTCTGCAGAAAAAAGTGAGACCATCAGAAAAAAAGGCAGACAAAGTAAGCATGCCAGGGCGTCGAAAAAGACACCTGTTCAATGAGCTACAGAACTGCCAAGAAGCATTCACAGCATCACCCTAGAACAATGAACACAGGTATGAGAATAAACAGAAAGCTGTAATTTTTGGGGGTAAATGAGAATTAATTAATTTATATACAGTTTCACTTAGTGAAACAGATAGCCATACAAGACACTAATTTATAAATACTGTACTTATATGTATAGTTACTATGCATACAGAATTAATAATAACCTTTTGTTTAATACAAATTGCATTTTACTTAACACAGGTAGTTTATGATTCATGCTGACTTTGTGACTTACACCGCAACTGCTATACGATCTTGAACAAGAGAAGAGAAGCCAGTAGCAAGACTCAGGAGCACACAAAGGTCTGGATTCTGCTTCTTCATAGCCACAACCTCAGCATATACCTTTTATGGATAATAACACATATACAGTACAATTTCACATACCTGGAATTTAGAATTTTCAATCTTCCCTCCATCTGCCAGTAGTTACAAAGTGATCATTAGGTGGGGATAGTTGCTAACAAATACTTGTGCTTACATTATCCATGAATATTTTATATACCCTGGTGCTTCATTCTGAATACAAAATTGCCATAGTACAAAAAACAGTAATGGGAGAAAGTAACTCCTTTAATTCAATTTTGGTAGTAATTTCATTTAGAACAGTGCTCCAGTCTTATACCCAGACACATCAGCTTATAAATAAAACTTTAAAATACAGTTATTTTTACCTTAAAATCTCCTTCGTCCACTGGGACAATAGTGGTGTTTTCAATTTTGGCCTTAGAAATAATAATATGTGTACAAAGAGTTGAATCAATATCCTTTGTGGTCAGAGGGGTTTCACTGCTTCCATTGTGAGGGATTGAATAATAGCATAAGATTTTTTTATCTGTAGAATTTCCATTTTCCAAATAATTCTTGTATGCTGAAAATTTTTAAATATTTGTTAGTGAAAATATGGTACCTATGCATAGCTACATAACACCTTAAACTACACAACTTTTATGAATGAATTACAAGACGATTTAATAAGTACTTCAACCACGGCAAGTTTTTAAAAAAAATATATGATGAACAAATTATTGAAGATGGGACACCATGAGAACAGCACTGCTCTTGTAGCTACAAATAAATAATTACCAAACTCTGCTCTAAGTGCTCAACACATACTGGTATGTAAGATATATATTATGAAATACACTAAAGGAGAATACCATGATGTTCAATGCAGGCACAATTTCCAAAGTATGATTTACAAAGCAATTAGAACCATTTTGTTATTCAGTGCTTTTAACAAAAATTTGCTATCATTAATTCTCTGCCAATTTTCAACTCAGTTGAAGCTGGCCCAAAGTTCAAGATTCAATATTGTGCTAAAAACCTTAAGTTGGACCTATACTTAACATTCTATATTCAACATAATTTCCTCAAACCCCATAAGTTTCCCCACTAAGTCACTCACAAACAATAATTTTAGGCTAATACCAATACCATCAAGATTAACTGCTACCAACCGACACCGATACCGTCAATTTGGCATACCCCTATGTATTGTATTCAGTATCTTCAATCATCTGATATCAAAATCATTAATCTGTTAGAAAATAAGGTATTTAAAGTCACCTGGCTTAGTGAATATTTATCACTGATTTTCTCTAAGGTGTTATCACTTACACACAATAATGAACTCATTCTCCTCAGTCATCTGATACCAAGTGCAATACAAAATACACATTTACAAAAGCCACCACCTGGCTTGGTCAATCATTAACTTTGAAATTGTCATTGCCAGGAGGTGGTAAGCCTAATTATAATTATAATCATGGAGGAGCGCTAAACCCATAGGATTATACAGCACATCTGGGGGGGGGGATGGAAGGTATTCAGGGTCAATTCAGGGAACCGGAGCACAGATCCAATTCCCTAGATCAAGAGCCCCTCACCAGGGTTAAGGAACCTTCCTTGATGGGTGTGGTAACACTAATCCACCATCAGTGGATATGAATTTTTGATAATTTCCCAAAACAATTTGCACGGAAATATTTACTTATGTCATGGTGTGCATTGGCTTTACATAACGTAAAATGTAAACTAATGCCCGAGTTCAGCCGAGCAGCTGTCGTAAGATACAGCCATAACATGACTCAATTCTCAATATAAATTTCTTAAAGAGTAATGAGGTATCTTCCACTTCCTTGGATTAAGTAGGTACAGGTACACATAAGTACAATTATCATACGTATTGTAAATTACCTTGGACTCATTTCTATTGGGGTTCTCATTATCTCCCATTATATGACTCTATAGGTTTAGCACTTTCCAAAGATAATAAACATAAAAAAAAAAAAAACTTTTTTACTTGGTAAGCATCTATACCAACCTTTGAGAGGTACATAGTGACTGGAGGACTGACTGGAGGACTGACGGTGGTCCTGCCTGAGGGAACAATTATACACATCACAGCCACAGTAACAAAGAACAATCATCATCAGAATCCATATTAATCCTAAAATTATAATTTTCCTTGTGTTACTCTTGACAACCTGTGACGCCATATTAAACTTCGTTTATATGTGTTGTATTTTACAACACTCTTGATGACAACTGTTGACTATTCACACACACTTGTGATGATGAGTTTGATGCTTTTATATCCAGAGTAACATAAAATATTGCTCATCTTGGGCCACTCAAGGTCGTCCAGCCTCCCGCCAGAGTCCATAACACCATCATATTTTACTACAATATTAATCAATAAACTACAAGCATGATTGTCACCTGTCATTATTCTATTATATCCAAAACGTAAATGATATTCATTCACACTTTTTCAAGGCTCAAGCAAAAGTTATATTGTTTCTTTGAAGGTATAATGTTGACTAATATCGCATCCGTACCGACGACTGACTTGGACTCAGCATCACGTGACCTTAACTAACTTGTTGGTAAACAAATCGTTCGGGGAATTCCCGACTGAAGTTCATATCCGGATTAAAATTTTGATGACTTGGAGGATTAACAACAACAATAATAATAATAATAATAATAATAATAATAATTTTATTTCTTCAACTACATGACACTATTATATAGAAAGCCGCTTATTCTGCGGAGCACTTTGGGCAAATTAGGTCAATTTTGTCCCAGAATGCGACCCACACCAGTCAACTAATACCCAGGTACCCATTTTTACTGATGGGTAGACATAGACAACCGGTGTAAGGAAACACGCTTAATGTTTCCACCCTTGTTTTAAGACTTCACCTTCACTCTTCTCCGAATCAGCTCTGCCGCTGGACTGGTTCTCCAGGACAGACGCATGACTTACGAGCAAGATTTTCCCTGGACTTAACGGGAATTCCTCAACAACTCCTCTCTAGTTTCTAACTTGTGTGCGTTAGAGGGTGTTGCAGAAGATCTCATCTACCTTTGGATACCTACAGTGTGGTATTTCAACCTCGTGGTCCCAGGAGATTCACCATCTACTACGGAGACATACCACCTACAGAGAGACAACCATCATCTATTCTCCCCCTCTCCGGTTATTACCTCCTGTCTCACCAACAGACCTGAACCACAACGGATATATATATTTTTTATTTCTATTTAATTTTATATTAAAATCCAGAAAAAACCATCTTATTATAAATATCCTTCGGTTTACTATTATTTATTAATTTTTCCATCAATATTTTGTTCCACCTTTTTTAAAGTAAGGTAGACAAGCAAGAGCTTTGCCACCAGGCCACGGGCTACCGTGAATCTGTAGTGGAGGGATGGCGGGGTAGGGGTCGTCCTAGGAAACCATGGAGTGAGTAACGGAGGTTTTGTGTGAGAGAGGCTTGGACATACAGCAAGCATATGTGGGTGTTAGGAGTGGAGACAAATGTTTTTTTTTTGGGACTTGACGAGCTGTTGGAGTGTGAGCAGGGTAATATTTTGTGAAGGGATTCAGGGAAACCGGTTAGCTGGACTTGAGTCCTGGAGGTGGGAAGTCTAAAGGAATGGTGGGGATATTTGCAGTTTGAGGGGCAGCTGAACTGTAGTATCAACACACCTCTGGAAAACAGTGATAAAATGAATGACAGTTTATTTTTCAGGTTACGCTATCTCAATGGGAGATGGCCAGTGTGTTAAAAAAATTATACTCAACAATACAGTATGAAATTAATTTTTGCTCCCCCTTAAAAAAAGTTTTTAGCCATTTCATAGAAATGACTACTGGTGCCGTAAGCAGTTTTTTAAAATAAAAAATAAAAATGTAATTATATGGTACTTCTAAAACATCAATGTGAAACTAGCCTATCACTAGTGCATGCTAGTGTATTTACAGGCTAACTCAGCCTCATTTGTGCATTGCACAAGAGTAATGAATAAAATAGCCACTACATTGAAAAACGTCAGAAATGGTTATTATTATTATTATTATTATTATTATTATTATTATTATTATTATTATTATTATAGTAATTATTATTGTGTTAGTTACGATGTTCCAAAATGTATTAGCTAGGAGCTTTGTTTAGCCTGAAATAAATCGCATTAATTCATTACTTCTTTATCTATTTAATATTCTAGAGTTATAGTTTATCGTAATAATTAATACTGAAATTAATAAGAGATATTAAATGAGGTTTGAGTCAGTTATGATTTTTTTTAGAAAGTGTTGTTGTATAGAATGTTTTGTGAGTTAAGCGAAATTTTGGAGGGAAAAAGTTGATCAGATGGAGGCTGGGTGGGCACGAGGCGACATCTACAGCAGGTTTTTTCTCGTTCGAGCAGCATTTTTAGGGCAGAATGCGTATTCCCGCTGCTGACAAGTTAGTTCATAACCATTGTTAATGTGTACTGTAATTAGGGAAGGTTGTGTATTGATGTAGAGGCGTTTTCTGATGAAATAATCACCTGGGAAAAGCCAGCTCCCAAGTCTGCAAAGTTATGCTAGTATTCTTTATTGTTTATGTATATTTTTCTTGTACCGTTATGGTATATTTAATGTTATATACTGTGAAATTAGAATTAACTATATGACTAGTAATAAAGGATGGAAATAAGTTTTGTTTTTTTTGGGGGGGGTCGTAAGTAATTTACACTCTTAATTGTACCCCCTTTAAGGGAGGTTCCTTGACGCTGGTGAGGGGCTCTTGATCTAGGGAATTAGATCTGTGCTCCGGTTCCCTGAATTAAGCCTGGATACCTTCCATCCCCCCCCCACAGGCGCTGTATAATCCTACGGGTTTAGCGTTTCCCCACGATTATAATAATCTTAATTGTACTTATGTGTTCCTGTATGTAAATAAACTTACATATTTATGTTGTAGTCATGTGACATAGTCTAGATTAGGCTAGGTTAGCTTATCTTAGTCTAACTACCTTTAAATCTATTTTTCTTTTAGTGGCTTACAAAATTCCTGATATTACTTGTCAAAGGTGTTTAGTGGAACTTTCTCTGTTAATTTATCTTCCAGCCTGTAGCTTACCTTAATACCGTCTCTGGTTTTTAGGCTATACCTTATCTAACCTAACTTTCATGGTAATACTGATTTTCTTAGGTTAGGTTAGGTGAGGTTTGTCAGGAAACAAGACAAGTGTTTCCTGATGCGGGTCTTAGTCATATGATGACCCACAGCTGGAGCTTTTGGTCATCTGACCGAGACCTTCCACTGGCTTACCCCACCGTTTTCTACACATATGCTGCTATGTATGATAATCTATGTAACTATTTGTGTATACCTGAATAAACTTACTTACTTACCACCCCTTTAAAAAGTATGGTTATAATTATAGCTAAATTATTATTATTTTTTAGATTTCTTTAGTATCTGTGATTTATGCTTGCTATACTTTGCTACATTTACCCCCCACTATGTAGCCTAGTCTGTGTCTGACGACCTAACCTAGCTCTGTATCTTTAGTTTACCGTATTAGTTATAGAACTGTCTGTGTCTTTAATTTATCATTTACCATTCATGCTAACCTATATTTTGTTTTCATGTTTCATGTATTATTTGTCTATTTTTTATAGGTTACTTACGTCTGTTTTGTTCATTTTGTTGTGTCTGATAACTGTGTCATCAGAGTTTTGTCAATTATTTGTCTACCCTATCTTAGCAAGATATTTTTTTGTTAATATAGAATTATTTGTTGTGAGTTATTGTATGAATTCTGTAGCAAAACTAGACCATTTTTATGGGGTTTGCCAGCAACGAGGTACTTTGAGGAAATAGCAGTGATTTACTAGAGATCCTGCCGAGCTTAGCGTTTCCTGGTGGAAGCCACAAGTATTACCCGAGGTCAAACCAGGTATGTGGAGTAAAGAATGGGAGGAATTAATAAGATTCTGGCCTAAAGAAGGAACTTCTGAGTGGCCATATAGGACCAGGTGGTGTTATGGCAGAACTCTTTGGCGATCACCTGGTTAGAAAGGTCTTGTGTTTACTTGGTTTGACCCTGTGTTGTGTCCTCTTATTTTTTCAGCATTATCAATTTATAAATTATCTGGCAATGAATAATTTTTAGGGTAATACATAAACGTGTTACAAGATTTAGTGATGGGTGTCCTTACGGGTATCTGACCAATGTTTTCAAATATAGGTGTTTGCCATTTTTTCCTTATCTGTGCCGAGTTTGTTTGTTGTAATGTGTTTTTTTTATTATTAATTGTAAGATTTCTTTAATATTTTTTAATATATTTTTTTTATTTTGGTTCCAAATATTTCATTGTCTATGCCAATTTTTTCTTTTAATGTATTTTTTTTTTTGTATTGTAAGATCTGATTTTGAATATTTTCATTTACCCCTGAGTCCTGTGTACACGATCCATGGAGGTGTAAACTGTTTTATATATATATATATATATATATATATATATATATATATATATATATATATATATATATATATATTATATATATATATATATATATATATATATATATATATATATATATTTTATATATATATATATATATATATATATATATATATATATATATATATATATATATATATATATATATATATATATATATATATATAATTTTCCCTAGGAAGAGTCAAATCCTGATAGGATGCCTACTGCTCATTTCCAAGCGACGTTTACCCTTATAGCCAGTACCTACCAGAAGTAAAAACCTTATACCTTTTATGTGCTGTGACTATTGGGGTTTCCTGCTCTAGCCAACTTTCTCATCTCTCCCTTCTGTTGGAACTGTATTTTCTTTCAAAATTACGAACTATTTGGGAATGAATTTGAGCCTTTTTAATGTGAGAACGTGTGGGTAAGCAATGAAACTTTAGGTGAATGATAGGAAATCGAAGATACTTGGGATTAGTGCATAGGTTTGGAAACTGAATTAGTCTTGTTTCATTGTTACGACAGAGAAATTCCATTAAAGATTTGCGGGATACAGTATACTAATGATAGGGCTGAGGCGTGAGCAGTGAATTCAGGTCACGTTCAGCGCACTATTAATCAGAGGAGGAAACTTAAATCATACCATCTAACAACAATGCAGTCATACCTGTCAACACCTTACTGCACGATCAGACATTCTTTGTTGTTTATGCATTACCTTTATCTCGAGGCAGTGATGAAAGTGCAAGTGGGGGTATATCATTTTACTTGGAATTCCAAGTGTGAATGGTTGAGCAGGGCGGTGGTAATATTGACTTGAGAAAATGTACATTGTGAGTATACATGAAATGGAAGGTGGGTGGCTTACATTGGAAATTTCAACGACGGAAGTTTGTTTGTTGGGAATTTGGTGATGGTTTGTAGGTGCTGAAGGCGGTCATAGTAGTTGAGGAGCTGGCACACACATTTGCCTACATAGCTTGTATGGAATATTACTAAACCACCTGTGGAATGTAACATGTGCTGCAGTGTATGGGTATGTATTAGTGTCACACATACACAGTGCAGATTGTTTGAGATCTCAACTGCTCACATTTCTGTTAGTTTTATCACATTTCTTTATCTAAAATCTGTATTTAATATCGTAAACATAACTATTATACTAGATTAACTAACCAAAATGAATATTGGTGATAACTTCAGTTCGATAATAGGTTATCTGTCACTAGAATATAGAATATCCTCTGTTCTCTACCAAGGTTTTAGAAGCAGTCTAAAGAAATGTCCCTAGGTACATCGCAGGTAGGAATTCTCGGTCCCATGCTCTACTTAAATGCTTTACCTACCTAACCTATACATAGAGCTATAAGCTATGCTCGTGTCATGATCCATACAACAGGGCATAAGAGTTCCGTCTAAGTTATTATGTAAACATTGAAGCCTGTGATTTTTCCCACTAATATAGACTGAAACTGATTACGTTTGTGCGATATGCTGCTATTTTTAAATTTTACGTGGCTTCCAGTCACGTTTTCAAAGTCATGTGTTAAATGAGTCGTGGATAGAGAGAGGGAGTTATAACTCCAACATGCGAGCTATGATTTACAAGTTGGCACATCTCCGCACACTATATACACCGAGAAATGTGTATATACAGTGTATATACACCCAGAGTTTACTCTGATCCTTGTTTTAGGAATTAAAAGATTTGTGGTGAACAGTCTTAATGAACCTCGAGTAATCGATAGGCTTTCAAATCAATATCCCTACTAACGAACCTACGCTGTCATTCAAACTTCATATAAAGCGTAGTATACTGATAATAATCTAGATAAGGTTTATTAAAAGTAATGTCTTGGAGGCTAATGTTTGGTTAATTGGGTTTAAAGCATATCAAGCGCACTAAGTCATCAAGGGTGAATGCAACCTGCATTGAAGTTAGCTTAGTATATGTACACGAGAGACATACATGTCTCGGTGTATGTAATCTTGTATGTTTAGAAAATAGCCTGTGCTTATAAGAGGAACCTTACGACGTTTCCGTCCGTCGTGGGCAATTGTAGTCACAACGATGGTTAGAAAACAAGAGGACTAAAAACAGTGATGGTGGGCGGGGAAAGAAGGGAGTGTAGTAGTAGTAGTAGTAGTAACAGCAGCATCAGTATGAGTAGCATCAGTAATAGTAGCATCAGTAGTAGTAGTAGTAGCAGCAGCAGCATCAGTAATAGTAGTAGTGGTGGTGGTGGCTTGTGCTTCATCAAGATGCAGGGAATCGAACACTTACCGGCATGAGAGGAGGGTTACCAACATTTCCCAACAGTTGTTACCTGACTGGTGGTGTGAGAGGGTGTGTTAATGCCTTTCCGGGACTCTCTTGTGCATGTGCTTTCTTTTCATCAATATACAAAATCCTCGAAGGCTATGATAAATGTATTGTGCTGTGTTAGTTCCTCTGGTTAGTGTGTGATGATTATCGACGGGAATTTATTGTCACTATGAGATGAGTAAATTTTATGTTGGATTCTGAACGGGTGGAATAACACCAATTTTGGTTTATTTCCATTTATTTCTGGAACTGTTTTCATAAGGTAAGCTTTTGTCAAGTACTTTGGATTACAATAAATGTTTGTATGCAAAGGTGCCTCAAGGGTGATGTAGGAGGGTTCTTGGTCCAAGCAACTGGACTTATCCTTCCCTTCTTTGGATTGATCCTGAATGCCGCCCATTTCCCAGGCGATACATGACCTCTACGGGTTTATTGTTTCTACCTGGTTAAAACGAAATCCTATTGCATGGATATTTTAATGATTGAGAAAAATTGACACATTACAAATGTGACATTTTCATTACACGTGACACGTTTTCATTAAAATGACGCATTTTTATTACAAATGTGACGCGTCTGTATTACAAATGTGACGCGTCTGTATTACAAATGTGGCAATTTCATTACAAATGTGACACATTTTTATTACAAATGTGACAGTTTTCAAGATATGTAAAGTAAGTTATTTAACTGTAGTGCATCATCTTTTCTCACGTGAAACATATGCATCTTGAAAATTGAGATTAAGATTTTCAACTAAAATTCTGATATTTTTTTTTTTTTTGTAAAAATATAGTTTAGAGAACTTTTAACATTAAATTAAAAAAAAAAAAATTATCTGCAATTTCAGTTTACTATTAAAAATGTAGGGAGGGGGAAAATACTCATGTAGTGTAATTGAGAGTTTTTACAGATAACGTTTTGCTCACACTATTTTTTTTTCAAGTGTAAGCCTTGAAAAAAAAGGCCTACAGCGTTCGCGAAATGTTGTCAGTAAATAATTTCATTAAACTGCATTTGTGCCACTGTTTCCAGTGTCGATATTTTATACCATTTTTCCTCCATGTAGGGGAGATGAGTACATGGAAATATTTTGAGCTTTGTATATTTCAGTCAATCGCCGAGAGATTTCAATGCCGCACGGGACTGACTCATACCAACCTGGCATGAATATATCAATATATATTCTCACGTGTAAATCTTTCTTGATGTGTCTGCACTGAGAACAACGGTCCATGTTCACTTGGAGGGATATACATCTCCGTTTATATGCCTGTTATTGGGATGGACGTATTTTTGGTGGTAAGAATGCACCTTAATGACCCTAGAGAGTATACCTGGAGAGGGTTTCGGGGATAAGTTTCACCGCGGCCTCGTGTGTCGGTAGGTTTTCAACTCAGCTGACCAACCATCCTAAATTTATTTTGGTAGTTATGGTGTTGTCACTAAATATTTATTTAAATATCTGCGTTTAGCAGTAATTATAAAAGTAAATATTTTGAATAATTTATAATTATCGTGTTGTGAAACCTTTAAAAAATAGACTATAATGAGGTTATCTGCAGAAGAGTGCACTGCTGTCTAGCTATTGATTCTCTAGAGAGTGGTCAGGATAGTAAAGCAGAAGTCTCTCTCCCTACCCTTTGCCCACAGCTTGCATGAAGAAGTAGAGGACGGGATTGGTAATACGGATGTCGCTCCTGAAGCGGCTGCTGCCACCATCTCGACCACCACTCTAACTTGTTGGTAATACTGCTACTTTGTCTTATGTTAGCGACGATCTTGAGAAATTCAACAGATGGAACAGCATCAGGGAACTTCATTATTGTCTGGTTTAGGCGGAGAGTTGGTTAATGGAGTCGAAGGTTCCTAGTTAGGCTTTGTTCCTCGTGTAGACGTAGATCATGTTGTACAGGAGTTTCGTTGATGTCATCATGTACTATTGGAGTTGGGTCGATATCAGGTTCAGAGGAGGATTGTTGAGCGACTTTCAAGATCTGGGTATCGGTCTGTAGGCGAGTGATGGCTGCATACGTAAGAGGTCTTGGTGGTGCTAAGTTTCTGTCTAGAGCTTCCTCTTTATTATTTCTTTTCTAAGAGTAATTGCTTGCAAGAGGTGACTAGGTTTGCCTTACAGTGAAGATATTTTCATTGGCTAGTAAAAGTGATTTTCTGAAGATGTAACCCTGACTACTGCATTCAGCAGTGCCCTTGAGTGGGCAGTCGTTAGCACATTGTGGACTGACCATTCTCATACCATGCCAATCGCTGTAAGTTGTGCTGGCCCGCCACAACGCAGCCTACCGTGATTGTAGGAGTAGCGGTTCTAACAGGGAGTCAGGTGGTATAGTTTAGGTTCAACGTTCCTTTGGTTCATGTAGTAACAAGAGATGCGTAATCCTTCTCGAACAATTGCCGAGCCATGGAAATTTCAGAGAACCTGATCTTGATCATAGATGAGGCATGGGGTATTAGAATAATCTCATGAACCTTGACTCAGTCGTTGAGGTCCACGATTTGTCTTCAGGTCGTAGATTAGTTACTTGGTGAGTGCACGGTCCATTCTTTTGACAAACACCAACCTCTTTCAGTGCTGGAGGTGGTACCACTTCGTAATGGCAGAAGCTGCAACGATTTTGTCATCATCGTCGCTGAAGCAGTCCTCAATGGAGTCTTAGTGGCGATCAGGATAGTGAGTTTTACTTGGAGTAGTCCTTAGGATACCAGCTCTCTGTCTTCATCAAGTCGGTGGTTCCTCCACGGAGTGGCTTGATTTTGACACGGTGGGCTTGCATAATGCAGGCAGTTCCCCTACCATAATGAGGATTGAAGGGAGCAGCAGTGTGTGAACTGCTGCCACTCCTCCTTCGCCCAGAGCGAGACTGATAATCCAGTATTTGAATTCTAAATGTATATAATAGTTCATTATTTTGAGGTATAAGGGTACATAATACTGTAGTATAGAAGTGCATTTATCGAAGTATAAAGAGTCCAGTCTTTTGAGGTATGAGGGTGTATAATACTCAATTCATTTGAATCTTGTAATATGAAAAAAGTTTCCATTGTTTTATGACATTAAGTAATGCGAGTCTATTGTTTTGGGACAACTAAGATAAAGAAGTAAGATATAATCAGTTGGTTTTTGATAATAGGAAGCAAAATAGTGTCAGTTGTTTTGATATTTTTGTAAGTTTTTCCGAGACAAACGAGGCTACAGGTGGCGATGATAATAATAATAATAATAATATTTATCTCTACAAGTACATGATAATAGTGGTACAGCAGGTAGTGGTGGTAGTCGAGTGATGATAATAGTGGTGGGTAATGATGGTGGTAGTGTTGGTTACAATATTTGCGTTATTGACTATTTTATTGGCAGTGAATAGCAGTAATAATGGTAGATATGACGATCATAGTGAGGGTAGTGGTAGTGATGAGGGTGATAGTTGAAGGGTGAAGGTGGAACGGGAGAGGGAAAGAGGGGAAAGGAAATACAGGGAACACTTGGAAAAGACAGATAGCAGAGGACTTGGAAAGTCCACAGGGAGGCTATCTACTTAGAAGAGCTATTTTCTACTGTCATAGTACTATCATGTACTGTGAGTGTGAGTCAAGGATAGAAAAGCAGAAGTATTAAGTGAAGAAGGAGAAAATGAGGAGGGAATATTAGGATTGAAGTAAATAAGGAGAAAAAGGATCACCTCAGTAGGCTTGCTTGACTTACGAGGCTAGTGTGGATGCTGGCAAAGCTTTTGACGACAAAATTTATATAATTTCACTGTACAAAGCGAATGCTGATTTACAGGCGACATTTCGCCCATGCATTAATAACAAGACCTGCATGGTCGAAACGTTCTGTGAATAAGGTATGCTATTGAGGTTGGTGTTATTTATAAATTGTCACTTAACCGACCCTGGACGTTGGGGGGATGGGGGAGCACTGATGCTGGTGGTCTTGATGCAAGGTATTTTATTCATCCTTCCCTTCCTCGGATCATCTCTGATTATCTTCCATTCCTCGTGTGTTATATCACCCATGTGGATTTAGTTTTTTATATGGAAATATAATTTATCAATTGTGTAAACAAATTTGAATGTTTTCCAAAGTGTTTATTTCGTAGTTTGTTTCACTTAGACTTAATTTTTTTTCACACCCTTATTAATTTTAAATTTTTAATTTATATGTTTTACGGCTGCTTCTGTTTTGGTTTAATATTTTCAGTGTAATATAAGCTGTCTCCACCTGTTATTTATAAACCTGTCAGTGGTTTAACTGCTGTAAGAGTGAAATACAAGAGGAAACACAACATTTCCTTCCATTCTGAACATTGAGGATATAAATAAAACTTTTTATTTGACAGTGAGATATATCGTGTCCATGTAGATGAAGTCTGTTGATAATTCGTTTATGGTGGTGAATCTCTCTCTCTCTCTCTCTCTCTCTCTCTCTCTCTTGGTGATTAAGGGTAAAAATTGTGCTTGTCATGCAAGAATGCCAGGAATCTGTTTTGACAGGATGTATACACCGAGAGGTATATATCTCAGCGTATATATACTAAGAGTTTAATCACTGTTTTAGGAATTACAGTAGTCTTGTCTGGTGGTGAGAAAGTTACGTGCGGCTTTAATGACCTTAGTGTAGTGGATAAGCTTCAAACCCCATTAACCATCTTATTGTGTAAGATTATATATGCAGTAAATTGTTCAATCAAGACAGTAATGGTTATCAATCCGCATTTGTCTTCGTGAAGCGAATTTTTAATAGTGACAACTAACTCTTTGAAGTAGAGTTGTTTCTATTGGGGGTCATCTGGATATTATTGCGATTATTTATAGGGATACACAAGACACGTAGGGATCATATCTCAAAATCGACCCCTGCAACCACAAATGAGTACAAATTGGTAAGCACAGCGACTGGTCAATGGGAGAAAGTCAGTGGCGCAAGTCTCCAGACTACCACTCTACCCACCCACTTCATCCCCGCCTATCACCTACCACTCCGTCCCACCTACCGTTTAACACCACGTACATCCTGCCGGAAGTTCTCTCCCACTTCCGAGTTCCCATCATTGAGAATAACGTAAAACTGCCAGTTCCATGACCAAGCTTAACGACCGGCCAGTTACACCCGGAGTCCAATGATTCATTATTAGTGTTTTCCTGTTAATGTTAGGTAAAAGGACTCGTGTGCAACTAATGAGACATATTATTGTGGCAACGTTTCGCTCTGGTAACGACAGAGCTGGAGAGCGAAACGTTGCCGCTATAAAATGTCTCATTAATTGCACGTGTCCTTTTACCTAACACATTGTCGGTAATTCTACCAACATTATTACAATTCCTCGGTAATGTTTTGGATTAGGCTGTTGGGTCATTGAGAGTTTTTGTTTGAGGAGCAGTTAGGTCACTAAGAATCTCCTTATTAAGGAAAGGTTTCGCCCATGGGATGGACAGAGCCCATATTGAGCGAAACATTGTTTATTAAATATCATAGGTGTTGTAAAAGTATTTTTAACCTACAGTCTGTTGGTGTTGAGAGCTAACTAGTACTTTCATGTTATTAATTGAAGGGCAGTTGGGTCATTAAGAGCTAACGACTGCAATTTAATTCACGTAGTTAATGATAAAACCGGGTTTGTAGTTTTTATCGTCGTTTTCTAAAGACATTAAATGAAGCCTAGAGGCCAGTTTTTCACTATGTTTTTGTTAGGAGAAATATATATGCCTCCCAGTATACATAAGGGGGATTGCCAATAGACCCCTGGTTGTCTTCAAGAGCTGGAAAGATACCTAAAGTGAGTACCTGACCAGCCGGCTGTGCTTCGTACGTTGGATTACGTGCGAGGCCTGGTCATGGACCGGGTCGCGGGGGCGTTGACACCCGGAACATTCTCCAGGTAGCATCCTGACTTGAATATAAATCATATGATTTGTTCGGTAGAACTTTTGATCATGTAACAGATCAAAATGTGTTTCAGTATAAATGAATCGCAAAATCGTAATAACACTTGCTTGACATGGGTTCGATTTGGATGGATGCGTGGGTCCGTTGGCCCACACATCCATCACAGCCTGGTTAATCTGGTACTTGCCTGAGGTAGTGATCTAGTTTCCTCTTGAAGACTTCCACACTTGTTTCAGCAGCATTTCTGAAGTCTGCTGGTGGTATGTTGAATAGTGTGGGCCTACGAATGTTGACACAGTTCTCTTGTGGTACCTCACCTTTTCACTATGGTCATTTTGCATTTTCTTCCATATATATATCACTCCAGTATGTTATGGGGTGTGGAGGTTTTGAGCCACATCCTCCGTTCCAGAAAGTACATATTCATTGCTTCTAGACGTTTCCATCGGTTTAAATGTTTTATTGACTATCCGGGCGGTAAGCAGTCTTTGTATTTGTTATTTAGGGGGTGAAGCTCAATGCTTCAAAGAGGTCCAGGAACTGTAGACCAGCAGCTGACGGCTGCTGTCACATAAATGTCACAGAATGGCTGTCTGCGAAATCTTCCCAATGAAAGCCTTGTAGCTCAGTGCCACAGTGTTGAACCCACTACGTGCCAGGGCCACTGTTCGAGTCCCCAGCTCTCTATCATTTATATATATATATATATATATATATATATATATATATATATATATATATATATATGTCGTGCCGATTAGGTAAAACTTGCGATTTTGGCTTAAATAGCAACGCTCACCTTGCCATATAAGACAAGTGAAAATTTGTGTATGCAATAATTTCGCCAAAATCATTCTGAACATAAAGAAAAAAATATATTTCATTGTGTTTGTTTATTATTAAATTATTGTTAACGTATCTAAAATATATTTAGTTGGGTTAGGTTTAATTAAATTGCTCTTGTTGTAATAAGGTTAGGTAGGTTTTCAAAGTATCTCTTGATACAAAATTATAAATTCTTACATTAACATAAATGAAAAATATATATCTTTAAACGTATAAGAGAAAATTTTAGAAAGGACTTAATTTTAGATGAGTTCTTGCTAATTGACCAGTTTTACCTAATCGGCACGACATATATATATATATATATATATATATATATATATATATATATATATATATATATATATATATATAATATACACGCACACATGTCAGTAGCCGTCAAACTAACCTCACCCAGTAAAAGCGAACACGACATATGCATGATACAAATAATTTCAGGGAGGGTTCAGCATTGCCACAGTGAGGTCATTGATCTTTTGATTTACGATAACTGACTTGCGTATCCAGCCTGCTTTGTTGCATGTGTTTGAAAGGTATTCGTGTGTGTGTTGCATTTTGCAGAACAACACCTCTCTCTCTCTCTCTCTCTCTCTCTCTCTCTGTGCAATGATCCCAGGTAAATATTAATTATGCTTACCTTTGCTTTTGCTCTGAAACAAGCTATGGTGAGTTGCCATTTTTAACCTATTGCAGCTTCCCCCCGTAATCGAATTTTGTCTGTCTTTTTTATGTAGTCTTGTCAAACTGTTTATGTAGTCTTGTCAAACTGTTTATGTAGTCTTGTCAAACTGTTTATGTAGTCTTGTCAAACTGTTTATGTAGTCTTGTCAAACTGTTTATGTAGTCTTGTCAAACTGTTTATGTAGTCTTGTCAAACTGTTATGTAGTCTTGTCAAACTGTTTATGTAGTCTTGTCAAACTGTTTATGTAGTCTTGTCAAACTGTTTATGTAGTCTTGTCAAACTGTTTATGTAGTCTTGCTTCACCCTGATGTAGACTTCTTACCCTAAGGTGTCCTTATGTGGTCTTTGTTTTCTTATATGGTGGAGTATAACTGACAATGGTTGAAATAAAGAGCAAATCATTTACTGAAAGAACGTTTCACTTATTATACAGGCGAAAGTTTCTCATTAAAAGTTTTTCTTTGTATTTGTGTCTGTTTCAACGTGTCCTTATGTAGTTTTATATCACAGATATATAACCTTGTCCCCCTAATGTGTAATTATGTGACCCTAGTGTGTATTTTTCACGCTAGTGAGTAATTGTCACCCTAATGTGTAATTATATCACCCTAGTGTGTATGGGGTGATGGGCGTATATGCTAATTGCTTAAGACAACAGTTGTGTCCATGAGTGGATGTAGGAGGGTCGTGGTGGACTGTACTTCCTGCTCTTGAGTGTACATTAGCTGTGTGTGCGTGTGCATGGTTACACTCGTGCGGGTGACTGTGTACGTCTGGCGGGAAATATGCTTGTGTACGTGTCATAGTTACCATGGTTGTGTTTGTAAAGGCATACACACGTGCACATAAATGACCCCTAAGCTCGTACAGGTTAATTACACACACACACACACACACACACACACACACACACACAGGGAAATGGAAGGACAGTCAGTAAATGAAATGATGGAATACGTAGCGACAAAGTGCAAGGAGGCAGAGGAACGGTTTATACCCAAAGGAAAAAGAATAAATGGGAAGACAAGAAAGAGCCCCTGGTTTACCCAAAGATGTAGGGAGGCAAAGACTCAGAGTGCCAGAGAATGGAAAAGATACAGAAGGCAAAGAACCCAAGCAAACAAGGAGATTAGTCGAAGAGCTAGAAACGAGTATGCACAGGTACGGAGGGAGGCCCAGAAACAGTACGAAAACGACATAGCATCGAAAGTCAAGTCTGACCCGAAACTGATGTACAGCCACATCAGAAGGAAGACAACAGTAAAGGATCAGGTGATAAGGCTGAGGAGGGAAGATGGGGAACTCACAAGTAATGATCAAGAGGTATGTGAGGAGCTCAACTCGAGGTTTAGGGAAGTATTCACAGTGGAGGAAGGGAGGCAGTTGGGTAGACAGGACAGGGTGCATCACCAACAAGGGATGTATCGAGTGCTGGAGGAATACACACATCTGAGGGGAGGTGAAGCAGTTACTCAGTGACCTTGATACCTCAAAGGCAATGGGTCCGGACAATATCTCACCATGGGTCCTTCGGGAAGGAGCTGAGGTTCTGAGTGTGCCACTTACCAAAATTTTCAACACATCCCTTGAAACTGGGCAGCTACCTGAGATATGGAAAAAGGCCAACGTAGTCCCCATCTTTAAAAAGGAGACAGAAAAGAGGCACTAAACTACAGACCGGTGTCACTTACGTGTATAGTGTGCAAAGTCTTGGAGAAAATCATCAGAAAAAGAATGGTGGAGCATCTGGAGCAGAACAGGTTAATCAACGCCAGACAGCACGGTTTCAGGGAAGGCAAATCCTGTGTAACAAACCTCCTGGAGTTCTATGATAAAGTAACAGAGGTAAGGCAAGAGAGAGAAGGGTGGGTTGACTGCATTTTCTTGGACTGCAGGAAGGCCTTTGACACAGTTCCTCACATGAGATTAGTAAAAGATGGAAGACCAAGCGTGTATAACAGGAAGGGCACTGGAATGGATCAGGGAATACCTCACAGGAGGCAACAACGGGTCATGGTGCGTGATGAGGTATCACAGTGGGCGCCTGTGACGAGTGGTGTACCGCAGGGTCAGTCCTAGGACCAGTGCTATTCTTGCTATATGTGAATGACATGACGGATGGGATAGACTCAGAAGTGTCTCTTTTCGCAGATGATGTGAAATTAATGAGGAGAATCACATCGGATGAAGACCAAGCAGGACTTCAAAGTGACCTGGACAAGCTTGACATCTGGTCTAGCAACTGGCTTCTCGAATTTAACCCCACCAAATGCAAAGTCATGAAGATCGGAGAAGGGCAAAGAAGACCGCTGACAGAGTACAGGCTAGGTGGACAAAGGCTACAAACCTCATCAAAGGAGAAAGACCTTGGGGTGAGTATAACACCAAGCACGTCTCCGGAAGCACACATCAACCAGATAACCGCGGCAGCATATGGGCGACTGGCAAACCTAAGATTAGCGTTCCGTTACCTTAACAAGGAATCGTTCAAGACACTGTATACCGTATACGTCAGGCCCATACTAGAGTATGCAGCACCAGTCTGGAACCCACACCTGGTCAAGCACGTCAAGAAACTAGAGAAAGTGCAAAGGTTTGCGACAAGGTTAGTTCCACAACTCAGGGGTCTGTCTTATGAAGAAAGGTTGATGGAAATAGGACTAACAACACTGGAGGAAAGAAGGGTCAGAGGAGACATGATAACGACATACAAAATACTGCGGGGAATTGACAAGGTAGATAGTGACAGGTTGTTTCAGAGAGGGAACACAGAAACAAGGGGACACAACTGGAAGCTGAAGACTCAGATGAGTCAAAGGGATGTCAGGAAACATTTCTTCAGCCACAGAGTAGTCAGGAAGTGGAATGGACTAGAGAAAGATATAGTGGAGGCAGGAACCATACATAGTTTTAAGACAAGGTATGATAAAGCTCATGGAGCAGGGAGAGCAGAGACCCTGTAGCAGACAGCGAAGAGGCGGGGCCAGGAGCTGAGTCTCGACCCCTGCAACCACAATTAGGTGAGTACAATTAGGTGAGTACACACACACACAGCTGAGGATCGACCCCTGCAACCATGTATAGATGACTACAGTGGAGTGGTAGAGGAAGGACCCCATGCATAGCTTTAAGAAGAGGTAGGATAAGTCATTTGAAGTCAGGAGAGTGAACCCAGTAGTGGCTAGCGAAGAGGCGGCGCCAGGAGCTGCGGATCGACACTTGCAACCACATATAGGTGAGTACAGAGGTGAGGACCACAAACGAATATGCAAGGATCAGAAGGTAAGGTGAAAGAAAATTAAGCAGCATGAAAGGTTAAAATTGAACGAAGGTACTTGACAATGCCACTAGCACGTTGAGAGACAACACAATAAGTGTCAGGGGCCCAAGACTGTTCAACTGCCTCCCAGCATACATCAGGGGTATTACCAACAAACCCCTGGCTGTCTTCAAGCGGGCACTGGACAGGCACCTAAAGTCGGTACCTGACCAGCCAGGCTGTGGTTCGTACGTTGGACTGCGTGCGGCCAGCAGCAACAGCCTGGTTGATCAGGCTCTGATCCAACATGAGGCCTGGTCACAGACCGGGCCGCGGGGGCGTTGACCCCCGGAACTCTCTCCAGGTAAACTCCAGGCAGAGCTAAAGGAGAGGGAAGGAAGATGACAAAGAAGTATGTGAAGAGCTTAGCGAAAAATTAAAGAGGTCTTTATACAAAGTTTAAGCTACTCTGCTCAGACCAGATCAGCTGGTACTAGAAACCATAAACACAAACAAGTGATCAGATTACTTAAAATAACGGGACAGTAGAACGTATCTCCAGGGGTGATTGAGGAACAACCAGTATATAACACAGTAACAAACACGTACCACTAAACAGGACAAGTGTCAATTTTTTTTAATACACAAGTGGTCTCCATATATAAGAGGAACAGACAAGAGGCACTGAATTACAGGCTTGTGTCTAACATGCATGCTGTCAAAAGTTCTGGAGAAGATTGTAAGGGAAAAGTAAGTGGAGCACTTAAGTGTTATTTCTTTTTTTTTTCAGAAATCTAGCATGAATTTAGGGATTGAAAATCTCTCACGATCTTGCTGGAGTTCTGTGACAGAATCACAGAAATCAAAGAAGAAAGCCAGCGGTGGGCGGATTGCATCTTGGACTACAAGAACATATTTGACGCAGTTCCATGCCAGAGATTTGTCCGGAAATAAGAACGTACTTGGCTAAAGGGCAGTGTTCCAGTGGGTCAGGGAGCACCTGAATGACAAGGCAGAGAGTTACAGCAAATGACAAACCATCAGACTGAAAATATCGATTCGGGGTCCCGCGGAGTTCAGTATTAGGACCGCTATTTTTAGTATATACATGTCAGTGACCTACCATAAGGAAAGAGAAAAGGCATTAACCACAAGACATAATGCTATACATGGTCAGCATGAACAGAAGAGCGAAAAGGTCCAAAGGTTTGCAACCAGACTAGTACCGTAACTGAAAGGAATGAATGCTCTATATAGGAGAGGTTGAAGGAACTGAAACTGACCACCTTGGCAGTGAAAAGGACAAAAAGTCATGAGTATATATAAAATCTAAAGGAAGTGATAGGACAGATAGGGAGACACTGTTTGAATTAAGAGGACCAGGATCAAGGGGACACTGATGGAAGCTGAAGACAGATGAGACAAGGATGTACAGAAATATTTCTTTAGTCCCAGGGTGGTAGGAAAGTGGAATGACTTGGGTTGAGGCAAACTCAGTACACAGCTTCAAGAGTAGATATGATAAGGACCAAAAGGCCAGAAGTCAGTGATGCTGATCAAGGCGGTCTAGGAGGCGAGTCTAGAAGCTATGTATGAACCCCCCCACAAACACAGCTTACAAAGTAATCATCCACCCACAAACCCACCCCATCACTCATCCACCCACCACCGTAACTCACCTTCCTCTCGGAGGCAAGTGTGGCTTGTTGTTTTTATTTTTTTAAAGTTTTTGTTGTAATTTTCATTACACCATGTTAACATAGAAATAAACTATATATATTTTACTGTGTTTGTGCACGTGTATTACCCTAAAGAAATACTTCCTTACATCCCTAGGGTCAGTACTTGCCCCTTTAAATTTTATAATTAGTCTTATAGAAGACAGACGAAGCTTTGGCCGGCATTTTCATCATGATTCCCGCTTCAGGTTAGATACTGGGAAATTACATTTGCACAATATAAATAAAACATATTCAACACTATGTATCTTTGATGACACGTGTCATCAGCGATGCCAAGTATTGCACATGTGTCTTACTCTTCAACTTCTTGATATACAAGATAGTTTAATATATAATTACACAAGATGGTATATACTGCGGGCACCCAGGAGGCTAGGCAGCTGCATTGTGATTGTTTGTTCCACTCAAGGTTGATGCACTGGTTATATTGTTGTTAAAGAAGCCAGATAGTGATTGTTATTGTTGTTAAAGAAGCCAGATAGTGATTGTATTGTTGTTAAAGGAGCCAGATAGTGATTGTTATTGTTGTTAAAAAAGCCAGATAGTTCTTTATTAAGAGCCAGATAGTGTTTGTTATTGTTGTTAAAGAAGCCAGATAGCGATTGTTATTGTTGTTAAAGAAGCCAGATATTGATTGTTATTGTTAAAGGACCCAGATAGTGCTTTATTAAGAGCCAGATAGTGATTGTTATTGTTGTTAAAGGACCCAGATAGTGCTTTATTAAGAGCCAGATAGTGATTGTTATTGTTGTTAAAGGACCCAGATAGTGCTATATTAAGAGCCAGATACTGATTGTTGTTAAAGGACGCAAATATTGGTTGTTTATATTAATGCTAACCTTTGGAATCATATCACGTATATACTGTTATTGTTATTAAAGGACGCAAATAGTGCGCTGTTATTATTATTTTTATTGCTGTTGTTGAAGCAGCCTAATGTTGATAATCGATATCAAGTCTTGGTGTCAGTAAAGATCACTCGACCTGGAATAACAGCAAAAAAAAAATATCAGTTCGTGAGTGCGCCTGTGTCTTGTTTAAGGAAGATTAGTATTATGTTGGTAGCTTCTAAAATGTTCAGAAGTGTTTCTTGTTTGACTGGGTATGGTGGCAAGTGTGGGCGAGTTGATGAATCTCAACACTGTTAATGAAACTTATGTGGTAAGTGGCGGTTTAAGGGACCTCATCAGTTCTCAGTAAAATACCATAAAACTCGTATTGTTTTAATATGTTTGTCGGTATTTTCTACCAGTAATATTCAAAGCTCAGTACAGAACAAGACTTCATTTTCATGCTGTGTCACTAATCACAGTAGTTTTCCCGTTTCCGTTAATTTAGTGAAGATTTGAGCAGCGTAGCTTAGGGCTGTCGCTTCTCTCAGAATCCACGAAGTTTTATTTGGTCACATTCTCTTTGGTGTGCTCAGTAATATTAAAAGTTTCTTATTTCCACGAATGTAAGTTCTCTGTTTTCTGTTCCTTTTTCCTGATCTGAGAGTCGTGTGCTTTCGTGTACACATATTGGAAAAATCCGTTTGCGTGACTTGCCGATGACCGGTGTGAAGGGTTCTACCCTCGCAGCCTTCCCTGACGCCTAGGTTACAAACTGCCGGGACAACCAGGCTGTTGCTGCAAGCGTTCCGCAGGACCACCCAGCAATCAGAATCTGACGAAGCAGGCGCTTGTATGAGGCAGTACTCCACTTTCCTGTGGACACCTTTACAATTATACGTTTATATATATATATATATATATATATATATATATATATATATATATATATATATATATATATTGCGTGCGTGTGTATTATTATTATTACCCTGGGCGGGTTGTTCTCTGTGAGCACAGACAATTAACCTTCCTAATGACGTTCATTAATAATATTAATTATTTCCCGGTACAGGTAAGGAAATCACGTGATATGGCGGAGTTCCTTGATGGGAGAGATTTGTAAATGATGTGGGGAGAGTCGTAAATGATGTGGGGAGAGTCGTAAATGATGTGGATAAGGCAGGGAAACTTAAATTCACTAAACCAAGGTCAGTGTACACTCTTGATTGAAGTGAGTCTACAGTGTAAATTGAAGTGATATTTTACTGTAAATCAAACTAAGTTTACCTAGAATACAAGATTCTTAGATGTAAACAAAATAACAATGACGGATTGTGGGGGGGCAGGGCAAGAGGCTTGTGGGGGCCCCAGGCCAAGCATCTTGTGAGGGGGCCCCAGGGTAAGCATCTTACGTTCTGTAGGAGGAGCCTTGGGTTCTGTAGGGCCTTGCGTTCTGTTGGAGCCTTGGGTTCTGTAGGACCCGTGCGTTCTGTAGGAGAAACCCTGGGTTCTGTAGGAGGAGCCTTGGGTTGTGTAGGAGGAGCCTTGGGTTCTGTAGGAGGAGCCTTGGGTTGTGTAGGAGGAGCCTTGGGTTCTGTAGGAGGAGCCTTGGGTTCTGTGGAGGGCCTTGGGTTGTGTAGGAGCGCCTTGGGTTGTGTAGGAGGAGCCTTGGGTTCTGTAGGAGGAGCCTTGGGTTCTGTAGGAGGAGCCTTGGGTTCTGTAGGAGGAGCCTTGGGTTGTGTAGGAGGAGCCTTGGGTTCTGTAGGAGGAGCCTTGGGTTCTGTAGGAGGAGCCTTGGGTTGTGTAGGAGCCGCCTTGGGTTGTGTAGGAGCCGCCTTGGGTTCTGTAGGAGGAGCCTTGGGTTCTGTAGGAGGAGCCTTGGGTTCTGTAGGAGGAGCCTTGGGTTGTGTAGGAGGAGCCTTGGGTTCTGTAGGAGGAGCCTTGGGTTGTGTAGGAGGAGCCTTGTAGGTGTTGCATGTAGGTTGTGTTGCGATGCAAGGCTGGAAGGCAGTGTTTGAGGGCAAACAGTGATGGGAATCTAGTATCAGGCTGCCCTCCTTCACCCACCTAAGTTATAACATCTAACAAGGCCAGCGGAAACCTATCACTGTTTGCTTTCTGCTGTTGCTGCCTCTGTTGCTCTCGGCTTTCTGTGCTGCTTCTGCTTCCATTGCTCTCTGTTTTCTGCTGCTGCCTTTGTTGCTCTCTGCTTTCTCTGATGCTGCTTTTGTTGCTCTCTGCTTTCTCTGATGCTGCTTTTGTTGCTCTCTGCTTTCTCTGATAATGCTTTTGTTGCTCTCTGCTTTCTCTGATGCTGCTTTTGTTGCTCTCTGCGTTCTCTCGCTCTTGTCTGCTTTTCCTGTGACTTGCAAATAATTGGAAAGATATAATTATTAAGTCTCAGGTTAAAAGTTTGTCTTTTATCCTCGTTCGCTTGACTGCCTCTGTTCTCTCTCCTCTCTCTCTCTCTCTCTCTCTCTCTCTCTCTCTCTCTCTCTCTCTCTCTCATTATTGCCACTATTACCGTGACAATTACTCGTAATTTGTGTATAAATTGCTTGCTGGGGGTGTAATTTCTTGCTCTGGGAGAAAGTGGTAGAGATGTGACACTCATTGTGAGGGTGAGATACAAAGTGGATAACACTTAAGTGATTTATGGCGCTTATTAAACCTGTAATACGGAAGAATATATGTGTGTGTGGTGTGTGCATGCACTCAGCTGTGTATTCAAGTGCTGAATCATAGCTCCTGGCCCCTCCTTAATACTTATTGATAGATTTCACTGATTTTTGCAGCAGTGAATTTACACTGCATAAGAGGTCGTTGAAGCCAAGATCTGCCCAGATAGCAGGTCTTCGTTATACCCTTTTGCTCCCTTGTGTAATTTGTGTTTTTATATCGGTTTCACTTACGTCAGTGCGCTTCCTCTTGCGTCGTTTGTGATGATTGGCTGCAGTGGCATGACGTGGAAGATTTGGCTGGTTAACGAGGTGTCATGTTTTTCCTAGGTGATTAAGTTGTTCACTGATACTGGCGATGTGCCTCGTTTACCAGTGGTTGTAGTGAGTGATGTGACTAGAGGGAGATAGAGAGAGAGAGCTGATGTAGGTGACAGCTCTTAGCTTGTAAATACACTTAGGAACCCTAAACCTAACCTTGTAAAACCCCGTGTAAAAGAGAGAGGGAGAATGTTTTTGTTAAGTACAATAAGTGAAGGTATTACGGGTCAACCTTGAGGGCACCAAAAAACTGAATGAAACAAAGCAGGAAAATGGACTCAACTGTGGCAGATGAGAAAACTTGATAAGAACTCTCTGACCTAGGAGACTCGACCCCCTGCAACCACAACTAGATAAGCACACTACGGAGTGTACGTTGCCTCTGGCATGTTGGAAATAAATGAAGAGGATAACAATGGGCGAGAAAGTTACTTGAGCAGTTGCATAGTCAAGAAGTAGAAAGTATTGTCAGTATAGCGATACTGACACTCCAGCAGTACTAGAAGACAACACTCCCGCAATACTAGAAGACAACACTCCCGCAATACTAGAAGACAACACTCCCGCAATACTAGAAGACAACACTCCCGCAATACTAGAAGACAACACTCCCGCAATACTAGAAGACAACACTCCCGCAATACTAGAAGACAACACTCCCGCAATACTAGAAGACAACACTCCGCAATACTAGAAGACAACACTCCCGCAATACTAGAAGACAACACTCCCGCAATACTAGAAGACAACACTCCCGCAATACTAGAAGACAACACTCCCGCAATACTAGAAGACAACACTCCCGCAATACTAGAAGACAACACTCCCGCAATACTAGAAGACAACACTCCCGCAATACTAGAAGACAACACTCCCGCAATACTAGAAGACAACACTCCCGCAATACTAGAAGACAACACTCCCGCAATACTAGAAGACAACAGTAATACTAGAAGACAACAGTAATACTAGAAGACAACAGTAATACTAGAAGACAACAGTAATACTAGAAGACAACAGTAATACTACAAGACAACAGTAATACTAGAAGACAACAGAAATACTAGAAGACAACAGTAATACTAGAAGACAACAGTAATACTAGAAGACAACAGTAATACTAGAAGACAACAGTAATACTAGAAGACAACAGTAATACTAGAAGACAACAGTAATACTAGAAGACAACAGTAATACAAGAAGACAACAGTAATACTAGAAGACAACAGTAATACTAGAAGACAACAGCAATACTAGAAGACAACAGCAATACTAGAAGACAACAGCAATACTAGAAGACAACAGCAATACTAGAAGACAACAGCAATACTAGAAGACAACAGCAATACTAGAAGACAACAGCAATACTAGAAGACAACAGCAATACTAGAAGACAACAGTAATACTAGAAGACAACAGCAATACTAGAAGACAACAGCAATACTAGAAGACAACAGCAATACTAGAAGACAACAGCAATACTAGAAGACAACAGCAATACTAGAAGACAACAGTAATACTAGAAGACAACAGTAATACTAGAAGACAACAGTAATACTAGAAGACAACAGTAATACTAGAAGACAACAGTAATACTACAAGACAACAGTAATACTACAAGACAACAGTAATACTAGAAGACAACAGTAATACTAGAAGACAACAGTAATACTAGAAGACAACAGTAATACTAGAAGACAACAGTAATACTAGAAGACAACAGTAATACTAGAAGACAACAGTAATACTAGAAGACAACAGTAATACTAGAAGACAACAGTAATACTAGAAGACAACAGTAATACTAGAAGACAACAGTAATACTAGAAGACAACAGTAATACTAGAAGACAACAGTAATACTAGAAGACAACAGTAATACTAGAAGACAACAGTAATACTAGAAGACAACAGTAATACTAGAAGACAACAGTATAGTGAAGACAACAGTAATAGTAGAAGACAACAGTAATAGTAGAAGACAACAGTAATAGTAGAAGACAACAGTAATAGTAGAAGACAACAGTAATAGTAGAAGACAACAGTAATAGTAGAAGACAACAGTAATAGTAGAAGACAACAGTAATAGTAAAGACAACAGTAATAGTAGAAGACAACAGTAATAGTAGAAGACAACAGTAATAGTAGAAGACAACAGTAATAGTAGAAGACAACATTAATAGTAGAAGACAACAGTAATAGTAGAAGACAACAGTAATAGTAGAAGACAACAGTAATAGTAGAAGACAACAGTAATAGTAGAAGACAACAGTAATAGTAGAAGACAACAGTAATAGTAGAAGACAACAGTAATAGTAGAAGACAACAGTAATAGTAGAAGACAACAGTAATAGTAGAAGACAACAGTAATAGTAGAAGACAACAGTAATAGTAGAAGACAACAGTAATAGTAGAAGACAACAGTAATAGTAGAAGACAACAGTAATAGTAGAAGACAACAGTAATAGTAGAAGACAACAGTAATAGTAGAAGACAACAGTAATAGTAGAAGACAACAGTAATAGTAGAAGACAACAGTAATAGTAGAAGACAACAGTAATAGTAGAAGACACAAATAGTAGAAGACAACAGTAATAGTAGAAGACAACAGTAATAGTAGAAGACAACAGTAATAGTAGAAGACAACAGTAATAGTAGAAGACAACAGTAATAGTAGAAGACAACAGTAATAGTAGAAGACAACAGTAATAGTAGAAGACAACAGTAATAGTAGAAGACAACAGTAATAGTAGAAGACAACAGTAATAGTAGAAGACAACAGTAATAGTAGAAGACAACAGTAATAGTAGAAGACAACAGTAATACTAGAAGACAACAGTAATACTAGAAGACAACAGTAATACTAGAAGACAACAGTAATACTAGAAGACAACAGTAATACTAGAAGACAACAGTAATACTAGAAGACAACAGTAATACTAGAAGACAACAGTAATACTAGAAGACAACAGTAATACTAGAAGACAACAGTAATACTAGAAGACAACAGTAATACTAGAAGACAACAGTAATACTAGAAGACAACAGTAATACTAGAAGACAACAGTAATACTAGAAGACAACAGTAATACTTAGAAGACAACAGTAATACAGAAGACAATACAATACTAAGACAACAGCAATACTAGAAGACAACAGTAATACTAGAAGACAACAGTAATACTAGAAGACAACAGCAATACTAGAAGGTTATGTATCCGAGTAACATAGCTATGCATGCATCCAAATATCAGCTGTGCAATCTAGTGGCATAGCTATGTATCCTAGTATTATAGCTATGTATCCTAGTATTATATCTATGTATCCTAGTATTATAACTATGTATCCTAGTATTATAACTATGTATCCTAGTATTATAGCTATGTATCCTAGTATTATAGCTATGTATCCTAGTATTATAGCTATGTCCTAGTATTATAGCTATGCATCCTGGTAACAGCTATGTATCCTAGTAACATAGCTGTGCACCATAGTAACAGCTATGTATCAGAGTAACATAGCAATATATGCGAATAACAGCTGTGTAGTGTGTATCCTAGTAATATAGCTATGTATCCGAGTAACATAGCTGTGTATCAGAATAATAGATATATGTCTGAGTAACAGCTGTGTATCTGAGTAATATGGCTATGTATCTGAGTAATATGGCTATGTATCTGAGTAATATGGCTATGTATCTGAGTAATATGGCTATGTATCTGAGTAATATGGCTATGTATCTGAGTAATATGGCTATGTATCTGAGTAATATGGCTATGTATCTGAGTAATATGGCTATGTATCTGAGTAATATGGCTATGTATCTGAGTAATATGGCTATGTATCTGAGTAATATGGCTATGTATCTGAGTAATATGGCTATGTATCTGAGTACGATAGTTGTGTATCTGAGTACGATAGTTGTGTATCTGAGTACGATAGCTGTGAATCTGAGTACGATAGCTGTGTAACTGAGTACGATAGCTGTGTAACTGAGTACGATAGCTGTGTAACTGAGTACGATAGCTGTGTAACTGAGTACGATAGCTGTGTATCTGAGTACGATAGCTGTGTATCTGAGTACGATAGCTGTGTATCTGAGTACGATAGCTGTGTATCTGAGTACGATAGCTGTGTATCTGAGTACGATAGCTGTGTATCTGAGTACGATAGCTGTGTATCTGAGTACGGTAGCTGTGTATCTGAGTACGGTAGCTGTGTATCTGAGTACGATAGCTGTGTATCTGAGTACGATAGCTGTGTATCTGAGTACGATAGCTGTGTAACTGAGTACGATGGCTGCCTTCATAGCCTTCTCAGATGCCTTCTCTCCTTACTCCCTCCCTAGTTGATTTCCACTGCGTTAAGCGTCATCAATCACGTATCTTTCTCACGATAAAGAAAATACTGCAAATTTAGCGAATCGAAACTTAAGATAACTACGGTTATCTAGTTATCCTCTCTCTACGACTAGCACTACACTAAAACAACTACAGTATCTAGTTATCTTCCCTCTACAACCAGCACTACTAAGATAACTAGAGTTAGCATCTAGTTATCCTCCCTCCCTCTACGACCTGCACTATACCCACTACGATGCAGCTAGCTTCTTGTTAATGACTGTTTTATTTCAGGAAATGAAGCTGAAACCCACTGCAGAGTCTGGTCTTGGCTCTGAATTGGGTTTCAGAAATGGGTTACAGAATTACAGGTGAGAGGTAGTTACTTATTCGTTAGAACAGAAGGAAGGGTTTATTAGTTTTTTTTTTTTTGTAACGTATAGTAGACACTCTGTAACTCACCCCACTAGCCTCGGATAACGATATAGCGGTTTTGTAATTGGGGCTTAACCGGGGGTATCCCATACCCCAAATAATGGGGGTATGGGACTTTATCTCTGAACAATTTAAAAAAGTTGTTAGATTAGACTAAACTTTCTGTTGCTAGCTATCCATATGTAAAGTAAAACCAAGCTATTGATATATTTTGAAGTCATACTGGTACTTAATAGGACTGACTCACGAAATCGTAATGACACGATTGCAAACAAACCATACCTCGGGTGGGGTTCGAATAGGACTGGTGAAGGGGGGTATGGGAATATATTGGACAATCCACTGGGGTTCTGTAATCGTGAAAAGTTTAAGAACCCCTGATCTAGAGTGTGTAATTGGAACCGTAGTGTTCTGTAACTGGTACTGTAAGATTTGAAATTGGAACTTGACTCTTTTTTTTCATTAGGTTTGTACTATTTTGTAAATGAGTTCAACTGATTTGACATTGGGACTTGTTGTTCTGTAACCGGGATTGCAAGATGTGTAATAAGGACTTGTTTCAATTACTATGATTCAGCAATTAGGGATTTGTAATTCTGTAATATTGGCTGAGGATTTTGTAATTAAACCTGTACTGCTCTGTAGTTGAAACTGTGGCATTATATATGTTTGTGTGTGTATATATATGCTCACCTATATGTAGTTGCTGGGGTCGATTCACAGCTCCTGGCCCCGTGTTATATATAAATATATGTCGTGCCGATTAAGTAAAACTTTCTATTTTTGTTTAAATAGCAACGCTCTTCTTGCCGATTAGGCAAGCGAAAATTTCTGTATGCAGTAATTTCGCAAAAATCATTCTGAATCTAACTAAAATAATATATTTCAGTATGTTTATTATTAAATTATTGTAAACTTATCTAAAATATATTTAGTTGGATTAGGCTAAATTAAATTGCGCTTGTTATAATAAGGTTAGGTAAGTTTTCTAAGGTGCTTTTGGTACAAAATTATATATATATATATATATATATATATATATATATATATATATATATATATATATATATATATATATGTCCTAATACAGGTGAGAATCCTCCCTCTTAACAGCTATCTGAGAGTTGTATAAAAAACACGTAGCCACGAGTGATTCACTTGTGTATCAGAGATAAGGAAAGATATACTGGGCAGTAGTTGACACCGTATTATCTGGCTACTTTGTCGCATCTCCCAGTGCCCGCAGGCTCTGACAGTGTTTATTAGCGCTCCGGTCGCTGTTTGTCGAGTTACTGTACGCTTCGCTGAGTTTCGTGTGCACCGTTGCTCTGTCGTTTCGCGTAGCTGTGTTTTTGTCAGGGTTCCGTGTGCTCCGTAGGTCTGCCGTGTTGCCGTATTGTGTTTTAGGAAGTTCCGTGTGCTCCATAGCTCAACCGTGTCGCGTTGCTGTCTCTCACAAAGTTCTGTTTGAAGCTCAGTCGGGCGTACTGGGGCTCAGCCTTCTAGTATATCTCTACATAATAATATTCCATCTTCTCAAAGTTGCGTTGTTGTGGCGCGTACTCTGATACCTTAGCTGTGCGTCGCCGTGGGCACCTTTGAAGTGGCGCTCTGCTCCTGACAGCGTCAAAACGGAAGCGTCTGGTTGTGAAGGAGCCATTGTGCGTGACAGCACAATTTGGCGATGACGAGTGGAGGGGAAACAAGCTATTACCTCGTGGTTTGTTCCTCGCCTGTTTTAATACTCAATACTACAACGCGACAACACTTCTAACCCCTTTCCCGGGTGCTTCAACCCAAGATTCACCAGTGGGACGAGAAACAAGAGAGATTCCACAATACAGACTGAATCATAATTCTTTTCCCAGCTGTTAGAGGGCAACAGGCGCCTGTCTTCTGGGACTGGCAACTAGGGAGACGATACCACAACATAGACTTGAGCACTGACTTGTCTATCTGTGGGACTAAACATTAAATTGCATTAGATTTTGCCGCCGAAGCAGCTTGTTTATTGTGCACCCTATATTCATCCTTGGACGTAGCGGAAGAGCATATGGCCTAGGAACTAGGGACACTAAAGAGAAAGCTTAACGACTTGTTGAATAAGACAGACAGAGTGACTGACCACCACTTATCAAGTCTGAGGGACTGATCACCTCAAAAATTACTTCTGCTGTTTCCAGTATCATCATATACGCCTACTGTGCAGGAAACACTAGCAGTAAAGGTACCCAAGTGTTGCACATTATGTTTTAGTCACCAATTTGCCAGTGTTGCATATACCATCAGTAAGTTTCGAGACGTGTATAAAGAGCGTCGCTTCCCGAGCCGAGTAGAAACTTTCTCTAAAGTGAAGACAGTATTTTATGGCCCTGACGTGGCGGGAGGGAAGAGATCTGTCTCTTGCTGGGTCCTGTGATGGAACGGAGGAGACTGCACCTTCCCTGCTTGTTTAAGGTGAAACTTGTCGTCATTGGTGATGGATACCACCTAGCTTCAGGTGAGTGCTGACCACTCTGTTCTCCTAGCATAAGGTGAGTGCTGACCACTGTTCTCTTAGCATAAGGTGAGCACTGACCACTGTTCTCTTAGCATAAGGTGAGTACTGACCACTGTTCTCTTAGCATAATGTGAGCACTGACCACTGTTCTCTTAGCATAAGGTGAGTACTGACCACTGTTCTCTTAGCATAATGTGAGCACTGACCACTGTTCATATAAGGTCAGCTGACCACTGTTCTAGCATAAGTGAGTATGACCACTGTCAGCATAAGGTGAGCCTGACCACTGTTCTACTAAGGTGAGTACTGACATGTTCTCCTAGCATAGGTGAGAAGACCACTGTCTCTCTGAGCCATGGAAGGGAGACTGACCACTGTTCTCTTGCTAAGGTGAGACTTGTCTGCATTGGTGATGGATACCACTGCTTCTAAGGTGAGTGCTGACCACTGTTCTCTAGCATAAGGTGACCACTGTCCTAGCATAAGGTGATTACTGACCACTGTTCTCTTAGCATAAGGTGAGTACCGACCACTGTTCTCTTAGCATAAGGTGAGCACTGACCACTGTTCTCCTAGCATAAGGTGAGCACTGACCACTGTTCTCCTAGCATAAGGTGAGTGCTGACCACTGTTCTAACATAAGGTGAGCACTGACCACTGTTCTAGCATAAGGTGAGTGCTGACCACTGTTCTAGCATAATGTGAGCACTGACCACTGTTCTAGCATAAGGTGAGCACTGACCACTGTTCTAGCATAAGGTGAGCACTGACCACTGTTCTAGCATAAGGTGAGCTCTGACCACTGTTCTCCTAGCATAAGGTGAGTACTGACCACTGTTCTCCTAGCATAAGGTGAGTACTGACCACTGTTCTCTTAGCATAAGGTGAGTACTGACCACTGTTCTCTTAGCATAAGGTGAGTACTGACCACTGTTCTCCTAGCATAAGGTGAGCACTGACCACTGTTCTAGCATAAGGTGAGCACTGACCACTGTTCTCCTAGCATAAGGTGATACTGACCACTGTTCTCCTAGCATAAGGTGAGTGCTGACCACTGTTCTAGCATAAGGTGAACACTGACTATTGTGTTCACCCAGCATAAGGTGAACACTGACTACTGTTTTCACCCAGCATAAGGTGAACACTGACTACTGTGTTCACCCAGCATAAGGTGAACACTGACTACTGTGTTCACATAGCATAAGGTGAGCGCTGACTACTGTATTCACCTAACTGTGGTTGCAGGGGTTGAGTCATAGCTCCTGGCCCCGCCTCTTCACTGGTCCCCCAGACCAGAAGTTACTCAGTCTTACAAAAACATGTTTCGTCGTGTGTAACTAAATTACTGTGGAATTGTTCAGTATTTGTATTATAACCAGGAGATAATTCTTAATGAATGCTATCATTAATATTTCCCAGGTCTCGGAGAACTGAGAGATTTTAAAATATTTTCGATACGAAACTAGAAAATCGAGAGGGGGCGAGGTAATAATTTATATAGATCAGGAATTCTTAATGATATGATGCAATGTTACATGGTGTTACATAGTGTTAAATTGGTTTGCATATAGGGTTCAATTTCCATATGAAGTTAGGATACGTTAGATTAGAAATACGTGGAACGCCAGACCCTGGAACACCAGCCCCTGAAGCACCAGCCCCTGGAACGCCTGCCCTTGGAATACCAGACCCTGAAACACTAGCCCTTGGAATACCAGCCTATGAAAAACCAGCCCCTGGAATACTAGCCCTTGGAACATCAGCCCCGGAAATACCAGCCCCTGAAATACAAGCTCTTGTAGGCATCTGGAACACCAACTCATTGAGAAAAACTCTTCAGAGTGCAGGTTTACAAGAGTGCAACAAGAGAGGGTTAAACCGACGCTAAGAGTGACGCTGGACGGGTCATTACCCAGCTAAACCACCCAGCCGCAAAAGTCGAGTTTCAGACGGTATTAACATGCAGATCTAGCCTTTAGAGGTTCTTGGTGTTGGTGGCACCGGTGGATGGAGGCGTCTCTTACATGGCAGACAGAAAGAGAAAGATGGGACTGTCACAGCGAGGAATTATACAAAGGTTAATTATCCCTCGATAATTTTGCTGTCAAAATCCAAGTGGTAAATCTACTGTTAAGGGGCACGTGAGTTCCCCAAGTCTTCTAATAACATTTATTTTTCCACTATAATCTATCTTGTCCATAATTACTATCGCATTTGCTTTATCCGTTTTCTAAGGTGGAGTCCAGGATCTTTCCTTAATTCATGGTATAACTTAACAAATCTTTGATGACAATTGTTGCAGAGGTGTGAGTAAAGCTTAACAGACAAGCAACAGGACTTCCTGCATGAATTGTAAGGTGTCAGGAGGCAGTGCAACATTTGTGGCTGTGGGAAAGACAATCTGTCTTCTTGACAAGTTGATGAATAAGTCATATGCAACAGGGTATCTTTATTGCTGAAACGTTTCGCCCGCACAACAGGTTTCTTCACTCGAATACAAGTATAAAAGTGTTATATTAGCCGGTATTCAGCTGAAGACCCCTGTTGTGCGGGTGAAACGTTTCAGCAATAAAGATACATGCAACGTTGCATATGTCTTATTCATAAGTTCTGGGTATTGTGTACCATCAATATTATTGTTAGATGATTGTGTGCAGTAGCATCGTCTTTGAAATATCCATCAAAATATGCCTTGCACTATTGAAAAGAAATAGCAAGAGGCAGTAAAACGGAAAAATTGTTAAAGACAGCGAGTTGAAGCATTACAGCTGACATAGTGTAACTCTTTGTTTAACTCTTGGTGTTTAAGACAACCTACATAGTGTCCTTGTTTGACTAACTCTCGGTGAGGAGAAAAACTTTTCCTCTTGTAAGAAAATGCTGTAATTTACTCAATGCTCACTTCTGCTTTATCAGCGTTGTGGAATTTTGTGTTTTGGCTAACATTTAATTTTAGATGTGAAAAAAGGATTGAATTTGAAGAAATTAAAATTTTGCTGGTGGGAACGACTAAGACATCTTGACGGGATATTTGTTGTGGAATAAATTGATTTTTTTTTAAATATTCTATAAAGATGTAGTTCTTTTTCTTCCCCAACCTGCCAGAATTTTTATTTTAGGTGTTTTATACTTTTATTAACCACCTCAATTACTGGGAACGCTTGAAGTTCCTAAACCTGTACTCCCTGGAACGCAGGCGGGAGAGATACATTATTATATACACGTGGAAAATTCTCGAGGATTAGTACCAAACTTGCACACGAGAGTCACTCCCTACGAAAGCAAAAGACTCGGCAGACGATGTAACATCCCCCCAATGAAAATCAGGGGTGCCACTAGCACGTTGAGAGACAACACAATAAGTGTCAGGGGCCCAAGACTGTTCAACTGCCTCCCAGCGTACATAAGGAGGATTACCAATAGACCCCTGACTGTCTTCAAGCAGGCACTGGACAGGCACCTAAAGTCGGTACCTGACCAGCCAGGCTGTGGTTAGTACGTTGGACTGCGTGCGGCCAGCAGTAACAGCCTGGTTGATCAGGCTCTGATCCAACATGAGGCCTGGTCACAGACCGGGCCGCAGGGGCGTTGACCCCTGGAACTCTCTCCAGGTATACAGGCAGAAATTTTTAACGTCCTTGATGTATTTTCGTATGTCCTTGAAATTTTATTGTGTTGTTGGGGTCACCGTTCAAGGAAGGGCCGTGATGCTGGTAAACGGTTCTTGATCCGAGGAATTGCAGCTACCTCCTTATATAAAACTTCATTATATCGTATTCGTGAAGCAGTGTATGCCTTAACACGAGTGATAAACCACAATATTTAAACGTTACCTGACTGCTCGCCCACCTCGTTGCCAGAATTATCCTGCATAAATGTACGTTTATATAGATTTATGTAACCTAACTTGACGTAACTCAATTTATAATAAAGAAAATGGGTTTTGAGGAAAGAAACCGAATGCTTTTGGAAATTAACTTTGACCTGGAGAATATATAGAGAAACTTTCACTCCACGTATAAGTACCATAAAGCACCTCAATTATTGGGAACGGTTGAAATCCTTGACCTGTACTCCATGGAACGCAGGCGAGAAAGATACATGATAATATACACTTGGAAAATCTTAGAGGGACTAGTCACAAATTTGCGCACGGAAATTACTCCCTACGAAAGCAGACTCGGCAGGTGATGCAACATCCCCCCAGTGAAAAACAAGGGTATCATGAGTACACTAAGAGACAGCACAATAAGTGTCAGGGAACCAAGACTGTTCAACTGCGTCCCAGCATACACGAGGAAGATTACCATTAGACCCCTGTCTTCAAGAGGGAGCTGGACAGGCACTTAGTCAGTACAGGACCAGCCGGGCTGTGGCTCGTACGTCGGTTTGCGTGCAGCCAGCAGTAACAGCCTGGTTGATCAGGCCCTGATCAACCGTGAGGTCTGGTCATGAACCGGGCCGTGGGGGCGTTGACCCCCGGAACACCTTCCAGGTATACAGGTACTCCAGAAGTAATACATAATGTATCTATGGTTCATGTATACATAACCATCACTTAAAGAAGATTGACGTGCAGGCACCCATGAGGGTCATCAACGTGTGTATGTAACTGCCTGGAGCGGCCTACGAGAAGTCAAAATTACAGTTGTTAAGGCAGATGATGATAACTAGGCATCGTGACGTGTCACTTCTCATGAGAGATGATGGTATTTGTCTTGTTTATGTTCCCGGTTTTTATTTTTTGTTGGTTTTATCCTTGTCTAGTTTATGTTCTGTGTTTGGTTTTGGTTGCTGAGTGACATACACAAAGTGCTCTGTAAATGTTAATGCTTGCTGTTGCACCGCCACTACTACTGCTACTATTACTACTACTGCTACTACTAATACTACTGCTACTACTACTACTACTGCTACTACTACTACTACTGCTACTACAACTACGGTGGCTCGTGGCCTGGTGGGAACATTGGGCAAGTTTACTTGCACCGGTTGTCCCTGTTCACCCATCAGTAAAAATGGGTACCTGAGTGTTAGTGGACTGGTGTGGGTCGCACCATGGGACAAAATTGACCTAATTTGCGGGAAATGCTCAGCATAACAAGGGGCTTTCTATATAGTAGTATGTCACTGATGGCAGCTATGGTCTGTATACCTTGTACATGTACTTGTAGAAATAAAGATATTACTACTATGATTGCTAATCTACTACTACTACGACGACTATGACTATTACTACCACTACTACTCATTCCAATAAAACAGTTATCATGACTAGACTTTGAAATAAGCTAGGGTAGCAAAACAGACAGGACACCTATAAGTCTTTAACTTCAA
>WNWK01000296.1:130000-297500 GCA_009830355.1 Cherax destructor | reverse complement strand
AGTGAAGGATCGCTGCCGTGTCCTCCGGTACTGTATAGCACTTACTGGTTGACATGCTTGAATGTTGTCAAAATCCCAGGTACATGGACCAGGTGTGAATGGGATAGACCATATAATGTTGTTGGAACTCTTGTAAATTCCCTTCATTATTCCCTTCCCGCCACACACGTACGTAAAGAGATAGTCTAGACAGATAACATACACTGGAGGGGTGTCTCGACCCCCTGCGACCACAACTGAGTAGGTGCAACTAGGTAAGAGCTTGCGCTTACCTAGATGCAGCCACATATGGACACACACACACACACACACACACACACACACTACAGAGGGATCTGGACAGGCTTCAAGCCTGATCCAACAACTGGCTCCTGGAGTTTAACCCCACCAAGTGCAAAGTCATGACGATTGGGGAAGGGCAAAGAAGATCGGAGAGTACAGGCTAGGGGGCAAAGACTGCAAACCTCAGTCAACTAAAAGGCTCTTGGGGTGAGTATAATACCGAGCATATCTCCTGAGGCGCACATCACCCAAATAATTGCTGCAGCATATGGGAGCCTGGCAAACCTAAGAATAACGTTTCGACACGTGAGTAAGGAATCATTCAAGACTGTACACCGTGTACGTCAGGCCCATACTAGAGTATGCAGCACCAGTATGGAACCCACACCTGGTCAAACACGTCAAGAATTTCGAGAAAGTGCAAAGGTTTGCAACAAGACTAGTCCCGGAACCTAGGGTTTTGTCCTACGTGGATAAGTTAAGGTAGCTCAACCTGACAACACTGGGGGACATGAGGGATAAGAGGGACATATAAAATACAGAGAGGAATTGACAAGGTGGACAGGGACAGAAAGTTTCAGAGATGTGACACAGCAACAAGGAGTCACAACTGGAAATTGAATCTCAGACGAGTCACAGGGATGTTAGGAAGTACTTATTCAGTCACAGAGTTGTCATGGAGCAGGGAGAGAATGGACCTAGTAGCGACCAGTGAAGAGACGAGGCCAGGAGCTATGAATCGACCTCTGCAACTACAATTAGTTGAGTACACACACACATCGTAAAAACTGTTACCAAGGCTAAATACTAGAACCACTACTTTTCCGATGTGTGTAAATAACCTGCTGTTTAAGAACGAATCCAGTGTGTCTTGAGATGATTTTAATTGTTGAGAAGAATACGAACTAGAGTGAGGGCCTCCAAGAAGGTATAGACGTGTTAGTGTTGGTCAGACTAGTGTCTGCGCAAGTTCATCCAAGCAAGTGCAAGGTCATGACATTTGTTGAAGGAAAGGCGGAGACCGGAGGCGGAATGCTGACTAAGAGTTCAGAAACTACAGGTATCAGCAAAATAAAAGGATCCACGAGTGAACATCACACCGAACCTATCGCCGGAAGAGTACTTAGGGCACCTCTAAGGAGGAGAATAAAAATATGAAGAGAGCACTTAAATTGTATGTATCGTTATTCAGGGTTATTAACTTTAGAATCGATCCCCCAGACACTGGTCACAAGCGTCTGGGGATCACTTCTCAAGTGAATATCTCAGTAAAACGATACAAATATGATTAAATCGTATGACTTAGGCAACCTGTGAGTGGCTAGCAATTCTCAGAATTGCCTTAAAGAATGTCAGCGAAGAATCCTTCTGGTCCATCTTATAATATACAACACCAGTTTTCAGCCGCTAACTGGTTAAACATGTTCAAAAGATTATGCAAGATTGTTCATGGCTTACGAATAATTGTTTTAAAGATCCCCTTTTCAAGTTTCTAAGTTCATCACTATGTTCTATAATCTACCTTTACCACTCATGTTAGTAAGATTAATATTAAACAGGTGTACATTACCTGCCTCAGTCTACCCAGAGTACAGTCAACGGTCTCTTACCTAGCCTACCCTGAGTACAGTTTCTAGGTTGTACAGTCTATGGCCTCTCACCTTAACCTACCCAAAGTACAGCTTCATAAATTTGCATATGATGCGTTAAATGTGAAGCAGCCATTTACTAGATCAACACTGTAGTCCAGGTCATCCTGGGGTGTCCCACAGTCTTCAGTTTGTATCCACACAATTTTGGCTTTGTCGTAAGTTATGACATGTTAGAAAGTGTCCCACATGTAGGTTCTTTACATGTGAAAAATAAGAAAACAAATGTTTCAGTGTAATATTTGAAGGTACAACTAGGCAAGTACATCGTCAAAGAGCCAGGTAAGTACACGGGAGGAGTGAAATGCATTAATTTCCATGGCAATTGTTCATAATTGTATAAAAAAGTTTAGACAGCAAAGATCCAGGTGGGAATACGACGGCCTTGTCATGATAGTGGGAAACGGAAGTCTGTTAAAAAAATTCCACTCTGAAGATTTATATTTGTATCTCATGAACATGTATAAAGTCAAGGTACGATCTATAATCTTACACTCAGTTTAAACTTTACCTTCCCGTGGGTTTCTTATTGGCTCTTAGTCATGTAACATTTTTGACTTAGGTCTTGTGTGAGACCGGGCCGCGGGGCTGATAATCCCTGGAACCATTAATGTTGTAGTCACGTGTTTAACTGTGATTTCGTGTCAACGGGAACTTTGAGACCAAAAACTGACCCTTGAGGGACTCCGCTACGCTCACCCGCTCTGACATTTCGCCTCACCCTGAATATTTGTCTTGTTACTCAGATCTTGAAGTTAGCATCTCCAGGCCAAGTAACTGTCTTGTGTGTGCTACTGTGTCCTAGCTTTTTCCTACACTATACCATTACGTAGCTCACAGTCTTCTCTGAAATTATTTGAGTTCCACCAGTCTTTCGTAGACACAAACTCTGGAGACTTTGTAAGTGATAAAGGTCCCAGAATCGATAACCCCGCCCCTGGACGACTTGATCACCATCACTCTGACTTATCTCCTCTTGAAGCTGCGTATTGAGTTTGCCTCCACCAATGCAGCATCTGAATCATTCCACTTTTCAACCACCTGAGATTAAGAACATAAGAACATAAGAAAGGAGGAACACTGCAGCAGGCCTGTTGGCCCATACTAGGCAGGTCCATCACAATCCGTCCCACTAACAGAATATTTGCTCAACCCAATTTTCAATGCAAAGATATACTTCTGTAGGGCTCATTCATGTCTTCAGATATGTTTGTGAATGGTTACTTTATCAATATGCTTTGTATTATATTATTGAAGGAACACAATACCGATAAATTGGTGAATAAGACACATGTACAACAGTTGGGTATCTTTATTACAGAAACGTTTCGCCTACACACCAGGCTTCTTCAATCGAGTACAGAATATAACACGGTGCTAGTAAGAACATAAGAACATAAGAAAGGAGGAACACTGCAGCAGGCCAGTTGGCCCATACTAGGCAGGTCCTTCACAATCCGTCCCACTAACAGAATATTTGCTCAACCCAATCTTCAATGCTACCCAAGAAATAAGCTTTGACAATTCTACCCACTCATGCGCGAGTCCCACTCAAATCCAACCCCTCTCACTCATGAATTTATCCAACCTAAATTTGAAACTACCCAAGGTCCTAGCTTCAATAACCCTACTAGGCAGACTGTTCCACTCATCAACTACCCTATTTCCAAACCAATACTTTCCTATATCCTTTCTAAATCTAAACTTATCTAACTTGAATCCATTATTGCGGGTTCTCTCTTGGAGAGATACCCTCAAGACCTTATTTATATCCCCTTTGTTAATACCCATTTTCCACTTGTATACCTCGATCATGTCTCCCCTCATTCTACGTCTTACAAGTGAATGTAATTTTAGGGTTTTCAATCTTTCTTCGTAAGGAAGATTTCTAATGCTATGTATTAATTTAGTCATTCTACGCTGAATGTTTTCTAACGAATTTATGTCCATTCTGTAATATGGAGACCAGAACTGAGCTGCGTAATCTAGGTGAGGCCTTACTAATGATGTATAAAGCTGTAATATAACCTCTGGACTTCTGTTGCTAACACTTCTTGATATAAATCCCAGTAATCTATTTGCCTTATTACGTACGCTTAGGCATTGCTGTCTTGGTTTAAGGTTGCTGCTTACCATCACCCCCAAGTCCTTCTCGCAATCTGTATGGCTAAGTTCTACGTTATTTAACTTATAAGTGCTTGGGTTATGGACACTCCCGAGCTTCAGAACCTTGCATTTATCTACATTGAACTGCATCTGCCACTTTTCTGACCACGAATTAAGTTTGTCTAAATCTTCCTGAAGTTCTATGACATCTATGTTTGAATCAATTATCCTACCTATCTTCGTGTCGTCGGCGAATTTGCTCATATCACTAGTAATTCCCTCATCAAGGTCATTGATATATATTATAAATAACAATGGGCCTAAGACTGATCCCTGTGGAACACCACTTGTTACAAGTCCCCATTCGGATTTAACCCCATTTATGCACACTCTCTGCTTCCTATTGGTGAGCCATGACTCGATCCATGACAGCACTTTTCCCCCAATGCCATGAGCTGCCACTTTCTTTAACAGTCTCTGGTGCGGTACTCTATCAAAAGCCTTACTAAAGTCTAAATATACAATATCGAATTCTTTATCGTGATCAACAGCCTCAAAAGCTTTACTGAAGAAGGTTAATAAATTAGATAGGCAGGAACGGCCCCTCGTGAATCCATGCTGGGTATCATTAATCAAATTATGGTTATCTAGATGGCTTCTAATAATATCAGCTATAATTGACTCTAGTAATTTGCCTACAATTGAGGTCAGGCTTATTGGGCGGTAGTTAGACGGTAGTGACTTGTCCCCTGCTTTAAAAATAGGAATTACATTAGCCATCTTCCACATATCAGACACTACACCTGTTTGAAGAGATAAATTAAAAATGTTAGATATTGGTTCACAGAGTTCCATTTTGAAAGATAAATTAGATAAATTAGACACGTGCAACACCTGGGTATCTTTATTGAGGAAACGTTTCGCCACACAGTGGCTTCATCAGTCCATACAAAGAGAATGGGGAAGAACAGGAGGAGTTTGAGGTAATCAGTCCCTTAGCCTTGAGTTGATGTTATCAGTCCATCAATCTTGAAAAGGAATACAGCATATGTGCGAAGTGGCTTATATATTGTAGACTGGTTAACCATTTATCTACGGTACTAGTAGTTTTGGGGTGATCAGTCCCACAGCCTTGGTAGGTGGTGGTCAGTATTTGGTTTGTTGTGGTTTATCCTGAGGCAGGACGGTGAGTGTTGCAACAAGACTTGTGAACATCCTTTGCTGACCTGAACACCACTTCCTGTCTTTCTTTGTTCTACTCTCTCTCTCTCCAACCCCGCCCACCTTCCCTTCCATCCGCCCACCTGCCCTCCTTAGAACCCACCTGCCCCTTTACCTCCTACCTACATGCCCTTTTACCCCTACCTACCTGCCCTTCTACTGTCCACTCACACGCCCTCCCTCCCTCCCGTCCCTACCTAGACGACTTCCTTCCCTGATGGTTCCTATCTACACGCTCTCCTCTCCCATTTCTACCTACACGCCCTCTTTCCCTTCCTACCTACACGCCCTCCTTCCCTTCCTACCTACACGCCTTCCTTCTCTTCCTACCTACACGCCCTCCTTCCCATCCTACCTACACTACCTCCTTCACTTCCTACCTACACGCCCTCCTTCCCATCCTACCTACACGCCCTCCTTCCCATCCTACCTACACGCCCTCCTTCCCATCCTACCTACACGCCCTCCTTCCCTTCCTCCTACACGCTCTTCCTTCCTCCTACACGCCCTCCTTCCTTCCTACCTACCGCCTTCCTTCACTTCCTACCTACACGCCTCCTTCCATCCTCTACCGCCCTCCTTCCATCCTACCTACAGCCCTTCCTTCCCTTCCTACACGCCTCCTTCCTTCCTACCTCCCCTCCTTCCATCCTCCTACAGCCTCCTTCACTTCCTACCTCACGCCCTCCTTCCCATCCTACCTACACGCCTCCTTCCTTCCTACCTACAGCCCTCCTTCCATCCTACCTACACGCCCTCCTTCACTTCCTACCTACACGCCCTCCTTCCCATCCTACCTACACGCCCTCCTTCCCTTCATACCTACACGCCCTCCTTCCCTTCCTACCTACACGCCCTCCTTCCCATCCTATCTACACGCCCTCCTTCCCATCCTACCTACCGCCCTCCTTCCCTTCCTCCTACACGCCCTTCTTCCTTCCTACCTACAGCCCTCCTTCCCTTCCTACCTACACGCCCTCCTTGCCTTCCTACCTACCGCCTCCTTCCTTCCTACCTACACGCCCTCCTTCCTTTCCTACCTACACGCCCTCCTTCCCATCCTACCTACCGCCTCCTTCCCATCCTACCTACACGCCCTCCTTCCCATCCTACCTACACGCCCTCCTTCCCTTCCTACCTACACGCCCTCCTTGCCTTCCTACCTACACGCCCTCCTTGCCTTCCTACCTACACGCCCTCCTTGCCTTCCTACCTACACGCCCTCCTTCACTTCCTACCTACACGCCTCCTTCCCATCCTACCTACATGCCCTCCTTCCCATCCTACCTACGCCTCCTTCCTCCTACCTACACGCCCTTCTTCCTTCCTCCTACACGCCTCCTTCCTTCCTACCTCACGCCCTCCTTGCCTTCCTCCTACGCCCTTCTTCCTTCCTACCTACACGCCCTCCTTCCTTCCTACCTCCCTGCACCTCCTTCCCTTCCTACCTACAGCCCTCCTTCCATCCTACCTACACGCCCTCCTTCCTTCCTACCTCACGCCCTCCTTCCTTCCTACCTACCGCCCTCCTTCCCATCCTACCTACGCCCTCCTTCCTCCTACCTACGCCTCCTTCCTCCTACCTACACGCCCTTCTTCCTTCCTACCTACACGCCTCCTTCCTTCCTACCTACACGCCCTCCTTCCTTCCTACCTACACGCCCTCCTTCCCTTCCTACCTACACGCCCTCCTTCCCTTCCTACCTACACGCCCTCCTTCCCTTCCTACCTACACGCCCTCCTTCCCTTCCTACCTACACGCTGGTCAACCTAAATAAAGTAATCGTTTAACCTCAGAGAACTGAGAGTTTTACATTATGTATAATGTTATATGTGTATACTTTTTGTCACTGACATTTTCATAACATTTTTCGTGTGTGTGTAAGATAAACTGTCCCGAGAGATGATAAATGAGACACTTGTGCAACATTTGGGTATCTTTATTGCGAAAATGTTTCGCTAGCCAGTGACCAGTCCAGTGCAGAGACTGGTGGACAGTGAGGAAGAGTTAAGGTAATCAGTGTCTCAGCCTGGAGTCAGTGTGTTCGGTCAATCAAGATTGATGGTACTCACCTAATTGTGGTTGCAGGGGTCGAGACTCAGCTCCTGGCAGGGAAACCTAACTACCTTTTGTTGCTATTGTAACTGTCATATAGAATAGTGTAGCAGCAGATTGGTCATGAATCAAATTTTCTTCACTGTAAAACTAGGCAATTACCACTCACTCACAACCACCACCATTACTCACAACCACTAACACCACCATCACTCACAACCACTAACACCACCTTCACTCACAACCACTAACACCACCTTCACTCACAACCACTAACACCACCTTCACTCACAACCACTAACACCACCATCACTCACCACTAAAACTACCACTCACCACCACCGTCACTCACCACCACCACCACCATCACTCACCACTGCCACCATCATCACTCACCACCACCACTCACCACCATCACTCACCACCACCACAATCACTCACCACCAACATCACTCACCACCACCACCCCATCCTCACTTACCACCACTCACCACCATCACTCACCACCGCCACCCTCACCATTACCACCACCCATCCTCACCAACACTCACCACCACCATCACCCACCACCATCACTCACCACCACCATCACCCACCACCATCACTCACCACCATCACTCACCACCATCGCTCACCACCGCCACCCTCACCATCACTCACCACCACTCACCATCACTCACCACCATCACTCACCATCACTCACCACCACCATCACCCACCACCACCATCACCCACCACCATCACCCACCACCATCGCTCACCACCACCACCCCCTCACCATCACTCACCACCACTCACCATCACTCACCACCATCACTCCACCACCATCACTCACCACCACCATCCCACCACCACCATCACTCACCACCCCCATCACCACCACCATCACCCACCACCACTCACTCACCACCATCACCCACCACCACCACTCACCACCATCACCCACCACCATCACTCACCACCATCGCTCACCACCACCACCCTTACCATCACTCACCACCACTCACCATCACTCACCACCATCACTCACCATCACTCACCACCATCACTCACCACCACCATCACTCACCACCACCATCACTCACCACCACCATCACTCACCACCACCATCACTCACCACCACCATTCACCACCACCATCACCCACCACCACCACTCACCACCATCACCCACCACCATCACTCACCACCATCGCTCACCACCACCACCCTTACCATCACTCACCACCATCACTCACCATCACCACTCACCACCACCATCACCCACCACCACCATCACCCACCACCATCACCCACCACCATCGCTCACCACCACCACCCCCCTCACCATCACTCACCACCACTCACCATCACTCACCACCATCACTCACCACCACTCACCATCACTCACCACCATCACTCACCACCACCAGAACTTGTCCTCAATTCATCACTGGGTTTATCTCCCTCCAGAGGGCTGTCATGTTTTATTTCTGTTTCACAGCTCAGGGGATACCTTCCCTCCCTCCCGTTTAATCCTTCCTCCCTCTCTAATCCTCCCTTCTAATCTTCTCTCCCTCTCTAATCCTAACACCCTTTCCCTAATCCCTCCGCCCCTCCCTCCTAATCCTTCATACCTTTCCTCTAATCCTCCTCCTATCCCTCCTTGATCCTTTCTCCCTCCCTCTTTACCAATAATATATCGTTCCTGATCCTTCCTCCTTCCCATCTGATACTTCCACCCCACCTGATCCTTCCTCCTTCCCATCTGATACTTCCTCCACCCCACCTGATCCTTTCTCCTTCCCATCTGACACTTCCTCCACCCCACCTGATCCTTCCTCCACCCCACCTGATCCTTCCTCCTTCCCATCTGATACTTCCTCCACCCCACCTGATCCTTCCTCCTTCCCATCTGATACTTCCTCCACCCCACCTGATCCTTCCTCCTTCCCATCTGATACTTCCTCCACCCCACCTGATCCTCCTCCCCTACTGATTATTCTTCCCTCCATACCTCTTTCCCTCTTGATTCTTTCTCCCTCATTCCCTCCTGATTCTTTCTCCCTCCTTGATTCTCTTCTCTCATCTCCCAGACATATAGCCACTCCCTCTAGTTTTCTTCAGTATACCTCTGTCCCTAGACAAAATCTTCATCCCTTCCTTCCCCCCCCCACTTCCTCCGTCCCCGGCATGTTGTAATAGAGGATAGATAACCATCTATTTGTCTTCCTGCCTCTGATTCATTCTCTGTCTCCCTTCCTCCCTCCCTCACTCACTCCCCCTCCCTCCTTTTTTTTTACACAGGGTTTGACAAGGTTAGGTTAGGGATCCCTAGCTGTATTGACAAGCTATTTACAGGTTAAGGGTTCCTAACTTTATTGACAAGCTAAGAGCTGTTTCCTACATCAGCTCATTTGAAAGCATTTTTATTGTTATGAAACATACAAGTAGGGAACAGGATGAAGTTGGAGGCATCTGTAGGCCAGCATTTTCATTTGATCAACTGACTTTATCTCGTTGACATCATAATGCTGTACGAATGTGTTCCAGACTCGAGTCATCCTGGGGATATTTGATCTCAGTGATGTTCTGGAGAAGGTACAGCCAGAGTGAAGTTGCTGCTGGCTGCCCGTCTTGTGGTATAGAACCTTGCTTCTCGCTGTCCTCGAGGTGGAGCCAAGTGTGGTACTTTGACAATGTTGGCCTTGTACATAACAGTAAGGCCACCCACATCCCTCCTGTGTTGAAGGCTCTGCTGAAATGACAGATCTATCCAGGATGAGTCCAGGCGAGAGATGAGACGTCTTGCTCTGTTCTTTACTTTGTCAAGCAGTCGCAGATGAGAGGGGGGGGGGTGGCAGGCAAACCAAGAAAGTGGAGCATACTCAAGGTGTGAGCGTACTTGTGCCTCATACAGAATCTTGCAACCCCTACTGTCAAGCAGCTGCGAGATACGGCGAAGTGCTGTAAGCTTCCTGGCTGCGTTGTTTGCAAGATTTACAACGTGGTTCTTCATGGTCAGTTTGGAGTCAAATTTCACCCCAAGGATATCAACTTCTTCCCCAGGTACCAACACTCTCCCATTCATACTTACTACTACACCGGCATTACCATCATGGTGCCTAGAGACCATCATTTGTGTTTTCTCAGCTGCAAATATTACTTGCCATCGGTTTCCTCAAGCTGATATAGCTCTTAGCTGGTGATTGATGTAGCTTAGAGCAGCTGGCATTTCTTCTCTTGGATAAGTAAATGTCAGAGTACAGTCGTCTGCATAAGTATGGGATTCTGGGATGAGATGAAGAAGGTCATTGAAGTAGACATGCCATAACAATGGTCCCAGCACACTTCCTTGTGGAACACTTGCCCCAATAGGATGACTTGCTGATTCTGTTTCATTGAGAACTACCCTTAGAGATGTATCATACAGGTAATCACTGAGGAGATATAGCGTAGAGCCTGCAATTCCCAGTGCTTGCAGTTTTGGCCCTGATGCCACACTCGGTCGAAAGCACCAGCAATGTCCAATGCTACCACACAGCTGACTTTGGATTCATCCAGTGACTGGTGCCATTTAGTGGAGAGGTCTAACAACAGATCAGCAGCAGAGTAACCTTTCCTGAAGCCATATTGACGGTCACAAAGTAGTGAGTGGTAGTCAAAAAACTCTGTCATTTGTTTTGAGATTATTGTTTTGAGATCTTGCCAGTGATTGACAGGAGTGACACTGGTCTGTAGTTGCTGATTTCTCTCTCTCTCCCTCCCTCTCTTCCTCCCTCCCTCCCTCCCTGTCTCCCTCTCTCCCCTCCTGTCTCACAGACTAATATATATATATATATATATATTATATATATATTATATATTGTAGGTAGTAGGTTGGTAGACAGCAACCACCCGGGAGGTACTACCGTCCTGCCAGGTGACTGTGAAACAGAAACCTGAAACTGTTTTACATGATGGTAGGATTGCTGGTGTCTTTTCTGTCTCATAAACACGCTGGATAACAGGTATATCTAGCTACTTCTACTTACACTTTAGGTCACACTACACTGGCATACATGCATATATATACATACACACATCTAGGTTTTTCTTCTTTTTCTTAATAGCTCTTGTTCTTTTTATTTTCTCTATTGTCCATGGGAAGTGGAAAAGAATCTTTCCTCCGTAAGCCATGCGTGTCGTATGAGGCGACTAAGATGCCGGGAGCAATGGGCTAGTAACCCCTTCTCCTGTACAAATCTACTAAAAACGAGAAGAAGAAAAACTTTATAAAATTGGGTTGTCTGAATGTGCGTGGATGTAGTGCGGATGATAAGAAAGAGATGATTGCCGATGTTATGAATGAAAAGAAGTTGGATGTCCTGGCCCTAAGCGAAACAAAGCTGAAGGGGTAGGCGAGTTTCAGTGGGAGAAATAAATGGGATTAAGTCAGGAGTATCTGAGAGAGTTAGAGCTAAGGAAGGGGTAGCAATATTGTTGAAGGATCAGTTATGGAAGGAAAAGAGGAATATAAATGTGTAAATTCAAGGATTATGTGGATTAAAATAAGGGTCGGATGCGAAAAGTGGGTCATAATAAGCGTGTATGCACCTGGAGAAGAGAGGAGTGTAGAGGAGAGAGAGAGATTTTGGGAGATGTTAAGCGAATGTATAGGAACTTTTGAACCAAATGAGAGAGTAATTGTGGTAGGGGACCTAAATGCTAAAGTGGGAGAAACATGCAGAGAGGGTGTAGTAGGTAAGTTTGGGGTGCCAGTGTAAATGATAATGGGAGCCCTTTGATTGAACTTTGTATAGAAAGGGGTTTAGTTATAGGTAATACATATTTTAAGAAAAAGAGGATAAATAAGTATACAAGATATGATGTAGGGCGTAATGACAGTAGTTTGTTGGACTATGTATTGGTAGATAAAAGACTGTTGAGTAGACTTCAGGATGTACATGTTTATAGAGGGGCTACAGATATATCAGATCACTTTTTAGTTATAGCTACAGTGGGAGTAAAAGGTAGATGGGATACAAGGAAAATAGAATCAGTAAGTAAAGAGAGGTGAAGGTTTATAAACTAAAAGAGGAGGCAGTTAGGGTAAGATATAAACAACTATTGGAGGATAGATGGGCTAGTGAGGTGTAGGCAATGGGGTCGAAAATGTATGGGGTAGATTTAAAAATGTAGTGTTAGAGTGTTCAGCAGAAGTTTGTGGTTACAGGCGAGTGGGTGCGGGAGGGAAGAGGAGCGATTGGTGGAATGATGAATGTAAGGAAAAAGTTAGCATATGAGAGGTTTTTACAAAGTAGAAGTGATGCAAGGAGGGAAGAGTATATGGAGAGAAAAAGAGAGGTTAAAGAGTGGTGAAGCAATGTAAAAAGAGAGCAGATGAGAGAGTGGGTGAGATGTTATCAGCAAATTTTGTTGAAAATAAGAAAAAGTTTTGGAATGAGATTAATAAGTTGAGGAAGCCTAGAGAACAAATGGATTTGACAGTTAAAAATAGGAGAGAGATTTATTAAATGGAGAGTTAGAGGTATCGGGAAGATGGAGAGAATATTTTGATTTGTTAAATGTTGATGAAGACAGGAAGCTGTGATTTCGTGTGTAGGGCAAGGAGGAATAACATCTTGTAGGAGTGTGGAAGAGCCAGTTGTGGGTGTAGGGAAGTTCGTGAGGCAGTGGGTAGAATGAAAGGGGTAAGGCAGCTGGGATTGATGGGATAAAGATAGAAATGTTAAAAGCAGGTGGGGATATAATTTTGGAGTGGTTGGTGCTATTATTTAATAAATGTATGGAAGAGGGTAAGGTACCTAGGGATTGGCAGAGAGCGTGTATTGTTCCTTTGTATAAAGGCAAAGGGGACAAAAGAGAGTGCAAAAATTATAGGGAATAAGTCTGTTGAGTGTACCTGGTAAAGTGTATGGTAGAGTTATTATTGAAAGAATTAAGAGTAAAACAGAAAGGAGGATAGCAGATGAACAAGGGGCTTTAGGAAAGGTAGGGGTGTGTAGACCAAGTGTTTACAGTGAAACATATAGGTGAACAGTATTTGGATAAGGGTAAAGATGTTTTTGTGGCATTTATGGATTTGGAAAAGGCGTATGATAGGGTAGATAGGGGGCAATGTGGCAGATGTTGCAGGTGTATGGAATAGGAGGAAGGTTACTGAAAGCAGTGAAGAGTTTTTATGAGGATAGTGAGGCTCAGGTTAGAGTGTGTAGGAGGGAAGGGACTATTTCCCAGTAAAAGTGGGCCTTAGACAAGGATGTGTGATGTCACCGTGGTTGTTCAATATATTTATAGATGGGGTTGTAAGAGAAGTGAATGCGAGGGTCTTGGCAAGAGGTGTTGGGCTAAAAGATAAAGAAGCAAATACAAAGTGGGAGTTGTCACAGTTGCTTTTGCTGATGACACTGTGCTTTTGGGAGATTCTGAAGAGAAGCTGCAGAGGTTGGTGGATGAATTTGGTAGGGTGTGTAAAAGAAGAAAATTGAAAGTGAATATAGGAAAGAGTAAGGTGATGAGGATAACAAAAAGAATAGGTGACGAAAGATTGGATATCAGATTGGAGGGAGAGAGTATGGAGGAGGTGAATGTATTCAGATATTTGGGAGTGGACATGTCGGCGGATGGGTCTATGAAGGATGAGGTGAATCATAAAATTGATGAGGGAAAAGGGTGAGTGGAGCACTTCGAGTCTGTGGAGACAAAGAACCTTGTCTATGGAAGTAAAGAGGGAATGTATGAGAGTATAGTTATACCAACGCTCTTATATGGGTGTGAAGCATGGGTGATGAATGTTGCAACGAGGAGAAGGCTGGAGGCAGTGGAGATGTCATGTCTGAGGTCAATGTGTGGTGTGAATATAATGCAGAGAATTCGGAGTTTGGAAATTAGGAGGAGGTGCGGATTACCAAAACGATTGTCCAGAGAGCTGAGGAGGGGTTGTTGAGGTGGTTTGGACATGTAGAGAGAATGGAACGAGACAGAGTGACTTCGAGATGTATAAATCTGTAGTGGAGGGAAGGCGGGGTAGGGGTCGGCCTAGGAAAGGTTGGAGGGAGGGGTAAAGGAAGTTTTGTGTGCGAGGGCTTAGACTTCCAGCAAGCATGTGTGAGCGTATTTGATAGGAGTGAATGGAGGCATATGGTTTTTAATACTTGACGTGCTGTTGGAGTGTGAGCAAAGTAACATTTATGAAGGGATTCAGGGAAACCGGCAGGCCGGACTTGAGTTCTGGAGATGGGAAGTACAGTGCCGGCACTCTGAAGGAGGGGTGTTAATGTTGCAGTTTTATAACTGTAGTGTAAAGCACCCTTCTGGCAAGACAGTGATGGAGTGAATGATGATGAAAGTTTTTATTTTTCGGGCCACCCTGCCTTGGTGGGAATCGGCCGATGTGTTAATAAAAAAAAAAAAAATATTATATATATAAAAAATTGTGTTGAAGAATTTTTATACAGGTACATGTACAGTTGTAATGTGTGTATAAAGCCGGTCAGGAATCAAAGATGCAGCAAGCGTTCCTTTTCTGGATCGCCACTCAGAGGCTCTGGAAAAGAAGTTGACAGCCTTCAGGTCTGGTGGTTTCAATGAACTTGGAACACAGCTTCTTGAGGAAACCCAGGACATGCATCCCCCACGAGCCAAAGGTTTCTGACGGGTCAAGTTCCTGCATTTGTTGAGCTCGTGATTCTTCCCTGTGATCAGCAGCACCGCCATGTTTACCAGCACTAAGTGGGATGTAGGTGTTGGCCAGGGAAGATCCACAAGTATAGTTCCATACCAGCAGTCTATCGTTTTTCCAGGGATATAAAGTGATAGCATCAGAGAGGCTGGTGGGTACATCCAGGGTACTGGTATTGAAGATCAAGGCTCTCTGGGCTGGGCACAAGTACTGTAGCAAGGCTTCGCTTGATCCCGTTGACTTCATTGTGTCTAGCATGAACAGTTTAGTCCATACAGACCATACTGGTCTACTACCACTTTTCCTTAAATACTCAGTGTGAATTTGGGCACCCTGGCAGAGAGTCACTGCAATATGAAAGGTCTGCAGTTCAAGATATGTGCCGGTAGCAGAGATGCAAGATGTTAGGAGAAAGTCACTCGAGTGAAGCACACTCACAACTAAAAGGAAAGCTCTTTCATTAGCTGAGCTTGCACCTACGAGCATAGCTGGAGCAGCCTTGTCCTTGATGGGGCTATTGTAACTGGATTGTTTGAGTTGAAGTTTCAACTAGTCTCGTTGTCTGCGCTGAAAGTGTGTCCCACATGCTGGTGTAACTGGGGTCATCCCCTCATGCCAGATTGCATATATCTTTTAGCAGAATTTCCTTCACTTGTTAGATGCGTTGAAGGAGGACAAGAAGGCTAGCAGGGCAATGTGAGAGGCTGTTCGTGTGCCCAAACCACCTAATATGACTGAAATTGAAATGTTTATTTCTCTGCAAAGATTACAATGTGGGCTTTACATATTATAAAAATATTAATTGCAATTTGTAGTTTATATATTATAAAATATTAATTACAAATAAGGCCCCTAGCATGCCTAGGCATTTCGGGCAGAAGTGTGGTTTTCTACCACTGTGATTAGTCCAGGGACAAGTTTAGAACATTTTTCTAGCATGGACTCTCGGAGAGAGTAATAGTTTCCCAGTTTGAAAATGACGAAGAATGGTGAGCTTGGTAAAAAGTAAGTTAGCTTAGGAGGGATACGAACCTACTGAGAAGATAGGTGTGAGCATCAGTGTCGCTGATCCTGCTTTCCATCCGCTTTAAGTCAGATTTTTTTTCTTCAAAATATCGCTGATAGTGTTAGACCCATTGTGTGTTCTCACCTGCAAGTGTATGTGTGTGTGTAATATGCAATACAGTCACTGGAAACAGGTGATATAATATGCAGTATAACTACAGTGAAAAGTAATAGCATTCCCAGCACTTTCTTGATTTATCATATTATCAAGGAAAAGTGAAATTAATAAAGCAATAGAAGTTTTACACAAAGATTTGACCTGACATGTAGTCAGTGTGTGGTTACTTAACCTCACTCGCTTAGTGCCAGATTTGACCTGACATGTAGTCAGTGTGTGGTTACTTAACCTCACTCGCTTAGTGCCAGATTTGACCTGACATGTAGTCAGTGTGTGGTTACTTAACCTCACTCGCTGAGTGCCAGATTTCCATTTTTCAGAATTTTTATTAAGGTCACACGTACGTAAAATTGGAGAGTGATATGCCAGGTAAAGATCAATGATTCGACTCAATTTATAATTCAGAGTTCAAAAAAATTATGTATTATGAATAAATTTATATAATCCTAGACTTGTATTTAAAGTGTAACCAGTATATTTATATAAAGTTTGATTCCATTATCTTTCAGTTATTGATTTTCTTCTTACAACTTTCTCAGCCTTTTGAAAATCAACGTGGTTAAAACCTCTGACATGAATAAACAGTGTGTTAGACTGACTCAAGGCCACTTCTAATGCAGTATATATATTTTTTGTAATTTTAGTTCAAAACTTTCTAGTGTTCTCAGAATAAAATTTATTGCATTTTATACAAGGAATTTCGTTGGCACGATTATCAGTTTTTTTGGGGGAAGAATTCTCAATTATTTTTTTTTATATATTTTTTTAAATACAGCATTGATTCTGAAGTTCTAAGAAGAGAAGGATTATCAAGAAATTTTTCATGATATGAAAGAACCAACATATTATTTGTTGTCCTTTGTAATTTTTAAGCTTCTAAAATGTGTCTCTAGCCATTTTAATGCTATGTTAATAATTTTTTTGGAGGGAGGTGGGTATTTTAGATCATTATGTTTCACATATCTGCATTATTTTTTTCATTTATGAACTCTGGCCTACAAATACGCAGAGCTCTCAGAAACGTGGAGAAAAATACACAACATTTAACCTCAATACAGAAATTCTAGAGCTGCCCCTCGCTTGTACGTTTGTAAACCTCTCATGTATGTTAGTAAACCTCACTTTTACGTTTGTAAACCTCACTTATGTTTGTTAACCTCTCATGTATGTTAGTAAACCTCACTTTTACGTTTGTAAACCTCACTTATGTTTGTTAACCTCTCATGTATGTTAGTAAACCTCACTTTTACGTTTGTAAACCTCACTTACATTTGTAAACCTCTCTTACGTTTGTAAACCTCACTCTTACTTTTATAAACCTCGGTCTTATTTTTGTATATATCAGTCTTATTTTTGTATATATCAGTCTTATTTTTGTATATATCAGTCTTACTTTTGTATATATCAGTCTTACTTTTGTATATATCAGTCTTACTTTTGTATATATCAGTCTTACTTTTGTATATATCAGTCTTACTTTTGTATATATCAGTCTTACTTTTGTAAACCTCAGTCTTACTTTTGTAAACCTCAGTCTTACCCTTGTATATATCAGTCTTGTTGCTATGATGACTATCACCAACAGTAACATTACTACTACTGCTACTATTAAACTATGCATTTACTGTTGCAAAAACAAAAAATAATAAATATTGAGTATTATACTGTTGTTGGGTCTGCTCTGTTTAACACTAAGCACTGGACTTCTGTCACGTTTTCTGTTTACGTGCCTGGCTACCACAACACTTTACGTGTGTCCCGTTTTCTTCAGTGTCTCCATCACCCTTCCTGAACGTCTCCGTAAAAATCCATTCCCTTCCCCTCTCCAAACACATCCTTTCCCTCTCCAGCCTTCCCCCTCTCTAAACAGCTTTCCCCTCTCCAAACACAGCTTTTCCCTCTCCAAACACAGCCTTCCTCCAAACACACCCTCTCTATAAACACAGCCTTCCTCTCAAAACAGCCCCTCTCAAACACAGCCTTCCCCTCTCCAAACACACCCCCTCTACAAACACAGCCTCCCTCTACAAACACAGCCTCCCCTCTACAAACACAGCCTTTCCCTCTACAAACACAGCCTTCCCCTCTCCAAACACAGCCCCCCTCTCTACAAACACAGCCTTCCCCTCTCCAAACACAGCCTCCCTCTCTACAAACACAGCCTTTCCCTCTACAAACACAGCCTTCCCTCTACAAACACAGCCTTTCCCTCTACAAACACAGCCTTCCCCTCTCCAAACATAGCCTCCCCCTCTCCAAACATAGCCTCCCCATCTACAAACAGCCTCCCTCTCTCCAAACACAGCCTCCCTCTTTCCAAACTCAGCCTCCCCCTCTACAAACACAGCCTCCCTCTCTCCAAACAGCCTCCCTCTCTCCAAACAGCCTCCCCTCTCCAAACACAGCATTCCCTCTACAAACACATTCTCCTCTTACATCAGAAGGCCCCTCCCTAAATACACACCCCATCAGTAAACATAGCCCCTTCCCTCATTCGTAAAAGACGAAAATTTACCATCAGTTGGTTTCTAGTTTTGACGATAACCCTTGCCATCACTCGCTCTTACCTTTGCCATCACTCGCCTTTACCTCTTTCCATACTCGCCTTACCTTCCATCCTGCTCTTACCTCTTTGCCATCACTGCTCTTCCTTCTTTGCCATCACTGCTCTTACCTCTTGCCATCACTCGCTCTTTACCTTCTTTGCCATCACTGCTCTTACCTTCTTTGCCATCACTGCTCTTCCTTCTTACCATCACTCGCTCTTCCTTCTTTGCCATCACTGCACTTTACCTCTTTCCCATCACTGCTCTTACCTTCTTGCCATCACTCGTCTTACCTTCTTTGCCATCACTCGTTTACCTTCTTTGCCATCACTCGCTCTTTACCTTCTTTGCCATCACTCGCTCTTTACCTTCTTTGCCATCACTCGCTCTTTACCTTCTTTGCCATCACTCGCTCTTTACCTTCTTTGCCATCACTCGCTCTTTACCTTCTTTGCCATCACTCGCTCTTTTCCTTCTTTTTTTTCCAAAATGATAAACACTTGACGATTCCCTGATGACCCACTAAAGGGTGGAACTTGTATACAAAGCGAGGTCTTCTGACCTTAACACCTTAGATGTAAGTCAAGTGTAGGAGTCAAGTTAGATGCAAGAACAAGTTACTTCAGTTCAAGGGCAGCTCTGACCTCAGGTTTCCACTGACCTGCATTGGATTGAGGAATTAAAAAACATGTGAAACACATGGGTGTATTTATTTGAAGACGTTTCGCCAGCCAGTGGCTTTATCGGTTCAGTACAGGGGTATGTGAAGACAGAAATTAAGTAATCAGTCCCTCATGAAATCAGTCTTGTGTTTAATTGCCTATCTTTTGGGTATTATGTATCATTATTGTATTGATACTGTATTGGTTTTAAACGTCTTCACAATAAAGATACCCAAGCTCATGTGTCTTATTGTGACGTGATGAAATGCCACTGTGTAAGCGAAACATCGCCAGTAATGGCCCACGTTATATTGCATTTATCTTTCTTTTTTACCACCGGAGAGAGTAATTATGTTTTGAGTGCGCTGTTTTTATGTTCTTAGTGTTGCGGACAACACAGTCTGAATGCCAGTAGAAACACTCCCAAGATAACACTCTCATCAATAAGGATGAAGCGATGTATTGCTGACACACATGAAGACACACAAGGGGCAAAACAGTCATTCATTGGGACAGTGAATGAGAGTGAGTGAGACGGTTTCCTAACATTCATAGATCTCTCAGGTAGGTTCCTGGACGGGGATACTTTACTCGTACCATATTATTATTATTAGTAGTAGTAGTAGTTGTAGTATTTATTAGCAGGGCTACTTGTTCTTTTGCTATTTTGTAAATAATATAATGTATTTTTTTATTATAAAATTGTCGAATAAATTCAACCTTTCAGCTGGAAGTTCCCTGTTTATCCAGGTTTTTATAAAACACTTATATTATCCGAATTCGTTCATGTATTTGTGGTTGTTTCAAACTTGAATGAAATGCGTCTAGTCTTTGTAGCACTCACCAAGGTAGGGTGACCCGACAAAGAAGAAAACACTTTCACTGTCACTCTTTCAGTCACTGCCTTGCCAGAAGGGCGCCGATATCACACTTTAGATGACCCTCCAAACAGCAACATCTCGTCCCCCTTCCTTTAGAATCAAGGCACTGTATTTATGTTATTCATACCTTACAACATACACAGTGGCCACTTTATTAGGCACACCCCCAGAACAGTCTGAGCATGGGTTCAACAAAGTGCTGGAAACATTCCCTAGAGATCCTGGTTTATGTTGACATGATAGCATCATGCAGTTGCATTCATGCTGCGAATTTCCCTTTCAACCACATCCCAAAGGTGCTCTATTGGATTGATATCTGGTGACTGTGGAGGCCATTAGAGTACACTGAACTCATTGTGACGACATATGCTTTGTGACATGACACGTTGTCCTGCTGGAAGTAGTCACTGGAAGATGGGTAAACTGTGGCCATAAAGGGCTGCTCTTGGCCAGCAACAATACTTAGGTAGGTTGTGGCATTTAAACGATGCTCATTTGGTATTATGGGACTTAATGTGTGCTAGGAAAACAATCCCATCATTACACCACCCCCATCCTGAACCGATGTCACGAGGCAGGATGGATCTATGGATTCACGTGTTTACACTAAATTCTGACCCTATCATCTGCCTGTTCTTAACCGACGGGAGTGGAACCTGGTGTGGTGTCCTTCTTTTGTATCCCATCCACTTCAAGGTTCGATGTGTTGTACGTTCAGAGATGGTCTTCTGCATACTACTGTTGTAATGCATGGTTATTCGAGTTACTATCGTCTTTCTGCCAGTTTGAACCAGTCTGGCCATTCTCCTCTGACCTCTCTCATTAATAAGGCGTTTTCACCCACAGAGCGTCAGCTCTGTGGGTGAAACTGTTGTGCATTTTCTAAGCTGCTCAAACCACCCTATTTAGCACCAGCAATCATTCTACGGTCAAAATCACTTAGATCACATTTCTTCCCCATTCTGATGTTCAGCTTGAACTGAACCTCTTGACCATGCCTGCATGTTTTATTCATTGAGGTGCTGCCACATGATTGGATGATTAGATACGGTGTCTCGTAGCTCGGTTGGTAGCACACTTAGCGCACACATTGAGTGTCCGTGGTTCGATTCCCGGTACGGGTGACATATTTCCTTAAGACATCTGCTGTCTCTGTCCACCTAGAAGGAAGTAGGTACCTGGGTGTTAGCCGACTGGTGTGAGTCGCATCTTGGGAACAGAATTAACTTAAATTACCCGAAAAACTACATAACCAGGGGCTTTCTATATTGTATGTCATTGATATCAGATAGGTCTGTATAAGTTGTATCCGTTGATGTCAGATAATAGTAATAATAATATCTTTATTTCTACAAGTACATGTACAAGGTATACAGACCATAGCTGACATCAATGACATACTACTACATAGAAAGCCGCTTGTTATGCAGAGCATTTCTGGCAAATTAGGTCAGTTTTGTCTCAGGATGCGACCCACACCAGTCCACTAACTCTCAGGTACCTATTTTATTGATGGGGAACATAGACAACCGATGTAAAAAAAAACAACAACAATGTTTCTACCCTCCCCGGGAATCGAACCCGGACCTTTGCCTGTGAAGCGAGAGCTTTAACCACCAGGCCACGGGTCTGTATAAGTTGTATCATGTACTTGCGAGAGTTTTAACTACCAGGCCACGGGTCTGTATAAGTTGTATCATGTACTTGTAGAAATAAAGTTTATTATTAGTTGCATTAATGAGCAGGTGTACCTAATAGGTCACTGAGTGTAGGTATGATATGATTCTCACTTGTGGTAAATTAATTAGAAAGGTTCAGTGGGGTGAGGGATTAGACTCGTGTGCAACACCTGGGAATCGTATTTGAAGACGTTTTGCCATCCAGTGGCTTTATCAGTTTAGTACAGAGATAATTATTCGAAGGCATGCAGAACTATACACAGCAAACAGTGCAAAATGCGGTAATCAATTCCTCAGGCATGCAGAACTATACACAGCAAACAGTGCAAGAGGAGACAATCAATTCCTCAGGCATGCAGAACTATACACAGCAAACAGTGCAAGAGGAGACAATCAATTCCTCAGGCATGCAGAACTATACACAGCAAACAGTGCAAGAGGAGACAATCAATTCCTCAGGCATGCAGGACTATACACAGCAAACAGTGCAAGAGGAGCAATCAATTCTCAGGCATGCAGAATATACACAGCAAACAGTGCAAGAGGAGACAATCAATTCTCAGGCATCAGAACTATACACAGCAAACAGTGCAAAGGAGACAATAATTCCTCAGGCATGCAGGACTATACACAGCAAACAGTGCAAAGGAGACAATCAATTCCTCAGGCATGCAGGACTATACACAGCAAACAGTGCAAGAGGAGACAATCAATTCCTCAGGCATGCAGAACTATACACAGCAAACAGTGCAAGAGGAGACAATCAATTCCTCAGGCATGCAGAACTATACACAGCAAACAGTGCAAGAGGAGACAATCAATTCCTCAGGCATGCAGGACTATACACAGCAAACAGTGCAAGAGGAGACAATCAATTCCTCAGACATGCAGGACTATACACAGCAAACAGTGCAAGAGGAGACAATCAATTCCTCAGACATGCAGGACTATACACAGCAAACAGTGCAAGATGAGACAATCAATTCCTCAGACATGCAGGACTATACACAGCAAACAGTGCAAGAGGAGACAATCAATTCCTCAGACATGCAGAACTATACACAGCAAACAGTGCAAGAGGAGACAATCAATTCCTCAGGCATGCAGAACTATACACAGCAAACAGTGCAAGAGGAGACAATCAATTCCTCAGACATGCAGGACTATACACAGCAAACAGTGCAAAATGCGGTAATCAGTCCCTCAACCTGGAATGCGGTGTTCAGCACCTTAGTCTTGATGGATCTTAAACTGATAACAATACCGAAACATCTTCAGATAGACATCCAAGTGTTGCACTTGTGTCTTAATTCGCCATCTTGTCCATATTAAATACCATTACTGTAATGTTCAGTGGGGTGGAAAATTCACCCCAAATAAAACTGGTTTCTCCCGTGTGGACTCTCAGTTGTACTCATTCTCACGTCTTTAGGTTTCCCCGGAGTTTTTACACACTTGTTCTTGTTGTCTAGTGAATGGACTGGTTCTTTGCTTTTTTTGTAGCCCTTCGGCACGTGAGATTTCCTTCATTTCGATTAGAAAACCGTTATCGGATGTTTGCAAATTGAGGCGAAGGTGTTTTTGTTGTTGGCGCCAAAAGTCGCTGCATCCCGGAAGTTTGCCGCGTAATCCCCGTTACGCTATTGGTCAGCACAATGACTCGGGAAATTTCTTGTCACCCTATTGGTCAAAACATTCACGCAGTAACTTTCTCGTCACAATTGTTCAAAACATTCACGCAGGAAGGTAAATCAGGTTCCTAGTCACCTTATTGGTTAAGACGATCGCACGGGACCTTACTACCAGTTCGCCGTCACCTTACCTGGAGAGGGTTTCGGGGGTCAACGCCCCCGCGGCTCCGTCTGAGACCAGGCCTCGTGGTGGATCAAGGTTGATCAACCAGGCTGTTACTCTATTTTTTCCATCCTCGTCACCTTATTGGTCAATGTATTTACGCGGAAAGTTACAGCAGGTTCTTCGTCACCTTATTGGTCAACACAGTCACGTGGGAACTCAGTGCAGGTTTCTGCTGCTGTTGATGATAACAAATCAGTGGAAGGTGGTGGTGGTGGTGGAGGTTGGTGGTGGTGGTGGTTGGTGGTGGTGATGGAGGTTGGTAAACACAACCTCACAAGACCTCACTGCTAACCCAACATCGGTCATTATCATTCAGACTTGTGTCTGGTACAGAACAATAGCCTTGAAGTGACGTAGCCTCCTGTTGCCCAAGTCAGTGAACCAGTGAGCTGGTGCTAAGGGAGAGAGAGAGAGAGAGAGAGAGAGAGAGAGAGAGAGAGAGAGGGCTTTCAAATTAGGTTGTAAATAAAGTTAGGAACCCTAACCTAACCTTGTAAAACCCAGTCTAAAAAAAAAGACGGATAAAGAGAGAGAGAAAGCAGAGCACTTAAGAGTCCACACCAATTCTGCCTTCTGAGAAGAATTATTTACTTTTATTTATATTAAGAACTTTAGTGTATTATCTAGGTGTATCTGAGAGAGAGAGAGAGAGAGAGATAGTATACGAGGGGAAAGGAAGAGAAAGCAATAAGAGAAACACGCTGACGGTTTTGCCCTGATATTTCTCTCTTTCTCTCTCTTCTCTCTCTCTCTCTCTCTCTCTCTCTCTCTCTCTCTCTCTCTCTCCTTCAGTCTGGAGGTCCCAAGGTGGTAATTGCAGTGATGTATAACCCACCACAGAACAGGAGGAGGCCAAGGCAAGAGTATGATGAGAATAACAGCGATGGTTAACACTCAGGCTGAGGTGGCCATAAAGGCTCATGCGAGCAGGGCAAAGCTGCTGATTGTGGGTGACTTCAATCACAAGGAAATTGACTGGGAGAACCTGGAGCCACATGGGGGCCCAGAAACGTGTAGGGCTAAGATGATGGAGGTGGTACTGGAAAACTTCATGTACCACGTAAGGAACACTACCAGAGAGAGAGGAGATGATGAACCAGCAAGACTGACCCTAGTATTCACCTTGAGTAGTGCAGATATTGAGGACATCACATATGAAAGACCCCTCGGGGCCAGTGACCACGTGATTCTGAGTTTCGAATACATAGTAGAGTTACAAGTGGAGAGGGAAGGTGGAAGAGCAGGACGGATGAAGCCAAAGTACAAGAGAGGAGACTACACAGGCATGGAGAATTTCCTGCACGGTGTTCAGTGGGACAGAGACTGGCAGGGATGTCAGCAAATGAGATGATGGAATATGTGACAACAGTACGCAAGGAAGCTGAGGGGAGGTTTGTATCCAAGGGTAACAGAAATAACGAGAAAGCCAGGATGAGCCCTTGGTTCACCCAAAGGTGTAGAGAGGCAAAAACCAGGTGTGCTAGAGAATGGAAGAAGTATAGAAGACAAAGGACCCAGGAGAATAAGCAGAACAGTCATAGAGCCAGAAATGAATATGCACAGGTAAGAAGGGAGGCCCTACGACAATACGAAAATGACATAGTAGTGAAAGCCAAATCTGATTCAAAGCTGTTGTACAGCCACATCAGCAGGAAAACAGCAGTCAAGGACCAGGTGATCAGGCTGAGGAAGGAAGAATGGGAGAATACAAGAAATGACCGCGAAGTGTGTGAGGAACTCAAAATGAGATTCAAAGAAGTGTTCACTGAGGAGACAGAAGGGACTTCACAAAGACGGAGAGGTGGGGTACACCACCAAGTGTTGGACACGACACATACAACTGAGGAAGAAGTGAAGAGACTGCTAAGCGAGCTAGATATCTTAAAAGCGATGGGGCCGGATAATATCTCTCCATGAGTCCTGAGAGAGTTAGCAGAGGTGCTGTGTGTACCACTAACAACAATCTTCAACACATCTATCGAAACAGGACGACTACCTGAGGTATTGAAGACAGCAAATGTAGTCCCAATTTTTAAAAAAAGAAACAGACACGAAGCATTAAACTACAGACCAGTGTCACTGACATGTTTAGTATGCAAAGTCATGGAGAAGATTATCAGAAGAGTAGTGGAGCACCTGGAAAGGAATGAGCTTATCAACGACAACCAGCATGGTTTCAGGGACAGGGAAATCCTGTGTCACAAACCTACTGGAGTTCTATGACAGGGTGACAGCAGTAAGACAAGAGAGAGAGGGGTGGGTAGATTGCGTTTTCTTGGACTGGAAGGCGGCGATTGACACAGTTCTACACAAAAGATTAGTGCAAAAGCTGGAGGACCAGGCAGGGATAACAGGGAAGGCACTGCAATGGATCAGGGAATACCTGTTGGAAAGACAAGAGCGAGTCATTATACGTGATGAGGTGTCAGAATGGGCGCCTATGACAAGCGGGGTTCCACAGGAGTCAGTCCTAGGACCAGTGCTGTTTCTGATATATGTGAACGACATGACGGAAGGAATAGACTCAGAAATGTCCTGTTTGCAGATGATTTGAAGCTGATGAAAAGAATTCAATCGTACGAGGACCAGGAAGAACTAGAAAGGGATCTGGACAGGCTGCAAGCCTGGTCCAGAAACTGGCTCCTGGAGTTCATCCCCACCAAGTGCAAAGTCATAAGATTGGGAAGGGCAAAGAAGACCGCAGACGGAGTACAGTCTAGGGGGTCAGAGACTACAAACCTCACTCAAGGAAAAGGATCTTGGGTGAGTATAACACCGGGCACATCTGAGGCGCACATCAACCAAATAACTGCTGCAGCATATGGGCTCCTAGCAAACCTAAGAATAGCGTTCCGACATCTTAATAAGGAATCGTTCAGGACCCTGTACACCGTGTACGTTAAGCATATATTGGAGTATGCAGCACCAGTTTGTAACCCACACCTAGCCAAGCACGTAAAGAAATTACATAAAGTGCAAAGGTTTGCAACAAGACTAGTCCCGGAGTTAGGGGAATGTCCTACGAGGAGAGGTTAAGGAAAATCGACCTGACGACACTGGAGGACAGGAGAGATAGGGGGGACATGATAACGACATATAAAATACTGAGAGGAATTGACAAGGTGGACAGAGACAGAATGTTCCAGAGATGGGACACAGCAACAAGGGGACACAGCTGGAAGTTGAAGACTCAGATGAATCACAGGGATGTTAGGAAGTATTTCTTCAGTCACAGAGTGGTGGGGAAGTGGAATAGTCTGGGAAGTGATGCAGTGGAGGCAGGAACCATACATAGCTTTAAGAAGAGGTATGATAAAGCTCATGGAGCAGGAAGAATGACCTAGTAGCGACCAGTGAAGAGGCGGGGCCAGGAGCTGTGACTCGACCCCTGCAACCACAACTAGGTGAGTTCACACATACATACACCCTCTTCTTCCTTTAACTCTCCTTCCTCTCCTTCCTCTCCTTGACTCTTTATCTTTCTCTTCCCCTTCCTTCTTTCCCTCTTTTTCCAAATACCTTCTTAATTTATTCTTCTCTACTTTCTACTCGTCCTCTTCCTTCCCCTTCTTTGTCTCGTCGTCGTCGTTACCCTCCTCCTCCTCCTTCCTTCTTCCTCCTCGTCCCTCCTCCTTCCTTTTCCCTCCTCCTCCTTCCTTCTTCTCCCTCCTCCTCCTTCCTTCTTCTCCCTCCTCCTTCCTTCCTTCTCCCTCCTCCTCCTTCCTTCTTCTCCCTCCTCCTCCTCCTTTCTTCTTCTCCCTCCTCGTCCTTCTCCCTCCTTCCTTCTTCTCCCTCCTCCTCCTTCCTTCTCCCTCCTCCTTCCTTCTTCTCCCTCCTTCCTTCTCCCTCCTCCTCCTTCCTTCTCCCTCTTCCTCCTCCTTCCATCTCAATCTTCCCTCCTCCTTCTTCCTCCTCCTCCCTCCTGCTCCTTCCTCCTCCTCCCTCCTGCTCCTGCTTCCTCCTCCTCCCTCCTGCTCCTTCCTCTTCCTCCTCTCCCCCTCCTCTTCCTCCTCCTCCTCGTCTTCCCTCCTCCTCTCCTCCTCTTCCCCTGAGCAATGACAGGGCAACTGTCAGGCAGGAAAAAGTTCTGGTGTCAGTTTAGAAAGCCGAGGTTGAAGCAACACGTTTTCCACCGTACTGTAACACAAAGACCACCAAAATTTCTCAAACTCTTGCATAAAAAAAATCTCTTGAACTGGACTGGAAAGTAACTTCGAGTGATTCTTCGAATGAGGTTTGTGAACATTTCAGGTTTCAATTTGATTAGTCAGATTGTTACGTTACTTAGTTGCGGTTATATCGGATTTGATTAGGTCAGGTTAGATTAGGTTAGAGCAAGTTAGGTCGGATCAGGTCAGGATAGATTACTCTCCTTTCGCGTCGCTATCCTTAGACTAGGCTACGCTACATCAGTAGCTAGTCAGCTGTCAGTCTATCCTTCCCTCTTTACCGTTCATTTATCAACATATGACTATCCAGTCGATTCTGTCAAGGACTCTGTGCATTTGAGTAGAAGAGTCTTGAGTGACTTGCAGTGGACAAGACAGTCTTGTAGTGTACAGTTTGAGTGACACAGGTTAACATAAGTTTGTCAGCGTGATACGTTGGTGAGCAAGGACAGTCTTGTCAGTGTACGTTTGAGTGAAAGGACATCTGTGGAGTGGTTACAGTTTGAGGTGGAGCACAGGTCAGTCTTGTATGGTCGTTGAGGTGGACAAGTGTCAGTCTTGTGAGTGGTACAGTTTGAGGTGGAGCAAGGTCAGTCTTGTGGATGGTAGTTTGAGTAGCAAGGTCAGTCTTGTGAGTGGTACAGTTCAGGTGGAGCAAGGTCAGTCTTGTGGAGTGGTACAGTTTGAGGTGGAGTAGGACAGTCTTGTGGATTGGTACAGTTGTAGGTGGAGCAAGGCAGTCTGAGTGCTTTGAGGTGGAGCAAGGTCAGTAGGAGTGGTACAGTTTGAGGGAGAAGTGCAACAGTTTGATGGAGGGCGTTGAGTGGAGCAGGACAGTCTTAGTGAGTGGTACAGTTTGAGGTGGAGAAGGACAGTCTTGTGGAGTGGTACAGTTTGAGGTGGAGCAAGGTCAGTCTTGTGAGTGGTTCAGTTTGAGGTGGAGCAAGGACAGTCTTGTGGAGTGGTACAGTTTGAGGTGGAGCAAGGACAGTCTTGTGGAGTGGTACAGTTTGAGGTGGAGCAAGGCAGTCTTGTGGAGTGGTACAGTTTGAGGTGGAGCAAGGACAGTCTTGTGGAGTGGTACAGTTTGAGGTGGAGCAAGGACAGTCTTGTGGAGTGGTACAGTTTGAGGTGGAGCAAGGACAGTCTTGTGGAGTGGTACAGTTTGAGGTGGAGCAAGGTCAGTCTTGTGCAGTGGTACAGTTTGAGGTGGAGTAAGGACAGTCTTATGGAGTGGTACAGTTTGAGGTGGAGCAAGGTCAGTCTTGTGCAGTGGTACAGTTTGAGGTGGAACAAGGACAGTCTTGTGGAGTGGTACAGTTTGAGGTGGAGCAAGGTCAGTCTTGTGGAGTGGTACAGTTTGAGGTGGAGCAAGGTCAGTCTTGTGGAGTGGTACAGTTTGAGGTGGAGCAAGGTCAGTCTTGTGGAGTGGTACAGTTTGAGGTGGAGCAAGGTCAGTCTTATGGAGTGGTACAGTTTGAGGTGGAGCAAGGTCAGTCTTGTGGAGTGGTACAGTTTGAGGTGGAACAGTCTTGTGGAGTGGTACAGTTTGAGGTGGAGCAAGGTCAGTCTTGTGGAGTGGTACAGTTTGAGGTGGAGCAAGGTCAGTCTTGTGGAGTGGTACAGTTTGAGGTGGAGCAAGGACAGTCTTGTGGAGTGGTACAGTTTGAGGTGGAGTAAGGACAGTCTTATGGAGTGGTACAGTTTGAGGTGGAGCAAGGTCAGTCTTGTGGAGTGGTACAGTTTGAGGTGGAGCAAGGACAGTCTTGTGGAGTGGTACAGTTTGAGGTGGAGCAAGGACAGTCTTGTGGAGTGGTACAGTTTGAGGTGGAGCAAGGCAGTCTTTGGAGTGGTACAGTTTGAGGTGGAGCAAGGCAGTCTTGTGGAGTGGTACAGTTTGAGGTGGAGCAAGGACAGTCTTATGGAGTGGTACAGTTTGAGGTGGAGCAAGGCAGTCTTATGGAGTGGTACAGTTTGAGGGGAACAGTCTTTGGAGTGGACAGTTTGAGGTGGAACAGTCTTTGGAGTGGTACAGTTTGAGGTGGAACAGTCTTGTGGAGTGGTACAGTTTGAGGTGGACAGGACAGTCTTATGGAGTGGTACAGTTTGAGGTGGAAAGCAGTCTTTGGAGTGGTACAGTTTGAGGTGGAACAGTCTTGTGGAGTGGTACAGTTTGAGGTGGAACAGTCTTGTGGAGTGGTACAGTTTGAGGTGGAACAGTCTTATGGAGTGGTACAGTTTGAGGTGGAACAGTCTTATGGAGTGGTACAGTTTGAGGTGGAACAGTCTTATGGAGTGGTACAGTTTGAGGTGGAACAGTCTTGTGGAGTGGTACAGTTTGAGGTGGAACAGTCTTATGGAGTGGTACAGTTTGAGGTGGAACAGTCTTATGGAGTGGTACAGTTTGAGGTGGAGCAAGGACAGTCTTATGGAGTGGTACAGTTTGAGGTGGAACAGTCTTGTGGAGTGGTACAGTTTGAGGTGGAACAGTCTTATGGAGTGGTACAGTTTGAGGTGGAACAGTCTTATGGAGTGGTACAGTTTGAGGTGGAACAGTCTTATGGAGTGGTACAGTTTGAGGTGGAACAGTCTTGTATGGAGTGGTACAGTTTGAGGTGGAACAGTCTTGATGGAGTGGTACAGTTTGAGGTGGAACAGTCTTATGGAGTGGTACAGTTTGAGGTGGAACAGTTTATGGAGTGGTACAGTTTGAGGTGGAAAAAGTCTTATGGAGTGGTACAGTTTGAGGTGGAACAGTACTTATGGAGTGGTACAGTTTGAGGTGGAACAGTCTATGGAGTGGTACAGTTTGAGGTGGAACATTAGGGTACTTGATGGAAGTTTGGTGTACAGTTTGAGGTGGAACAGTCTTATGGAGTGGTACAGTTTGAGGTGGAACAGTCTTATGGAGTGGTACAGTTTGAGGTGGAACAGTCTTATGGAGTGGTACAGTTTGAGGTGGAACAGTCTTATGGAGTGTACCTTTTGAGGTGGAACAGTCTTATGGAGTGTACAGTTTGAGGTGGAACAGTCTTATGGAGTGGTACAGTTTGAGGTGGAACAGTCTTATGTAGTGGTACAGTTTGAGGTGGAACAAGGGTACTTGTATGGAGTGGTACAGTTTGAGGTGGAACAAGGGTACTTGTATGGAGTGGTACAGTTTGAGGTGGAACAAGGGTACTTGTATGGAGTGGTGCAATTGTACCACACGTGACTAATAAGAGATGTAAAATATAATTTTATTCATGTATAGTTTATACTTTAAATATTGTTTATATTTTATGTATTTATACTTCATGTATAATTTATACTTCATGTATAGTGTATATTTCATGTATAATTTATACTTCATGTATAGTGTATATTTCATGTATAATTTATACTTCATGTATAGTGTATATTTCATGTATAATTTATACTTCATGTATAGTGTATATTTCATGTATAATTTATACTTCATGTATAATTTATACTTCATATATAGTGTATATTTCATGTATAATTTATACTTCATGTATAATTTATACTTCATATATAGTGTATATTTCATGTATATTATCCACCAGTCGCACAAATACATTTTGCAATGCTTAAGACTGCATAAAAAGTGAATGTGATATCTAAAGTTATTTCCGGGTCGCGTAATGTATGTGTACCACTTACCCGAGATTGTTTTATCCAAGCAACTGCTGCTGGTTTCTAGGTGCTGTCGGATATTATAACTTCGTTTGATGGTATTTATTTGTATCAGTCTTTTATTCACGTTCGTAGCTTTTATCGTTCGTTTTATGTGTAATAAATACATATTACATTAATTGGTACGAGCTGAGTAATACGCGCTTAAAATGCTATGTAAATATTAGTTCTTATAATGTCTATTTCTGAAGAGTGGTACTGCGAACGAATTTCTCTCTAAGATAATACCAGTGCTGGCAGTAAGTGGTATTAAACACCTTAAATAGGTGGCTTATGTGGTATCACATAAATGGTATACAATACAGACACGTGTGTAACAGGAATCCTTATTGATGAAACGTTTCGCCCACGCAGCAGGCTTCTTCAGTCGAGTACAATGATCAATCACACTCTTGGAGACAGCGTTGGTGGAAGACGAAACACACAAGGTAGAGAGAGAGTTTGATGTAAACAATCGATCATCTTAGATATAATCATTCTCTCTCTCTCCCTATATTTTATATATATATATATATATATATATATATATATATATATATATATATATATATATATATATATATATATATATATATATATAAATGTCGTGCCGAATAGGTAAAACTGGTCAGTTAGCAAGAAAGGACTTAACTTTAAATGGTTCTTGCTAATTGACCAGTTTTACCATTCGGCACGACATTTAATATATATATATATATATATATATATATATAATATAGGGAGAGAGAGAATGATTATATCTAAGATAATCGATTGTTTAAAAATATATTTTTTTCATTTATGTTAATGTAAAAATTAATAATTTTCTACCAGAAGAACCTTAGAAAACTTACCTATCCTTATTATAATAAACACAATTTAATTTAGCCTAATCCAACTAAATAACCACGCATTACAACAATGGTATGCAGAAGAGTATCTCTGAACGCACACGTCGAACTTAGAAGTGTATGGGCGATAGCAGCGGAAGACCACACCAGGTTCCACTCCTGTCGGGTAAGAACACTGAGTCTACAGTGGGCACAGGCTCACAGTTGAAGATTGGAAAAACGTCGCTTGGTCTGATAAATCGCAATTTCTGCTGCAACATGCTGATGCTAGGGTCAGAATATGGTGTAAACCTTTGGGATGTGGTCTACCGGGAGATTCACAGCATGAATGTGCAGCCGACAAATCTGAAGCAAATGCGTGATGTTATGTCAGCATGGACCAAGATCTCTGAGGACTTATCACCTTGTTGAACCCGTGCCACGTAGAATTCAGACTGTTCTGGGAGTAGTACTAGAAGGTTGTACCTAATAGTGGTCACTGAGTATGTGTGTACTCATCTAATTATGGTTGCAGGGGTCGATTCACAGCTCCTGGCCACGCCTCTTAACTGGTGGCTAATGGGTCGCTCTTCCTGCTCCATGAGCCTTACTATACCTCTTCTTAAAGCTGTGTATGGATCCTGTCTCCACTAGCTACCTGCCTGGCACAACATCACTTTCCAGACTATTTCACTTCCTGACAACTCTGACTGAAGAAAAACTTCCTAACATCCCTGTGACTCAGATGAGTCTTCAACTTCCAATTGTGACCCCTTGTTGCTGTGTCTCGTGTCTGGAACGTTTATTGTCTTCTCTGAGGATGAGGGTCACCAGTAAAGTTCTAGAGGTGGTACCTAACTATATATATATATATATATATATATATATATATATATATATATATATATTATCAAGTTCCTTGATAATGTGAGTAGTCACGAAAGCGCTTGGAATTCCTCTATTTTTCATATTGGTTGTCTTGCGCATATATATATATATATATATAGAGGAGAGAGAGAGAGAGAGAGAGATGGGGTCCACCTCTGGTGTAAATTGTGGGACCCATATCCTCGGAGAAGTGGATAAAAAGGCTTCAAGGAAGAATATTTAGATTTCTTTCTGAAGCCATTAGAATATTCCACTTCCCCTACCACCCCATCTTTTATATATATATATATATATAAATTATAGTTTATGAAATTTGATTGGTTTAGTCTCACTCTCTCTGGCAAATGTAAACATTAGTTGGCCTTGATGACGTTGGCTGCTTGTACACCTTTCTCGCCTGTTGTTTGCACTGTTAATACACAGGTTTTGGTGAGCTTTGTGGCCCTCTTGTTTACCTGTTTACAAAGTCTTAACGTTATTGATGTTTGTGTTGTAGTCTTTTATGTTAGTTAAGACTTGAGGCGAGTGTGGAAGTTAACTCTTGTGAGTTTTTCACACGCTCGTTCGGTTCTTGTTTGCACTGCTATCTTAGCTGTTGTTTGCTGTTGTTTTGGCTGCTGTCCTCGTTGTTGTTGTCGCTCCTGTGATTCTTGTACTTGCTCCTGGTTGCCAGTGTTGCAAAAAAACGAACATTGGAGTAAACACTTAGAAAGCTTCGTCACTACAGGTCGTGTTGATATAACGGAGAGTTGTTCATAATTGTCTGGCTTTCCCCTTTACCGCTCCTTCTCTTCTTCCTCTTCTTCGTCCTGCTCTTATTCCTCCTCCTCCTCTCCCCATCCTTGATGTCTTTATTTTTTTTAATCTTCTTCCTCTTTCCCTTTCTTTTCCTCCTCTCTCCCCTCCCTATTAATTTCCCACCCCATCCTCCCTCACCCTCTTTCCCCTCATCCGCCCACTCTTCCCCTCGCCCCTTCCTTCCCTTCACCCCATTTCCCCTCATCCCAGATCATCTTATCATTCAGTCTCACCACTGGAGCGTATCTCTTACATTGCTACTGATGCTTCCACCAGCAGCTTCCCTTCCTCAGATCAAACCTGATTGCCTCTCATGACCCTACGGGTATAACTCTTCATGAGTATAATAGTAATAATCCAGAAATCTTCCCTATGAGGATAGACTGAGGGCCCTGAATCTGCACTCTCTAGAAAGGCGTAGAATTAGGGGGAATATGATTGAGGTGTATAAATGGAAAACAGGAATAAATAAAGGGGATGTAAATAGCGTGCTGAAAATATCCAGCCAAGACAGGACTCGCAGCAATGGTTTCAAGTTGGAAAAGTTCAGATTCAGGAAGGATATAGGAAAGCACTGGTTTGGTAATAGAGTTGTGGATGAGTGGAACAAACTCCCGAGTACCGTCATAGATGCTAAGACGTTGTGTAGTTTTAAAAATAGGTTAGATAAATACATGGGTGGGTGTGGATGGGTGTGAATTTGGACCTGACTAGCTTGTATTACCAGGTCAGTAGCTGTACTAATTCCTTAAGTGGAAGTGACCTGACCAGGTGGTCGGCTGACCAGGTGGTCAACTAGACAATTATATGAGTGGGTGCGGTTGGGTGTGAGTTGGTCCTGACTAGCCTGTGCTAGGTCAGATGCAGTGTTCCCTCCTTAAGTGAATGTAACCTGACCTGGCTGGGTCGGGGCTTAAGCCGTTGGAGATTTGGACCTGCCTCGCATGGGCCAGTAGGCCTGCTGCAGTGTTCCTTCTTTCTTATGTTCTTATGTTCTTATGTGGGAGTAACGGTTAGTTGGTCATTGTGGGCACGTCCACTGTACCCGTGTTGGGGAAGGGGGTGGTGGGGGTGGGAGAGTACGCATTATATGCAACTTCTGCTTTATTCTCCCCTGCTTCTACTGTCCCTCAGTCTACCTGAAGGAGGGAGAGAGTTTCCTTATGTAGATGAGTTTTACAAGCTAAGTTGTTATCCTACCTCAGCTCATTTACAAGCTAAGAGCTGTTATCCTACCTCAGCTCATTTACAAGCTAAGAGCTGTTAGCTTACCTCAGCTCATTTACAAGCTAAGAGCTGTTATCCTACCTCAGCTCATTTACAAGCTAAGCTGTTATCCTACCTCAGCTCATTTACAAGCTAAGAGCTGTTAGCTTACCTCAGCTCATTTACAAGCTAAGCTGTTATCCTACCTCAGCTCATTTACAAGCTAAGTTGTTATCCTACCTCAGCTCATTTACAAGCTAAGCTGTTATCCTACCTCAGCTCATTTACAAGCTAAGAGCTGTTAGCTTACCTCAGCTCATTTACAAGCTAAGAGCTGTTATCCTACCTCAGCTCATTTACAAGCTAAGCTGTTATCCTACCTCAGCTCATTTACAAGCTAAGAGCTGTTAGCTTACCTCAGCTCATTTACAAGCTAAGCTGTTATCCTACCTCAGCTCATTTACAAGCTAAGTTGTTATCCTACCTCAGCTCATTTACAAGATAAGTTGCTATCCTACCTCAGCTCATTTACAAGCTAAGTTGTTATCCTACCTCAGCTCATTTACAAGATAAGTTGCTATCCTACCTCAGCTCATTTACAAGCTAAGCTGTTATCCTACCTCAGCTCATTTACAAGCTAAGAGCTGTTAGCTTACCTCAGCTCATTTACAAGCTAAGCTGTTATCCTACCTCAGCTCATTTACAAGCTAAGAGCTGTTAGCTTACCTCAGCTCATTTACAAGCTAAGAGCTGTTATCCTACCTCAGCTCATTTACAAGCTAAGAGCTGTTAGCTTACCTCAGCTCATTTACAAGCTAAGAGCTGTTAGCTTACCTCAGCTCATTTACAAGCTAAGAGCTGTTATCCTATCTCAGCTCATTTACAAGCTAAGAGCTGTTAGCTTACCTCAGCTCATTTACAAGCTTATCTGTTATCCTACCTCAGCTCATTTACAAGCCCAGCCCTATGTAAGAATCCCCCAGGATGCGACCCACAATAGTCGACTAACACCCAGGTACCTACTTACTGCTAGGTGAACAGGGGCAACAGATGTAAGAAAACATGTCTGACGTTTCCAGCCGTGCCAGGATCAAACCATAGTTACTCCGTATGTGAGGCGAGTGCGTTGCCAACCGAGGGATCGAGTCTCAGCTCCTGGCCCTGTCTCTCAATCTGAGTTAACTCCTTAATATGATAATGTTATACAATATTAATAAGCTGATAAGTAAGACATAAATAAGCTGATAAGTAAGACATAAATAAGCTTATAAGTAAGACATAAGTAAGCTGATAAGTAAGACACATGTGCAACAGTTAGGTGTCTTTATTCCAAAATGTTTCGTCTACACAGTAGACTTCTTCAGTCGAGTACAGACTGTTGGACTGATTACATCGTTTTTACATCACTGCTTCTGCTGCCTCTGTACTCGACTGAAGAAGCCTACTGTGTAGGCGAAAGGTTTCAGAATAAAGATACCTAACTGTTGCACATGTCTTATTAATACCTGTAACCTGATGCAGGTAACTAATACCCGTAGCCTGTTATCTATAGTCTCTTGCGGAGGTCACTTCCCCAGGCCCGCTGGTTGTTGGTCTGATCAATCAAGCTGTTGTATGGATTCTGCTTCAACCACTTGGATATCCAGGTTGTTCCACTTTCTTACCACTTTGAAGATGAAATATTTTCTAACATCCCTGTGAATGTTTTCAGCTTCCAGCTGTGTCTACCTGTTTCTGTTTACCGTCTGTAGAGCAGCCTGTCTACCTGTCTACTTTATCAGTTCCTTTAATGTCAGGCTTAGTGTCTTTAATCTCTCCTTAGAGCTGAAAACCCTTAGCTCCGGAACTAGTCTCGTCGCAAACCTCTGCATTTTGTCTGGTTTATTGACATGCTTGACCAGGTGTGGGTTCCATACTGGTTCTTTGTATTCCAGTGTGGGCATCAAATATGCCGTATAAAGTGACGTGAATGGCTCCTTTAGTTCGTGAAAACTAATGTTAGTTTTGGCAAACATACGGTTAATGCAAAAGTTACTCAATTAATGTACACCTCAGGCGATATACTGAGTGCTATCTTCACTCCGAGGTCTTGCAGCCTGCACTCCGCTTCCTGTCTTCTTTGCCCATCTCCAACTGTCATACCTTTGCATTTGCTGGTTCGTCATCCTTACCTGTTTGTCTTCTCATTAGTTTTACATCCCTGTGTGTGTACTCATCTATTTATACTCGCCTATTTATGGTTGCAGGGGTCGATTCATAGCTCCTGGCCCCACCAGGAGCTGTGTGTGTGTGTGTGATAGACTGTGACTGAGTGTGGGTGAGACTGTGTAAGCTTGTATCTACTTTCACTTGTAGTTTACTATAAGTGTTGGTGATTTCCCCGAGCGCTCACTCTCTGGGTAGCACCAGTGAAGGCCACTTTTGACGTACATTACGCTGCTGGTGCGTGGGAAAGTGCTTGCTAGGGAAAGTCGTGTGTATTGTGTGTGTGTTGTGTTTGTGTGTGTGTGTACTCATCTAATTGAGGTTGCAGGGGTCGATTCATAGCTCCTGGCCCTGCCTCTTCACTTGTCGCTACTAGGTCCACTTTCTCCCTGCTCTTTGAGCTTTGTCATACATCTTCTTAAAGCTATGTATGGATCCTGTCTCCACTACATCACTCTCCAGATTGTTCCACTTCCTGACCACTCTGTAACTGAAGAAATACTTCCTAACATCCCTGTGACTCATCCGAGTCTTCAACTTCCAACTGTGACCCCTTGTTGCTGTGTCCCATCTCTGGAACATTGTCCCTATCCACCTTGTTAATTCCTCTCAGTACTTTCTATGTCGTTATCGTGTCCCCCTATCCCTCCTGTCCTGCAGAGTCGTCGGGTCGATTTTTCTTAACCTCTCCTCGTACGAAATACCCCTTAACTCCGGGATTAGTTTTGTTGCAAACCTTTGCACTTTCTCTAATTTCTTGACGTGCTTTACCAGGTGTGGGTTCCGTACTGGTGCTGCATACTCCAATATGGTCCTGACGCACACGGTGTACAGAGTCTTGAATGCCTCCTTACTAAGGTGTCGAAACGCTGTTCTTAGGGTTGCAAAGCGCCCATATGTGCAGCAGTTGTTTGGTTGATTTTTTGTGTGTAATGTAGAAAAAAAAACCTCGTTTTATGTATCGTAATTGTTTCTTGAAGTTAAAACTATAGTTTGTGTTCATTTACATCCATTTTTCCCAATTGTAAAATGAAACGTTGTGTTTGTAACGTACATCCTGTGTTTTTGTTGATGGGCTGTAGTTACACAAACTATTTTTTTGTAATGGTATGGCGAGTCCAGAAAGCTGTGGGTCGAGACAGATCCGGACATTTATTAAAGGAAACGTTTCGCTACGAGGACTAAACAAGCTATTTGTGGGCCAAACGTGTTCTTTAATAAATGTCATTACCTGTATAGCCTTTCGCACAGCTGTTTGTATTAAAAGTATACAAACGCTGAAGGAAAACTGAAACTTGATGTGACGTGTCTGGTCAAGTTGAGTCGAAACGTCGTTATTACTTTTTCCTCATTCTGAACCTAACGAAAAAAATATATTTAATTGTGTTTATTATTAAATTATTATAAACTTATCTAAAATATATTTAGTTCGATTAGGCTAAATTAAATTACGCTTGTTATAATAAGGTTAGGTAAGTTTTCTAAGGTTCTTTTGGTACAAAATTATTAATTTTTACATTAACATAAATGAAAAAAATATAACTTTAAACGTATAAGAGAAAATTTTAGACAGGACTTAATTTTAAATGAGTTTTTGCTAATTGACCAATTTTACCTATTCGGCACGACAAAGACATACACGTGTATGTGTGTGTAATATACACACGTGTACAGTTGTATGAGAGCATATTGTAATTGAGCATATAAACCTTCCATTCCTGCAGTTCTAAATTGAATTTGTGTTCATAAAGCAGCCCATCCTGGCACCACCAGTAATACAGTGCCAACAATGGAGGGATATTTTAGTTAAAAACTTTAATTTAAAGTAAAAGTGATTTTATAGAATTTAGTGAACTTTTTCACTGCTTCTGCTTTCTGCAAATTGAGTCAGATTTGTATTCGACTGAAGAAGGCTGCTGTGTAGGCGAAACTTTAAAGAAATAAGGATACGACACCGTTACACTTGTGTCTCATTCATCAAAAAAATTAATGGTATTTTGGTTTATAGAAGAACGAGAATTTATTTTGAGGTCATAACATTAGAGTAAAAAGTTACAAATGAAGCTCATAAGGAGTACCGGGAAGCGAACCTATATGCTTCCATTTGCAACTCTAAGACTATAAGATCATAGCCACATAGTACCTATCCTGGTTAGTGCCAATTGTTGCCTGGGAAATAGAAGATGGTGGCATTTGACTCACCTTCACCTGCTAAGTTCCTGCCTCCCAGCTTCACTAATTCTGTGTACATTTCTCACATACTTTTTGTAGAGAAATTTCCCTATTTACGTTTAGAATTACTGTCGTATATCAGTAAAAATTATGATATTATAACATACCACAAGGGTACTAAATTATTATTATAATCATGGGGAAGCGCTAAGCCCGTAGGATTATACAGCGCCCTATGGGGGGGGATGGAAGGTATTCTGGCTTAATTCAGGGAACTGGAGCACAGATCCAATTCCCTAGATCAAGAGCCCCTCACCAGCGTCAAGGAACCTCCCTTGAGGGGAAGGGTACTAAATGAAGTTCTTGATGTGCAAACAGAAAACGGGAAGCTACCCAGCGTAATAGGTTAGGTTAGGTGAGGTTTGTCAGGTAACAGGACAAGTGTTTCCTGACTCGGGTCTTAATAATATGATGACCCACCACTGGAGGTTTTGGTCATCTGACAGAGGCCTTCCACTGGCTTACCCCTTTACCCATTTAAAAATTATATTTATGCTTATAACCATTTATTTAGCGTAGAAACGTCTGTGTCAGATGTGTGTGTGTTTACTCGCCTAATTGTGGTTGCAGGGGTGAGTCATAGCTCCTGGCCCCGCCTCTTCACTGGTTGCTACTAGGTCCACTCCCTGTTCCATGAGCTTTATCATACCTCTTTATAATCACTCTCCAGACTATTCCACTTCCTGACAACTCTATGACTGAAGAAATACTTCCTAACATCCCTGTGACTCATCTGAGTCTTCAACTTCCAATTGTGTCCCATCTCTGAAACATTCTGTGTCTATCCACCTTGTCAATTCCTTTCAGTATTTTATGTCGTTATCATGTCCCCCCTATCTCTCCTGTCCTCCAGTGTCGTCATGTCGATTTTCCTTAACCTTTGTACTAACCTGTTTGTGGTTGCAGGGGTCGATTCTGCTATCCTGGCCCCGCCTCTTAACTTGCCACTCTCCAGATTCACTCCCTCTTAGCGTCTTAGGCACTATCGTACCTGCTCTTAAAACTGTGTATGCACCCTGCCTTCACTACTTCCTCACCAAGATCATTCCACTTTCCGACCAGGCTGTGACTGAAGAAATACTTCCTAACATCCCTGTGACTCACCTGTGACTAACTTCTAGCGGTGTCTCCGGGTTCCTGTTTCTCGCCTCTAACATTATTCTCGTCTACCTTATCGATTCCCATGAGTATTTTCTCTCATTTTTTTCATTATTTTGCTCATTCTTTCTCTTGTTCGCTGCTTCACTCTTCCTCTCTCTGTCTCTCTCTGTCTCTGTTATGCATTACTTCGACTCTCTCACTCCGACTTTGGCACTTTTTCTCTTACTCTACAACTCTCACTTTATACAACCTTAACTCTTTCTCTCATTCCCTCTTTTTCTACCACTTTCTCTTACTACCCTTTTTTCACAGTCTACCACTTTCACTCTCGCTCACTCTACTACACTTTCTAACTACCACTTTAAAAAATTAATCAACCACTTAAAAGTGTTGCCAGGGAAAAGCTACAGAACCTCTGCTACTTTTCCCGGAGAATTCTTCCAAGACACTGTGAGGATTTACCCAGTCCAAGACAATTTTCTTGACTACTGTATACATTGTCTTGTTTGTAAGAGTCGTGTCTTGCAAGAGTGTGTAAGAGTCGTGTCTTGCAAGAGTGTATAAGAGTCGTGTCTTCAGAGTAAGTCGTGTCTTGCAAGATGTGTAAGAGTCGTGTCTTGCAAGAGTGTGTAAGAGTCGTGTCTTGCAGGAGTGTGTAAGAGTCGTGTCTTGCATGAGTGTGTAAGAGTCGTGTCTTGCAAGAGTGTGTAAGAGTCGTGTCTTGCAAGAGTGTGTAAGAGTCGTGTCTTGCAAGAGTGTGTAAGAGTCGTGTCTTGCAAGAGTGTGTAAGAGTCGTGTCTTGCAAGAGTGTGTAAGAGTCGTGTCTTGCAAGAGTGTGTAAGAGTCGTGTCTTGCAAGAGTGTGTAAGAGTCGTGTCTTGCAAGAGTGTGTAAGAGTCGTGTCTTGCAAGAGTGTGTAGAGTCGTGTCTTGCAAGAGTGTGTAAGAGTCGTGTCTTGCAAGAGTGTGTAAGAGTCGTGTCTTGCAAGAGTGTGTAAGAGTCGTGTCTTGCAAGAGTGTGTAAGAGTCGTGTCTTGCAAGAGTGGGTAAGAGTCGTGTCTTGCAAGAGTGGGTAAGAGTCGTGTCTTGCAAGAGTGTGTAAGAGTCGTGTCTTGCAAGAGTGTGTAAGAGTCGTGTCTTGCAAGAGTGTGTAAGAGTCGTGTCTTGCAAGAGTGTGTAAGAGTCGTGTCTTGCAAGAGTGTGTAAGAGTCGTGTCTTGCAAGAGTGTGTAAGAGTCGTGTCTTGCAAGAGTGTGTAAGAGTCGTGTCTTGCAAGAGTGTGTAAGAGTCGTGTCTTGCAAGAGTGTGTAAGAGTCGTGTCTTGCAAGAGTGTGTAGAGTCGTGTCTTGCAAGAGTGTGTAAGAGTCGTGTCTTGCAAGAGTGTGTAAGAGTCGTGTCTTGCAAGAGTGTGTAAGAGTCGTGTCTTGCAAGAGTGTGTAAGAGTCGGTACCAATTTTGAGAAGGAAAAAAAAGTTGAAATTAAAGTTCTTGCTTTTTGAGACAAAAAATGAGCTTAGTATATTAGGAGGGTATGGTGGGGAGGGTAGTGGGGAGGTTATGGTGTAGAGGATAGTGGGGAGGTTCTGGTAGAGAGGATAGGAAGGTATGGTTTGGAGGTTAGTGGGGAAGGTATGGTCTGGTGGGTAGTGGGAAGTGTATGGGTTGGAGAATAGTGGGGAGGGTATGGTAGGGAGGATAGTGGGGAGGGTATGGTAGGGAGGATATGGTAGGGAGGATAGTGGGGAGGGTATGGTAGGGAGGATAGTGGGGAGGGTATGGTAGGGAGGATAGTGGGGAAGTGTGATCTGAAGGATAGTGAGGAAGGCATGGTGGGGAGGATAGTGGGAAGGTATGGCCCGGATGATAGTGGGGAGGGTATGGTGGGGAGGATAGTGAGGAAGGTATGTTCTGGAGGATAGTGGGGAAGGTATGTTCTGGAGGATAGTGGGGAAGGTATGGTCTGGAGGATATTGGGGAAGGTATGGTCTGGAGGATAGTGGGGAAGGTATGGTCTGGAGGATAGTGGGGAAGGTATGGTCTGGAGGATAGTGGGGAGGGTATGGTCTGGAGGATAGTGGGGAAGGTATGGTCTGGAGGATAGTGGGGAGGGTATGGTGGAGAGGATAGTGGGGAGGGTATGGTGGAGAGGATAGTGGGGAAGGTATGGTCTGGATGATAGTGGGGAAGGTATGGTCTGGATGATAGTGGGGAAGGTATGGTCTGGATGGTAGTGGGGAAGGTATGGTCTGGAGGATAGTGGGGAAGGTATGGTCTGGATGGTAGTGGGGAAGGTATGGTCTGGAGGATAGTGGGGAAGGTATAGCCTATAAGATAGTGGGGAGGATAGGACAAGGATCTAGGATTCTAGGTAGAGGTGGACATGTGGGGGGGTCTGTTGCCTGATGCCTCTGGTCTCTCCTTACCTCATTGCACCTGTTAGTAGTGGTGGTTGTAGTAGTAGTAGTAGTGGTGGTTGTAGTAGTAGTAGTAGTGGTGGTGGTAGTTGGAGGTTGGTGGTGGTAGTGATGGTTGGCTTGTGGTGGTGGTTAATTGCCCAGTAGAGTGGCAAGTTGACTAACTGAATTGGTTAATCGAGCCAATAGAGTGATAAGCTAAGCGAATGGAGTAATTAATCGAGCGATTGGAGTAGAATGTTTCGTTAATAAATGGAGCAAATGGAGTGATTAAGTGAGCAAATGGATAATGGAATGAAATGTAGATAAATGTCACATATGGACACTACTGGACGACTGAACTGACGCTTTATAGAATATAAATTATGTAATGTATTTCTGATCTTACTAATATATAGTAAGTATAAATCACCTTGGTGATATACTTCGTGTATGTTTTGATGTATATATATATCTGAATGTATGCATTGAGGGAGTCGGTGCATCTACACGTGGAAAGATATATATATATATATATATATATATATATATATATATATATATCTTGGTATACAAAACAACCACTGTGGAAAAAAGTGAAATACCATGTCCTTAATAATTTGAGAAATCACTTGGAATTTCACAGTGGTTGTTTTACCTATTGTGATATCAACTGTTTACTCTGATCTTAATGCATATCTTGGTATATACTTTAGTGTTTAATCCTTATTAGTTCATGTTTGGGGAAAAGTATTCCTGATTGGTGTTTTACAGGTGACAAGCAGGCTTACTGACTCGTGTGCTGGTTGGCTTTAATCCCAATTAACCAAGCAGTCTTAATGCCTCTCGTGTGCTGGTTGGCTTTAATCCCAATTAACCAAGCAGCCTTAATGAGTCTCGTGTGCTGGTTGGCTTTAATCCCAATTTACCAAGCAGCCAGTGATATTAAGCAATACATTTTCACTGGTAAATGAGAGGACTGCAGTAGTGAGGGCGCTCCTGTGTTTTACGCTACAATTGTTGTCACATTGAGCAGAAACTCGTAAACTATCATGAATCAAAACTTGGTTTCTAAACTTCGTTTTAAGGGGAAAATTGAGTAGAATTTCAATATTTTAGGTGAAATGAAAAGAAAAACTGACACTTAAGTTTTTTTCATACAAAAACAGTTGTGGGATTTTTCATGACTTTGCGAAAACTAACTTTTTAAACACTACTCTGTTGTTTTTATGTATTGTGGTGTAGTGGGTGTTACACTGTGACTTTTATATATTGTGGTGTAGTGAGTGTTACACTGTGACTTTTATATATTGTGGTGTAGTGGGTGTTACACTGTGACTTTTATATATTGTGGTGTAGTGGGTGTTACACTGTGACTTTTATATATTGTGGTGTAGTGGGTGTTACACTGTGACTTTTATATATTGTGGTGTAGTGAGTGTTACACTGTGACTTTTATATATTGTGATGTAGTGAGTGTTACATTGTGACTTATGTATTGTGGTGTAGTGAGTGTTACACTGTGACTTTTATATATTGTGGTGTAGTGGGTGTTACACTGACTTTTATGTATTGTGGTGTAGTGAGTGTTACACTGTGACTTTTATATATTGTGGTGTAGTGGGTGTTACACTGTGACTTTTATATATTGTGGTGTAGTGAGTGTTACACTGTGACTTTTATATATTGTTGTGTAGTGGGTGTTACACTGTGACTTTTATATATTGTGGTGTAGTGAGTGTTACACTGTAACTTTTATGTATTGTGGTGTAGTGGGTGTTACACTGTGACTTTTATATATTGTGGTGTAGTGAGTGTTACACTGTGACTTTTATATATTGTGGTGTAGTGGGTGTTACACTGTGACTTTTATATATTGTGGTGTAGTGAGTGTTACACTGTAACTTTTATGTATTGTGGTGTAGTGAGTGTTACACTGTGACTTTTATATATTGTTGTGTAGTGAGTGTTACACTGTGACTTTTATATATTGTGGTGTAGTGGTGTTACACTGTGACTTTTATATATTGTGGTGTAGTGGTGTTACACTGTGACTTTTATATATTGTGGTGTAGTGAGTGTTACACTGTGACTTTTATATATTGTGGTGTAGTGAGTGTTACACTGTGACTTTTATATATTGTGGTGTAGTGAGTGTTACTGTACTTTTTATTGTGGTGATGATTTCTATTTTTGTGGTGTAGTGAGTGTTACACTGTAACTTTTATGTATTGTGGTGTAGTGAGTGTTACACTGTAACTTTTATGTATTGTGGTGTAGTGAGTGTTACACTGTAACTTTTATGTATTGTGGTGTAGTGAGAGTTACACTGTGACTTTTATATATTGTGATGTAGTGAGTGTTACATTGTGACTTATGTATTGTGGTGTAGTGAGTGTTACACTGTGACTTTTATATATTGTGGTGTAGTGTGTGTTACACTGACTTTTATGTATTGTGGTGTAGTGAGTGTTACACTGTGACTTTTATATATTGTGATGTAGTGAGTGTTACATTGTGACTTATGTATTGTGGTGTAGTGAGTGTTACACTGTGACTTTTATATATTGTGGTGTAGTGGGTGTTACACTGTGACTTTTATGTATTGTGGTGTAGTGAGTGTTACACTGTGACTTTTATATATTGTGGTGTAGTGAGTGTTACACTGTGACTTTTATGTATTGTGGTGTAGTGAGTGTTACACTGTGACTTATGTATTGTGGTGTAGTGAGTGTTACACTGTGACTTTTATATATTGTGGTGTAGTGGGTGTTACACTGTGACTTTTATGTATTGTGGTGTAGTGAGTGTTACACTGTGACTTTTATGTATTGTGGTGTAGTGAGTGTTACACTGTGACTTTTATGTATTGTGGTGTAGTGAGTGTTACACTGTGACTTATGTATTGTGGTGTAGTGAGTGTTACACTGTGACTTTTATGTATTGTGGGTGTAAGTGTTATACTGGAGAGTATACCTGGAGAGGGTTTCGGGGGTCAGTGCCCCCGCGGTCCGGTCTGAGACCAGGCCTCGTGGTGGATCAGGGTCTGATCAACCAGGCTGTTACTGCTGGCCGCACGCAAACTGACGTACGAACCATAGGCCGGCTGGTTAGGTATTAACTTTAGGTGCCTGTCCAGTGCCTTCATAAAGACAGCCAGGGGTCTATTGGTAATCCCCCTTATGTATGCTGGGACCTAGTTAAACAGTCTTGGGCCCCTAACACTTGTTGTGTTGTCTCTTTGTACTCGTAACTTCCCTGCTTTTCATTGGGGGAATGTTGCATCTCCTGCAGAGTCTTTTGGTTTCATAGGGAGTGATTTTCGTGCGCAAGTTTGGTACTAATCCCTCTAGGATTTTCCAAGTGTATATTATCATGTATTCCTCTCGCCTGCGTTCCAGGGAATACAAATCATGGGACTTGAACCGTTCCCAGTAATTTAGGCGCATTATCGTACTTGTGTGCCGTGAAAGTTCTTTGTACACTCTCCAGGTCAGCAATTTCGCCTGCCTTGAAGGGGGCAGTTAATGTATAGCAGTATTCCAGCCTAGGGTTTGGCGTCCCTAGTTTTGAAGGTTCTCATTATCCATCCTATCATTTTTCTAGCAGATGTGGTAGGTACATTGTTGTGGTCTTTGAAGGCGGGATCCTCTGGCATTACCACTCCCAGGTTTTTCACATTACTTTTTCGCTCTATTGTATGGTTAGAATTTGTTGTATACCCTGATACAGTTTTAATTACCTCAAGTTTTCCATATCTGAATAGTTTAAATTTCTCTTTATTGAACTTCATTGTTTTGAGTGGCCCATTTGAAGATTTGGTTGATGTCCGCTTGAAGTCTTGCGGTGCCTTCGATGGAGGTCACTGCCATGGCAATCCGGGTGTCATCCGCAAAGGAAGACACGGAGCTGTGGCTCACATCTCTGTCGGATATGAGGATGAGGAATAGGATGGGAGCGAGCTAGTACTGTGCCTTGTGGAACAGAGCTTTTCACTGTAGCCGCCTCAGACTTTACTCTGTTGACTACTATTCTTTGTGTTCTATTTGTTAGGAAGTTATTGATCCATCTACCAACTTTTCCTGTTATTCCTTTATCACCCATTTTGTGCGCTATTACACCATGGCCACGCTTGTCGAAAGCTTTTGCAAAGTCTGTGTATACTACATCTGCATTTGTTTATCCTCTACAGCATCCAGGACCTTGTCATAGTGGTCCAGTAGCTGGGACAGGCAGGAGCTACCTGCTCTAAACCCGTGTTGCCCTGGGTTGTGTAAATGATGGCGATCTTGCTTCTTAGAACCCTTTCAAAGATTTTTATGATATGGGATGTTAGTGCTATCGGTCTGTAGTTCTTTGCAATTACTTTACTGTCACCCTTGTGGAGTGGGGCTATGTTTTTAGTGAGTGTGGGATGATCCGTGTGTCCATGCTCCCTCTCCATAGAATGCTGAAGGCACGTGACAGGGGCTTCTTGCAGTTCTTGATGAACACGGAGTTCCATAAGTCTGGGCCTGAGGCAGAGTGGATGGGAATGTCATTCATTGTTTTTTCAAAGTCTTGTGATGTTAGGATAACATCAGAGATTTTTGAGATGACCAAATTTTGGGTCTCGTTCATAAAAAAATCATTTAGATTGTTGACTCTTAGTCTGGGTAACGGCTCGCTGAACACTGAGTCGTATTGGGATTTGAGTATCTCACTCATTTCTTTGCTGACATCTGTGTATGTCCCATCCCGTCTAAGCAGAGGCACAATACTAGAGGTTGTTTTTCCTTTTGATTTGGCATAGGAAAAGAAGTATTTCGTTTTGTTTTCAATTTCCTTTATGGCTTTTAGTTCTTACTGAGATTCTTGTCTCCTGTAAGATTCGATATTTGTTATTTCACTGACCAGTGCCTCCCTTCGTATTTCAGATATATTGACCCCTCTCAGCAGCTCTGTGATTCTTTACCTTCGTCTGTATAGGGAGCGTCTCTCTAGTTTACATCTTTCTTTTTCTTGATGGAATGTGCCCTGAGCAGACCTCAAGAACCACAGTTAATTTTTTCTAGGCAAAGGTTAGGATCCGTGTTGTTTAGAATATCTTCACAGCTTGTCTCATTTAGGACATGGTTAACTTTGTACCATTGTATGTTTTTGTTATTGAAGTTTAATTTTGTGAAGACACCCTCATGACTGATCACATTTTGCTGGTCAGGAACCCTGTGCATACATGTCTGTACCTCTATTATGTTGTGATCTGACTTTAATGTATTGTGAGTGTTACACTCTGACTTACGTACTGTGGGTGTAGAGGTGTAGTGAATGCTATACTATGTGACTCTCTCATACGTCTTTATTCACTTCTTTGACCAGATATATCCACAGCCTGGTTGATATGGCACTTAGTGGAGATAGTGAACCAGTTTCCTCTTGAAAACTTCAACATATGTTGAGGCAGTATTTCTGATATATGCTGGTAGTAAGTTGAAGAGTCTTGGACCCCGCATGTTTACAGTGTACTCTTGTGTCCATAGTGCCCCTGCTTTTATCTGGGTTTATTCTACACTTCCTCCAGTATCTCTCTCACTCCACTAAGTTATTCTACACATCTTAATATCTCTCACAACTGAAGAAGCATTTGCAACATGTGACGCGTGAGTTGTGACGCGTGTGTTGTGACGCGTGATTACATTGCCCACGTACAGCGGTAGCAGTGTAATCACCTGGTGAGACTTGCTTTATCAAACTCTTTCTTAACTTCCGCATGCAATTCCAGAATTACAGTTTCATAATTTAATGTGAGAAGTCTATCAGGTAGTTAGGAAATCGCTGATATAATCTGTGAACGCAGTGAGTTTTGTTTTGTTTTGCTGAGGTGTGGAGATGAGACGTAACTGTACTAAGACGCAACTGTACTGAGACGTAAGTGTACTGAGACGTAACTGTACTGAGACGTAACTGCATTAAGACGTAACTGTATTAAGACGTAACTGTATTAAGACGTAACTGTATTAAGACGTAACTGTACTAAGACGTAACTGTACTAAGACGTAACTGTATTAAGACGTAACTGTATTAAGACGTAACTGTACTAAGACGTAACTGTACTAAGACGTAACTGTACTAAGACGTAACTGTACTGAGACGTAACTGTACTAAGACGGATCTATACTCCGTTGTCACTATACTAAGACGTAACTGTACTGAGACGACGTAGCTATGCTGAGACGTGGGAAAACAAACGTAATTCAATTAAAGAACTGTAAATTAGAGTTTTTTAGTGTGTATGTGACTGTCTCTCTCTCTATTATATATATAAGGGGTGTAAAATTTGTTAGTTTTGCACTAAGTAACCTGGTCCCAGAACGCTTGAGAGGTGCTGTAGGAACTCTCAACCCGAAGTTCATCGAAGTAGATGCTCAGTGGGACAGCCTTGGAGACTCTAAGCAGACCAGCTCCTCCCAAGATCACAAGCAGTCCCACTGGGACAAACCTATCGTGGAGAAAATCGCTTGAACAAGGCTCAACAATGTCTCAAGAGAGGACAAAATTCGTGTTGTAGTCGTGAAGGCACCACATTCAGATTTTCTTTTGGCCGTTCCTAATTCCTCCTTGGGCACTCGCCTCAACCCACAGATCATTTTGATTGGTGTAGCTCGTCACATACCTGCCTCCATACTCACCTAACTTAAGGGCATTTGCGGCAATCAGTGGGAAGAGTCAAATTAAGTTAGTTTTAATGACTCCATTGAAAGATTGTTCCACTCATCGCTCCTGGTCCCGCTACCCAAGAAGATAGCTTCAGTGACATCACTTGACCGGTTGTTCCATTCATATCTCCTGGCCCCGCCACGCAACTCTTATCCACCGGCTTTTACTGGTTTCTGGTTTTTAAGACCCGATCATACCTACTCTTGAAATTGCGTATTTTGCCTCCCCCGCTTGATGATCAGGTGCGTTCCGCTCTGTTTCTAGACGTCTAGTTTACCAGTGCGTATAGAGAATGACGCAGTTTTCACTTTATATATGACAGGTTGTTCCAGGGGGCTTTCGAAAATATATGTGGGTGGTTGGGGGTTAACAAGTGTGAACCAGCTTGGGAACGACTTAACAAGTAGGTCAGAGGGAAGGTTTCAGTGGATCGGTGAAGGTTTCTGTAGGTCAGGGAAGGTTTCTGTAGGTCAGGGAAGGTTTCTGTGAGTCAGAGGGAAGGTTTCTGTAGGTCAGAGGGGATGTTTCAGTAGATCAGAGTGAAGGACTCAGTAGGTCAGAGTGTCTGTAAACCCCACAATCTCCTCAGTCAGCCTCCCCCTGAATTCCTCCGTCTCCCACAATGTCATTTATGTCTCTCTCTCTCTCTCTCTCTCTCTCTCTCTCTCTCTCTCTCTCTCTCTCTCTCAGATAAGCTATGGACAGACAGACTGATGGTGGGTGTGATCTCTTAATCTCTTGACCCTCCTACCGAGTCTCATACCCCAGCCTCACTAAAACACACACACACACAGTTTTAAGACGAGGTTTGATAAAGCTCATGGAGCAGGGAGAGAGAGGACCTAGTAGCAATCAATGAAGAGGCGGGGCCAGGAGCTATGACTCGACCCCTGCAACCACAAATAAGTGAGTACACACACATACACACACACACACGCCCCGATGGCATGGTGGCTAGCGCTCTTGCTTCACGCACGGAGGGCCCGGGTTCAATTCCCGGCGGGGCCGAAACATTTCGAAGTGTTTCGTTACACACATACAACAGGCCTAGTGTCTAATCGACATGTGCCTAGGACAAAATGGTAACTAACACACACACACACAGGAGCTAAGACTCGACCTCTGCGATAAAAAAAAGGACTAAAATGAGGAAATTTATAAGAAACTAAACCCTTGTGGGTCATTCAACACAAGGAATGCTGGAGGATCGATCCTCCGTCTGCTGATCCTTATCTGTTTATCAGGGGAGGAAAGTGAAATAGAGGAGGATTCTCCTCTCCAAGAGGAGTAGCTGGTTGGGAAGTAAGTGGTAGAGAAGTATAATCAGCAACTGCAACAGTCGTCCCAATTCAGCAACGTCACGCTTAAGTGTAAACACTGAGAGCGAGATCATGACCTGACCTAGTTTGGTCACGGTCACACACACACACACACACACGCAGGCAGGCACGCATACTAGTGAAGAGGTGGGGCCAGGAGCTATTACTCGACCCCTGTAAACACAATTAGGTGAGTAGACCACACACACACACCTACACACACACACGTACGTCTCTGTCTATTTCTCTGTGTCAGCAAATATAAGAGTATAAAGGACCTGGGGGTGAATATAACACTCAGCATATTACCAGAAATACACAAATCGTACAATGTCAGTAACATGCAAGATTAACGAACCTCGGAGTAGCATTCAGTAACTTCAACAAAAAAATCATTCAGAGCCTTATATACGACATATATTAGGCCAGTCATTGAGTACGCAGCCCCAGCGTGGAGCCCACTCCTGGTCACGCACGTGAAGAAACTGGAAAAGGCAGGTTAGATGACTATATACCTGATCATAGCTATGATGTACGTGTGTGTACTCATTTGTGGTTACAGGGGTTGAGTCGCAGCTTCTTGCCCCAGTGTACTCACCTAGTTGTGGTTGCAGGGGTCGAGTCACAGCTCCTGGTGTACTCACCTATTTTTGGTTGCAGGGGTCGATTCGTAGCTCCTGGCCCCGCTTCTTAAGAACATAAGAACATAAGAACATAAGAACATAAGAAAGGAGGAACACTGCAGCAGGCCTGTTGGCCCATACTAGGCAGGTCCTTCACAATCCATCCCACTAACAGAATATTTGCTCAACCCAATTTTCAAAGCTACCCAAGAAATAAGCTTTGACAATTCTACCCACTCATGCGCGAGTCCCACTCAAATCCAACCCCTCTCACTCATGAATTTATCCAACCTAAATTTGAAACTACCCAAGGTCCTAGCTTCAATAACCCTACTAGGCAGACTGTTCCACTCATCAACTACCCTATTTCCAAACCAATACTTTCCTATATCCTTTCTAAATCTAAACTTATCTAACTTGAATCCATTATTGCGGGTTCTCTCTTGGAGAGATATCCTCAAGACCTTATTTATATCCCCTTTGTTAATACCCATTTTCCACTTGTATACCTCGATCATGTCTCCCTCATTCTACGTCTTACAAGTGAATGTAATTTTAGGGTCTTCAATCTTTCTTCGTAAGGAAGATTTCTAATGCTATGTATTAATTTAGTCATTCTACGCTGAATGTTTTCTAACGAATTTATGTCCATTCTGTAATATGGAGACCAGAACTGAGCTGCGTAATCTAGGTGAGGCCTTACTAATGATGTATAAAGCTGTAATATAACCTCTGGACTTCTGTTGCTAACACTTCTTGATATAAATCCCAGTAATCTATTTGCCTTATTACGTACGCTTAGGCATTGCTGTCTTGGTTTAAGGTTGCTGCTTACCATCACCCCCAAGTCCTTCTCGCAATCTGTATGGCTAAGTTCTACGTTATTTAACTTATAAGTGCTTGGGTTATGGACACTCCCGAGCTTCAGAACCTTGCATTTATCTACATTGAACTGCATCTGCCACTTTTCTGACCACGAATTAAGTTTGTCTAAATCTTCCTGAAGTTCTATGACATCTATGTTTGAATCAATTATCCTACCTATCTTCGTGTCGTCGGCGAATTTGCTCATATCACTAGTAATTCCCTCATCAAGGTCATTGATATATATTATAAATAACAATGGGCCTAAGACTGATCCCTGTGGAACACCACTTGTTACAAGTCCCCATTCGGATTTAACCCCATTTATGCACACTCTCTGCTTCCTATTGGTGAGCCATGACTCGATCCATGACAGCACTTTTCCCCAATGCCATGAGCTGCCACTTTCTTTAACAGTCTCTTGTGCGGTACTCTATCAAAAGCCTTACTAAAGTCTAAATAAACAATATCGAATTCTTTATCGTGATCAACAGCCTCAAAAGCTTTACTGAAGAAGGTTAATAAATTAGATAGGCAGGAACGGCCCCTCGTGAATCCATGCTGAGTATCATTAATCAAATTATGGTTATCTAGATGGCTTCTAATAATATCAGCTATAATTGACTCTAGTAATTTGCCTACAATTGAGGTCAGGCTTATTGGGCGTAGTTTGACGGTAGTGACTTGTCCCCTGCTTTAAAAATAGGAATTACATTAGCCATCTTCCACATATCAGACACTACACCTGTTTGAAGAGATAAATTAAAAATGTTAGATATTGGTTCACAGAGTTCCATTTTGCATTCTTTAAGAACCCTTGCAAAAGCTCATCAGGACCCGGCGATTTATTTTGTTTCAGTCGGTCCAGCTGTTTCATAATCATTTCGCTAGTGACTGTGATATTACATAATTTATCTTCTTCTGGGCCTCTGTAAAATTAATTACTGGGATATTATTAATGTCTTCCTGTGTGAAAACCGAGAGAAAATAATTATTAAAAATAGAGCACATATCATTCTCCTTGTCAGTAAGATGCCCAAAGTTATTTTTAAGGGACCTATCTTATCCCTAACTTTTGTTCTATAAACCTGGAAAAACTTTTTGGGTTAGTTTTGAATCCCTAGCAACTTTAATTTCATAGTCCCGTTTAGCTTTTCTTATTCCCTTTTAACGTCCCTCTTAATGTCAGTATACTGATTTATAAGATGACCCTCACCTCTTTTATGCCTATAAATTCCTTTCTTCTGCCTAAAAGATATTTGAGCCTATTATTCATCCATTTTGGGTCATTTCTACTTGATCTAATTTCTTTATACGGGATAAATGTTCTTTGGGCAGCCTGTATAGTGTTAAGAAAACTGTCATATTGATACCTCTCTTCTTCACCCCAGTCCACAGTTGATAAGTGTTCTCTAAGTCCATTATAATCTGCTAAGCGAAAATCTGGGACCATTACTGAATTATCCCTACTATCATACATCCATTCAATGCTAAAGGTAATTGACTTGTGGTCGCTTGAGCCGAGTTCCTCTGTAATTTCTAAATTATTAACAAGGGTTTCCTTGCTTGCCAGAACCAAGTCAAGTAGGTTATTTCCCTTGTAGGTTCTGTTACAAACTGCTTCAAAAGCAATCCTGAACTACTTCTAAAAGTCGTTAGATTCTAAATTCCCTGTCATGAAATTCCAATCAATCTGACTAAAGTTAAAGTCCCTAGAATTACTACGTTATCGTGTCTTGTGGCCTTAACAATTTCCTCCCAAAGTAGTCTCCTTGTTCCTATCTAAGTTTGGAGGACGGTAAATCACGCCTAAAATCAATTTTCACACCCTCTGAAAATTCTATCCAGACAGACTCTGTATGTGTTAATTCAGACTTTATACCCGTTTTTATGCAACAATTTAAATGATCACGGACATAGAGTGCCACCCCACCCCTTTCCCGATACTTCTGTCTACTTGGAACAATTTAAAACCCTGAATGTGACATTCGGCAGGCAAGTCCCGATTTTCATATTAAACCATGTCTCAGTTATTGCAAAAACATCAATATTACCCGTACTTGCAACTAATCTCAACTCGTCCATCTTATTCCTAGCACTACGACTATTGGTGTAATATATATTTAGAGACCCTCCTTTCTCTTTACCCTTCCTGCTCATCACTGTTTTCCACTATACCTATTACTGTCCTTGTCATCTAGTGTCACTAGCTTTCCACTATCCACCTTATTCTGCCTATTACTAGTTCTCCTACAATTTATAATATTACTACACTGGGACTTCTCTGTTTTCCCCAAAACCCATACCACTAACTATTTCTAGTTTAAAGCCCTAACAGCTCCTCCACTGCAGTTGCCAGTGCCCCACCCCAGACCTGGATAAGTGAACCCCATCCCTGGCATACATGTCATTTCTGCCATAGAAGAGGTCCCAGTTGTCAATGAATGTTACTGAATTTTCCTTACAGTATTTGTCCAGCCAGCAATTGACACCAATTGCCCTGGACAGCCATTCATTTCAACTCCTCTCCTTGGCAAAATACCACATATGACAGGGTTCCCACCTTCTTCCTAATTATGTCTATTGCTGACCTAAACCTGCTAGTCAGGTCCTCACTCCTACGTCTGCCAACATCGTTGCCTCCAGCACTGAGACAGATAATAGATTGCTCCCATTACCTCTCATGATGTCGTCCAGACGGCTAACAATATCCTCCATCCCAGCCCCAGGAAAGCAAACCCTCTGTCTCCTACTCCTATCAATCAAACAGAAAGCCCTATCCATGTACCTAACCTGACTGTCCCCAACAACAACAATGTTTTTACCTTCCTTTGTGTCTTTCGTCGTGACGCTCCCAGAAGTCGACTCACATTCATCGGGTAGCACGGAGAATGGGTTCGATGTTTCCACAACATTCTCCTGGGTCTTCGTTGTTTCTACCTCTCCACCCGTCCTCTTGAGCCTTAACTTTGTCCCATGCGTTTTAGCCACTGTCCAGGTTCCTTTCCTGGCTTGAGGATTCTCAACAGGAGGATTACTACGAATCCTCTTGTTTTACTCAGTCAGTCGCTGTATCTCAAGCTTAGCTACCCTCAGTTCTTCCTTCAGCTGCTGGTAGAGTAGCTCAAGAGAGGACATCTTCTTCAGATTCAGAGAGGACATCTTCTTCAGTTCATGGTGTTTTGGTCGTTACTAGAGTAGTTTGTGGTTGTTGAGCTAATTAGAGGGACTATTTAGATGTGGAACCTGACGACCATTAACAGGGGTCTCAGGGTCGTTGGTGATTCATGCCTTGTTGGTTTAAGGTGTTTGGTTGTTTGGTGTTCAGAAGCACTAGTCTTGAGCAGTGGTGGATGTTTGAGGGTAGCGTTGAATACTATTGAGGTGTTCTGCTGTTAGTGGGTACTGGTATGTTAGTGGGTACTGGTGTGTTAGTGGGTACTGGTGTGTTAGTGGGTACTGGTGTGTGTTAGTGGGTACTGGTGTGTTAGTGGGTACTGGTGTGTTAGTGGGTACTGGTGTGTGTTAGTGGGTACTGGTATGTTAATGGGTACTGGTGTGTTAGTGGGTACTGGTGTGTTAGAGGGTACTGGTGTATGTTAGGGGTACTGGTATGTTAATGGGTACTGGTGTGTTAGTGGGTACTGGTGTGTTAGTGGGTACTGGTGTGTGTTAGTGGGTACTGGTGTGTTAGAGGGTACTGGTGTATGTTAGGGGTACTGGTATGTTAATGGGTACTGGTGTGTTAGTGGGTACTGGTGTGTTAGTGGGTACTGGTGTGTGTTAGTGGGTACTGGTGTGTTAGTGAACACCGTCTAATAGTGTTGGGGATGTTTACAAGGTCCTACGCACTCTGCCCTATCTCATATATTGAACAATCTGGTAAACCTCTGGAAAGCAGATTAGCCCAACATCAGTATTCAATCAGGACGGACCAGCAGTCGAATTTTATCTTAAGCCATGTCAGTTCTTGCAACCACCCACCAGTGTGGGGTGCTGCCCAGTTCATTGTATCCAATAGTCCGTCATGGAAAGAAACATAATTGAATCCTCTTAAAACATGATAGGAATGCCTTATAATTGAAGTTATAGGTTGTACAAACTCAGTTATTTAATGGAGTAAATTGTGCACAACTTTAGGCAACAGTGCTATACAAAATCACAGGATTTCTTATGCCATGGGGTCTCGTGAGGATTTGGTGACACACAGACGTGCTCTGCCCGTCCGTATATTATATAACCATTATGAGTAAACCCATTTAGCTAATGCTGCATAAAGGTAACGCACGGTTACAGGTACACAATATTAAGTGGCTGCAATCAGTATTTGCAAAATGGTCGGTATAATGCATTAGTAGTAAACCCATTTAGGCACAGCTGTTGCAATCAGGGATGGCAACATGGTGATTGTAATTAGCTTAGTGGATTACGGCCCAACAGAGGCTGTTATGTGGTGATAAAGAATAATCTAAAAATTCGTTAATTATCTGGTTATTAATTATTAAAGAATAACTGGAATACTATGGAAGATTCATAAGTAATCAAGTTACAAGCATAATAATTGATAATGAGGATATTGGTAGGCAGTATTTAGGAATATATGAAGAAATTCTTCCGAACATTCTAGAATCCTCCTGAGACGAACGTATTTTAAGCTCACAAATGAGCGCATTCGACTCATTTAATTAGAAGGTTTACACATAATATTGTTTTGTATGTGTATTATTCACTAATCTCTTATGTCACATAAACTTGTTTACGGCGATAAGTTGAAACTTAAGGCTGCCTATTACATCTCCCATTATTCTGTTTCCCTCTTTCTGTAAACTGAGAGTGCCTCTGCTACCCTACAGGGGTGGATGGTGACCTGACCAGTGCCTCTCATTTTGTGAGGGAAGTTGGCTGGTGTTGCCACGCTAACTCTGAGAAAACTTTACCTCATTTTTTCTGTTGCTATTCTTGCAACATTGCATAGCTTCTGATGACGCACGGAGGCGTGTGAAAGTACTGAAGATTTCCACCCCCCTTGGCTTGTCTTGCATGCAGGGACACCATAGTCGTTAACATCAACCCTGGGAAAGACCTCATCACTACAATTAATTTTGCCAGAATCAGAAGTCTATAAGGCGATAGTGTCATTTCCAGCAGGATCTGCAGGAGGTTACACTGGAATTCGACCACAACACCTCAGAGATGGTAAATCCACTACTTGGCACATCTGCATCAATTCTTTTCTCCGAGTTAACAACCTTCGTCAACACCTGTCTGGCTGGGCGGATTCCAGAAGAAATTAAACATTTCTTTTTTGGGGCCTCATTATGCGCTTTGAAGAAGAAGGATGGGGGAATCAGACCCATTGCTGTTGGTAACACTCTTCCCAGTCTGTTGTCAAAGCAGCAGTAAGAAACATTCGTCTGGAAGCTGTCAGTTTACTCCAGACACACCAACTGGGCTTTGGGGTCTCTCAAGGCAGTGAAGCCGCAGCTCATGCTTCAAGGGCCTACATCAGGGACCTACCAGAAGACAAGGCCGTAGTTAAACTTGACTTTAGAAATGCCTTTAATATGGTGAAAAGAAATGTGGTCTTGCCAGAAGTTCGGGATCGGTTCCCCAGTCTTTTTTCCTTCATTTCAGCTGGCTACAGCAAACCTTCAATTCTGCGAACATGAAATTTCCTCATCAGAGAGTGGTCAGCAGGGTGACTAACTCGCTCCACTTCTCTTCTGCTTGGCAGTAAGAGAATTAACTTCCAGCCTACGCATCGAGCTCAACATCTCGTACCTGGATGATGGCAGTGGCTAGAGGACCTACAACTGGTGAAGATCAGTCTTTAAGAAGGCACTGAATCTGTCACTGGAAGATCTGCAATGGGATCAGGCAACCCTCCCAGTGCGACTGGGAGGTATAGGGGTGCGCAAGGCAACGCAAGTAGCTTTACCTGCATTTCTGTCTTCGTGTTTGACTTCCAGTGGACTAGTCAAGGTGATTGTCCCCGAACGCTTGAGAGGTGCGGTAGGAGGTCAAGACCCCTGGTTCATTGAAGCAGCCGTGTGGTGGGACATCCTCGCAGACTCCTCCAGTAGACCAGCTTCTCCCAATCAGAAGGGAAGTATGATAGACATGAGGAGGTCAACGCCGTCATAAAGAGAAGCCTCGCCACAGCCCGTTGCCCAGCTCAACGGGAACCCCAAGTGCAGAGGTCTGATGGAAGTCAAAAGCGTCCTGATGGAGCCACTATGCTACCCTGGAAGGATGGTAAGCAGATTGATTGCCTGGGACTACACTTGTGCCTCCACATTGGCAGACACCTACTTGCCATACTCCGAAGCTGAAGGGGGTGGAGCTGCCAGCTACAGGGAGACCCAGAAGACCCGCAAATATGAAGGTCTTTACCCTTGCTATAACTTCATCCCAATAGGGTCGGAGACCCTTGAAGCATGGTGCAAGTGTGCTCTAAAGTTCCTCAAAGAGCTGGGTCAAACCCTCATCATAGAAACAATAGATCACAGGGCGGCCAGCTTCCTCTTTCAGAGACTCAGTAATTTGAGGATATGTCTCCAAGAGAGAACCCGCAATAATGGATTCAAGTTAGATAAGTTTAGATTTAGAAAGGATATAGGAAAGTATTGGTTTGGAAATAGGGTAGTTGATGAGTGGAACAGTCTGCCTAGTAGGGTTATTGAAGCTAGGACCTTGGGTAGTTTCAAATTTAGGTTGTAAGACGTAGAATGAGGGGAGACATGATCGAGGTATACAAGTGGAAAATGGGTATTAACAAAGGGGATATAAATAAGGTCTTGAGGGTATCTCTCCAAGAGAGAACCCGCAATAATGGATTCAAGTTAGATAAGTTTAGATTTAGAAAGGATATAGGAAAGTATTGGTTTGGAAATAGGGTAGTTGATGAATGGAACAGTCTGCCTAGTAGGGTTATTGAAGCAAGGACCTTGGGTAGTTTTAAATTTAGGTTGGATAAATTCATGAGTGAAAGGGGTTGGATTTGAGTGGGAATTGCACATGAGTAAATAAAATTATCAAAGCTTATTTTTTGGGTAGCATTGAAAATTAGGTTGAACAAATATTCTGTTGGTGGGATGGAATGTGAAGGACCTGCCTAGAATGGGCCAACAGGCCTGCTGCAGTGTTCCTCCTTTCTTATGTTCTTATGAGTGAGAGAGGTTGGATTTGAGTGGGACTCGCGCATGAGTGGGTAGAATTGTCAAAGCTTATTTCTTGGGTAGCATTGAAAATTGGGTTGAGCAAATATTCTGTTAGTGGGACGGATTGTGAAGGACCTGCCTAGTATGGGCCAACAGGCCTGCTGCAGTGTTCCTCCTTTCTTATGTTCTTATGTTTCAGTCCAGAGGGGAAATGCCTGCAGCATTCTGGGCACGCGGCCCACCGCCAGGGAGCTGGACGAGGTATTAGAGATGTAGCTCTGAGATGTTATCTGTGTTGTTTTACTCTCTTTTGTATTTTTGTCAATGTATTTTGTCTTTAAATAAAATCTACATAGAATATAGAATATACGGGGTGTTAGAAGACAATATTCAAACAGCTCCAGGGAGAACCTTGAGTTTTCCCTGAAGTAAGTTTATTATTTTCTCTGAGGATGAGGATCCCCAGCACAGTTCCAGAGGTGATACTCTCTCTCTCTCTCTCTCTCTCTCTCTCTCTCTCTCTCTTCTCTCTCTCTCTCTCTCTCTCTCTCTCTCTCTCTCTTCTCTTCTCTCTCTCTCTTCTCTCTCTCTCTCTCTTCTCTCTCTTCTCTCTCTCTCTCTCTCTTCTCTCTCTCTCTCTCTCTCTCTTCTCTCTCTCTCTCTCTCTCTCTCTCTTTTATATATATATATATATATATATATATATATATATATATATATATATATATATATATATATATATATATATGAGAGGGTTGGACGTAGATAATTGGCATTGTGTAATTACCCGGAGATGCAGTTTGTAATTTTAGGCGACCATAAGCACACCGGTGTACAGTGCCATTACAGTCACGTGACATGTGGCAACCTGCTCATCTGATTGTTTATTGTGCTCGTGAGATGAAGATGAAGGAGGGTGAGAAGTGATTGTGGAGGGAAGGTGAAAGATGGTGAGAATGTGGAGGGTTCACATATCACTTTAATTCCATTCCCCCTCCATCTCACTTATATATCACTAAGGAGGAAGGGGGAGGGAGGGTTAGACACTAGCATGGAAAAGGGACTTTAATTACTGGGTGGATAGGAAGGAGAGGAGAGGACGATTGACGTTACATTGCGAAAGGGAAGGGAAGGATAGGAGGGAATAGGTAGAAATGGAGAAGATTGTTGGGGTGGAGCGGTAATGTGAAAAACAAAACAAAAAGGAAAGTGAATGAATGAGGGAACGGATGAGCTAGGTCAGCTTCGAGAATATAAGAGGAGAATCTTGGAGTGGGAAAAAAAGTGTAAATACAGACACACACACACAAACATTCACAAGGTTACAATAATTAAGTTATTAACTTCTTCCTCCTTGAGCCAGGATGGGGTGGTACTGACTCTGAGCACGTGTGTTTACCTCTAGTGTGAGGGCGCACGTGTTTTTTACCTCTTGTTTGAGGAGCACTTGTTTTTTACCCCTGGTGTGAAGGAGCACGTTTTTGTTTACCTCCAGTGTGAGGGAGCACTTGTTTGTTTACCTCCAGTGTGAGGGAGCACGTGTGTTTGTTGACCTCCAGTGTGAGGGAGCACGTGTGTTTGTTGACCTCCAGTGTGAGAGGAGCACGTGTGTTTGTTGACCTCCAGTGTGAGGGAGCACGTGTGTTTGTTGACCTCCAGTGTGGAGGAGCACGTGTGTTTGTTGACCTCCAGTGTGGAGGAGCACGTGTGTTTGTTGACCTCCAGTGTGAGGGAGCACGTGTGTTTGTTGACCTCCAGTGTGAGGGAGCACGTGTGTTTGTTGACCTCCAGTGTGGAGGAGCACGTGTGTTTGTTGACCTCCAGTGTGAGGAGCACGTGTGTTTGTTGACCTCCAGTGTGAGGGAGCACGTGTGTTTGTTGACCTCCAGTGTGAGGGAGCACGTGTGTTTGTTGACCTCCAGTGTGGAGGAGCACGTGTGTTTGTTGACCTCCAGTGTGGAGGAGCACGTGTGTTTGTTGACCTCCAGTGTGGAGGAGCACGTGTGTTTGTTGACCTCCAGTGTGGAGGAGCACGTGTGTTTGTTGACCTCCAGTGTGGAGGAGCACGTGTGTTTGTTGACCTCCAGTGTGGAGGAGCACGTGTGTTTGTTGACCTCCAGTGTGGAGGAGCACGTGTGTTTGTTGACCTCCAGTGTGGAGGAGCACGTGTGTTGTTGACCTCCAGTGTGGAGGAGCACGTGTGTTTGTTGACCTCCAGTGTGGAGGAGCACGTGTGTTTGTTGACCTCCAGTGTGGAGGAGCACGTGTGTTTGTTGACCTCCAGTGTGAGGGAGCACGTGTGTTTGTTTACCTCCACTGTGATACTTTGTTTAATTTTAGTAACAGATGTTTACGTTATCCTAACGTCACACTGTCGGCAGTGTTGAAATCAAGATACACGCTATAGAATAAAGCTTTGGGACTACGTTTCGCCTCACATGACTTAGTAGAGCGAAACTCTCAAATATGACTTTGTTCTTTTTTTTTTTTTTTTTTTTTTTTGCCTCTGAATAAAGATTCAACGTTTACGGCTGTTGAAGGAGAGAAGCAGCTCCGTTGATTGGTGGATTGGATTCGTCTCTCTCTCTCTCTCTCTCTCTCTCTCTCTCTCTCCTCTCTCTCTTCTCTCTCTCTCTCTCTCTCTTCTCTTTTCTCTCTCTCTCTCTCTCTCTCTCTCTACTCTCTCTCTCCCCCCTCTCTCTCTCTCTCTCTCTCTCTCTCTCCTCTCTCTCTCTCCTCTCTCTCCCTCTCTCTCTCTCTCTCCCCTCTCTCTCCCCTCTCCTCTCTCTCCCTCCTCTCTCCCCCTCTCTCCCTCTCTCCTCCTCTCTCCCTCTCTCCCCCTCTCCTCCCTCTCCTCTCTCTCCTCTCCCTCTCCCTCATTGAAATCAGATGCCTATGTATCTACCTACCTGGAGGGTGTTCTGGGGTTCAACGCCCCTCCGCGGCCCGGTCCATGACCAGGATTCCTGGTAGATAACCTAACTAACTAGGCTGTTACTGCTGGCAGCACGCAATTCAACATACGACCCACAGCCCGGTATCGGTATGGACAAAACTTTAGGCATCGTCCCATCACTAATGTAAAACGTTAAACCCACACGAATCATTCAACACAAGTGGTAGATCTCTCGTAACCAGGAAATAAATACACTTCGTGCCTGGACTTAACCAACTCACGTATCGTAAAGTGAGGTCACTTGTGAATTAATTTCATCTTTATAAATGTATGTAAATTGAATGGAAAGCTGCTGGGGCTGTAGTAAGAGACAGTAAGGTCACAGTTGATGTTGCTGGTACACAGGTCACAGAAGTGTTGTGGTAAGAGACAGTAAGGTCACAGTTGATGTTGCTGGTACACAGGTCACAAGTGTTGTGGTAAGAGACAGTAAGGTCACAGTTGGTGCTGCTGGTACACAGGTCACAGAAGTGTTGTGGTAAGAAACAGGTCACAGTTGGTGCTGGTGGTACAGACAGGTCACAGAAGTGTTGTGGTAAGAAACAATAAGGTCACAGTTGATGTTTCTGGTATAGACAGGTGACAAGTGCCGTGGTAAGAGACAGTAGAATCATAGATTTGAGAGATCCACGCACTTCTAGGCCTGATTTTGAGATATTCAGGCACTTCTAGGCCTAGTTTTGAGAGGGACAGGGACCCTAGGCTGATTTTATGGCACTTAAAAACCGCTACATCCATTACTAATTGTACAAGCTTCCAAAAGGTCGTAAAGGTTCTCCAACCAGAATCTGTTATTGATACTGGAAAGGTTAACAAAGGCTACAACTGCAACCCAGAGCTCACTTCTCGTTCAAACCGGATAAGGATAGATGTTAAGGTAATAGGCGTTGTCTGGGTAATATGCTGACAAGATTACTATCTTATACCGAGTTGAAATCTCTCAGTAGGGCGCTGTGTGGTAGGGGAGAGAGAGAGAGAGGAAGAGAAAGGGGGGAGGAGAGAGGATGTGTAGTAGAAACAGCAACAGCACTGGCATCACATTACTGATACCCAAGTGATGCATTCTTATTCATGAAATAATAATAGTAGTAGTAGTAATTAGTAATAGTATCTGAAAACCCTTCAGCTGGTACCTTCGTACCACTGGGAAACACTTTGCCGCTGGTTATGAAATGTTTACATTAGACACACTAGACATCTGCGCAGACTCCCATGACTACGCAGGTGACTGCACTCTAACCTTTACATATACAGCAGACATGCCCCCTGCCCTCAGGTTCATCACTCACCAACCTCCTGTTACATCTGCTGACGAAAAAAACCCTCGTGATCGCAAGTGTACACACAAGACAGTGGTAGATGAGGTAAACAGTTCCCCGTCTTCAAATAAAGACCTCAGGTGTTGCACATGTGTCTTAATCCTCATATCTTGACGGTATCGTATTCAATTTTTGTAATACTATTGGCCCATTCTAGGCAGGTTGTATTCCCATTCATTCATTCCTGCTCATGAAGTTGAATAATGACTCTAGTAAAGTTATTCACTTCAACGACACTACTTAGCAGTTTGGTCTGTTCATCTACAACTCTATTGCCAAAACATTCCCATATCCTTTCAAAATTCAAGTTGTTTCAACTTGAAAGTATTATTTCGTGTTCTTTGGAGGAAGTATTTTAGATCTGAAGGTAGGAAAACCTTTATTGTTATGTCGGAGGTACAGTTATTACTAGTTAGTTAGGATAAAACTAATGTTTCTTAGTTTTAAGACGACCCGTCCAGTGGTACTGTACCTGTATTATGGCTGGGACGTTTTAGTCACAAAGTTGTTTGCGAGGATCAGAACTCAGATCCTGTCCCCACCTAGACTACCTTGATCGGCATCCCTGGTTTCTGACTTCATGGTCCTTATCATGTCTTGAAGCTGTGTATCGAGTTTATCCTCTCAATTCAAACAGTTGATTCCTATCAGTCCTATCAATTTTATCTTAAGACTTTTTATGTCGTAATCATATCTTCCCTTGTCCTTCTCTTCTGTAAGGTGGTCAGGTTCAGTTCCTTCAACCCCTCATAGTTCATCAATCTTACTTCTAGTACTAGTCTCGTGCAAACCTGCTAAATAGCTACTGGGATTGGTGTAAGGGTTGATGAAACGGACGTAATATACATGAAGCGTAGAGGCTGGTGGGCGAAATGTGCCACTTTGAAGAACCATGTACAGACTTTTGCAGGTGAAACATTTAAAAAAATAGAATAAGGTACTAGAAAAACGAAGCAAAATGTTAATCATTAAAATAAGGATATAAATCTCCGACAAGTTAATGGATAAACCACATGTAAAACACTGTTATATATTAAAGTTTTTACCTAAAACCATGTAATTACAGTGACATGTGCACACGTGTCAATCTTGATAAAAAAAACATTGGTGACGGTCAGAGGGAAATTACTAGAGAGAGAGAGAGAGAGAGAAAGTCGTTATAAATCATCAGATTACCACTGCCGTTTTGTTGGGGCTTTGCCAGCATTACCTTTCATGTGCAGCTAGTTGCCCCAAGGCAGCGTACACAGGGATCTGAGATAGTGGCCATTTTATTAGGTACACCTGTGCACCTGCTTGTTAATGCAAATATCTAGTCAGCCAATCACGTGGCAGCATCTCAGTGCTTAAACGCATGCAGATATGGTCAAGAGGGTTCAGTTGTTGTTCAGACTGAACATCAGAATGGGGAAGAAATGTGATCTAAGTGACTTTGAACTTGACTAAAGAATGATTTTTGGTGCCAGACGGTGTATGAGTATCGCAGAAACTGCTGATCTCCTGGGATTTTCACACACAACAGTCTTTAGAGTTTACAAAGAATGGTGTGGAAAAAAAAACCATCCAGTGAGCGGCAGTTCTGTTGGCGAAAATGTCTTGATAACGAAAGATATCACAGGAAAATGGCCAGACTGGTTCAAACTGATAGGAAGGTGACAGCAACTCAAATAACCATGCTTTACAACAGTGGTATGCAGAATACCATCTCTGAACGCACAACACGTCGAACCTTGAAGTGGACGGATTACAACAGCAGATCACACCAGGTTTCCATTCCTGTCAGCTAAAAACAAGAAACTGAGGCTACAGTGGGCACAGGCTCAACAAAACTGGACAGTTGAAGATTGCAAAAAAATCGCCTAGTCTGACGAATCTCAATTTCTTCTGCGACATGCAGATGGTAGTGTCAGAATTTGGCATAAACCTTTGGGATATGGTAGAACAGGAGATTCACAGCATAATTATGCAACCGACAAATCTACAGTACCTGCGTGGTGCTATCATGTCAACATGGACCAACTTCTCTAAGGAATGTGTTCAGCACCTTGTTGAATCTGAATTCAGGCTGTTCTGGGGATAATTGTGGGCCCTACCCAGTACTAGAATGCTGTACCTAATAAAGTGACTACTGAGTGTAGGTTTAGTAGGTACATGAGTGGGTGGGACCTGCTTAGCATGGGTCAGTGCTTTTACCAGTGTTCCATTATTTTTGCATCCCTGTGTTCTGGTTATTGTTTTTATTAGTATAAAGAATTTATAGGAGCAAGTATTTATTGTTACGTCTTTATTAAGATTTATGGGACACATTTAAGGATCTCAGGATAAGGGTGACTATGGTTCCAGATTTAGGGAAACCCATTGAAGCTGAAGGCCTACCATTGCCTGAAGGCCTACCATTCCTCAGGCAACAGGCAATGGTTGTCCCGTGGTTCGGTTGGCCGTGCACTCGCTCATACACTTGAGTGCCCATAGTTCGATCCCTGGCACAGGTGTAAACATTGGACATATTTCCTTACACCTGCTGCTCCTGTTCACTTAGCAGTAAGTAGGTACCTGGGTGTTAGTCGACTGTTGTGGATGGTATCCTGGGGGGTGGTAGTATACCTTAGAGAGAGCTGAGGTAGAATAACGTCTTTTAACCTGTAAAATTGATTATGTCAAAAAGGAGACATGCTCAGCGTCATGGCCTGCACCAGGATCGAGTCCCGAGTCTTCAGTTATAAGTCGCAGATGCTACCACTGAGCCAAGAGGCTGTCTTCACCTCCTTTGCTAAGACATTATTATAGGTTCCTGAAGGAACCTATAATAATTGACTTTAGGAGTTCCTTTGCTACTAGAGTTGCTTTGTTCCTTTGCTGTGCATTCCTGGAGCATCATATATGTATATATAATCACGTCAGGTCAAGATGTGTACTTGACCCATGACCTCGGCATGACTAGGCATGTCAGACCACCCTGATGACCTTTCTCCCTCCTTCCCCTCCTCCTCCCCTCCCTCCCCTTATTCTTCAAGACATGGGAGTTGTGTGGCTGGGGGTTAATTGTATATACACGCAGAGAGAGAGGCGTATAATCGAACATAGTTGACGTTTTTACACTTTCTCACAGCACCACAAACAGCATTTTGCTGTCTTACCACCACCAGCATTACCCTCACCAACACCACTCCCACCATCACCACCCCCACTATCACCACCCCCACCATCACCACCCCACCATCACCACCATCACCACCCCCACCATTACCACCCCACCATTACCACCCCACCATCACCACCCCCACCATCACCACCCCCACCATCACCACCCCACCATCACCACCCCCACCATCACCACCCCCACCATCACCATCACCACCCCCACCATCACCACCCCCACCATCACCACCCCCACCATCACCACCCCCACCATCACCACCCCACCACCACCACCCCCACCATCACCACTCCACCCATTACATCCCCACCATCACCACACCACCATCACCACCCCCACCATCACCACCCCCACCATCACCACCCCCACCATCACCACCCCCACCATCACCACCCCACCATCACCACCCCCACCATCACCACCCCACCCCCACCATCACCACCTCACCCCACCATCACCACCCCACCCCCACCATCACCACCCCACCCCCACCATCACCACCCCACCCCCACCATCACCACCCCACCCCCACCATCACCACCCCACCCCCACCATCACCACCCCACCCCCACCATCACCACCCCACCCCCACCATCACCACCCCACCCCCACCATCACCACCCCCGCCATCACCACCCCCGCCATCACCACCCCACCCCCACCATCACCACCCCCATCATCACCACCTCACCATATACCTTTGAAGAGTTTCGAGAGTTTATCTACTCTCTGAGCCCGGCCATGGGCCAGGCTCGTCTGGTGCTTGCCTGGTCAACCATCACCTCACCATCACCACCCCACCATCACACCCACCCCCACCAACACACACCACCCCACCATCACCACCCCACCATCACCACTAGCGCACCATACACCACCACAGCTACACTGCTTGGAAAGGTAATCAGGTTTGACCCGAGGAAGGGAAGATTATCTCAAACTCACTGGATCAAGAGCCCCTTCTCCCTTAAATGGTTAAATTAGGGGATTCTTAAACTGATTTTAATATATTAAATCTCTAAACTATTATTATTATTTAATATTACTTTTCTTCTTCTTCCTTCTTCCTTCTTCTTCCTTCTTCCTCCTTCTTCTTCCTTCTTCTTCCTTCTTCTTCCTTCTTCTTCCTTCTTCTTCTTCTTCTTCTTCTTCTTCTTCTTCTTCTTCTTCTTCTTCTTCTTCTTCTGCTTCTGCTTCTGCTTCTGCTTCTTCTGCTTCTTCTTCTTCTTCTTCTTCTTCTTCTTCTTCTTCTTCCTCCTGAAATCATGATCGTCATCATCATAGGAAATCTGTAAACCCATAGGGGTAATACAACGCCTTGAATAAAGTCACATGAAGAGCAAAGAAAATTGCTGATAAAGAAGCGTATGACGTAAGACTGTAAGAGTGTACAAGACTGTAAGAGTGTATAAGACTGTATTATTAAGACTTACCTAAAACTATATAAGGGAGTTTGTTGCCCTGTCTAAGTCAACAGATGAAGGAATGTGAGTGTGAAGCGTTGGCAACACTGCTGAGGTTGCCTACTAGCGAGTCCACTTTTTGTCCTCTTAGAGTCCACTCTATCTGCTCCATGAGGGAAAATGGAGGGTATATATACCGAGAGGTGTGTATATCTGTGTATATATGCTGAGAGTTTACTTTGCTGGCTATTTTAGGGTTAAAGTGTTCTGGTCTGGTGGTGAAAAGGTTACGTGCAGGTTACCCTTGTGTAGTCGATAGGCTTTAAACCCGATAAACCATAAACACTTTTGAGATTATTACCTCCTATCAAGGCTGAGAGACTGCATATTTCCTATCAAGGCTGAGAGACTGTATATTTCCTATCAAGGCTGAGAGACTGCATATTTCCTATCAAGGCTGAGAGACTGTATATTTCCTATCAAGGCTGAGGGACTGTATATTTCCTATCAAGGCTGAGGGACTGACCACCATCTGTCAAGGCTGGGGGACTGACCACCATCTGTCAAGGCTGGGGGACTGACCACCATCTGTCAAGGCTGGGGGACTGACCACCATCTATCAAGGCTGGGGGACTGACCACCATCTGTCAAGGCTGGGGGACTGACCACCATCTGTCAAGGCTGGGGGACTGACCACCATCTGTCAAGGCTGGGGGACTGACCACCATCTGTCAAGGCTGGGGGACTGACCATCTTAAGAAATTCTACTGCTTCCAGCGCTATATTCAACTGAAGAAGACTGCCGAGCAGGCGAAACGTTTCTGCACTGAAGATACCCAAGTGTTTCACACGAGTCTTATTCGTCAGAGAAAGTGGAAATAAGTGAAGCCAATGCAAGGATATTGCCTCACGGGTTGCATGAGCAACTCAGAGTTCTCCACGGGAAGCATGTCTGCTATGACAAAGTGAGCCGTATAGAAGCATAATTGTGTGTTGTGGGGCTGAACCATCCCATGTTGTGGGGCTGAACCATCCCATGTTGTGGGGCTGAACCATCCCATGTTGTGGGGCTGAACGTTCCTAGCGATGATGACGGAAGAAACAGAAAGCGGATGTATTTTGGTGAATTACAATGAAAACCTTCATGTACACTATATATATATATATATATATATATATATATATATATATATATATATATATATATATCGTGCCGAATAGGTAAAACTTGCTATTTTGGCTTAAATAGCAACGCTCTTCTTGCCGAATAGGGCAAGCGAAAATTTGTGTATGCAATAATTTCGCAAAAAACATTCTGAACCTAACGAAAAAATTATATTTCATTGTGTTTATTATGACTCATTTCTGCAGATGTGTTGATTGCAACACGAAAGGCAAAGCTCTATCATTCAACTCTTCAACACAATGTGACATTTACCCAGCCTCCCGGGATACGACATAAATTTCTCAATGCCTTTATCCACTAGGCTACAATGCTACCAGACATCGGTACCACTGGTACTGATGTTTGGTAGCATAGTGACCATTATCCACTAGGCCACAATGCTACCAGACATCGGCACCACTGGTACTGATGTTTGGTAGCATAGTGACCATTATCCACTAGGCCACAATGCTACCAGACATCGGCACCACTGGTACTGATGTTTGGTAGCATAGTGACCATTATCCACTAGGCCACAATGCTACCAGACATCGGCACCACTGGTACTGATGTTTGGTAGCATAGTGCCTTATCCACTAGGCCACTGCTACCAGACATCGGCACCACTGGTACTGATGTTTGGTAGCATAGTGACCATTATCCACTAGGCCATGCTCAGACGTCGCACCCTGGTGATGTTTGGAGCATAGTCAGCACTGCTCAACATCGGCACCACTGGTACTGATGTTTGGTAGCATAGTGACCTTCATGCCATGCTCAGACTCCACATGACTGATGTTTGTAGCTATGCTATCAAGGCCACTGCTACCAGACATCGGCACCACTGGTACTGATGTTTGGTAGCATAGTGACCTTATCCACTAGGCCACTGCTACCAGACATCGGCACCACTGGTACTGATGTTTGGTAGCATAGTGCCATTATCCACTAGGCCACTGCTACCAGACATCGGCACCACTGGTACTGATGTTTGGTAGCATAGTGGCCTTTATCCACTAGGCCACTGTGCTACCAGACGTCGGCACCACTGGTACTGATGTTTGGTAGCATAGTGGCCTATCACTAGGCCACTTGCTCAGACGTCCACCACTGGTACTGATGTTGGCAGCTTACCTGTGCTACCAGACGTCGGCACCACTGGTACTGATATTTGGTAGCATAGTGGCCTTTATCCACTAGGCCACTGTGCTACAGACATCGGCACCACTGGTACTGATGTTTGGTAGCATAGTACCATTATCCACTAGGCCACAATGCTACCAGACATCGGCACCACTGGTACTGATGTTTGGTAGCATAGTGGCCTTTATCCACTAGGCCACTGTGCTACCAGACATCGGCACCACTGGTACTGATGTTTGGTAGCATAGTGGCCTTTATCCACTAGGCCACTGTGCTACCAGACGTCGGCACCACTGGTACTGATGTTTGGTAGCATAGTGGCCTTTATCCACTAGGCCACTGTGCTACCAGACATCGGCACCACTGGTACTGATGTTTGGTAGCATAGTGGCCTTTATCCACTAGGCCACTGTGCTACCAGACGTCGGCACCACTGGTACTGATGTTTGGTAGCATAGTGGCCTTTATCCACTAGGCCACTGTGCTACCAGACGTCGGCACCACTGGTACTGATGTTTGGTAGCATAGTGGCCTTTATCCACTAGGCCACTGTGCTACCAGACGTCGGCACCACTGGTACTGATGTTTGGTAGCATAGTGGCCTTTATCCACTAGGCCACAATGCTACCAGACATCGGCACCCTGGTACTGATGTTTGGTAGCATAGCCTCCCAATGCGAGCATATTTCGCGGCCGCGGATACTAGGTATGTGTTTGGTAGCAGCGTGGCTTAGTGGATAAAGGCCTCGAAATTTTTTATATATATGTCGTGCCGAATAGGTAAAACCTAGAGTCAAGGAAACTAGAGCAAGCCTAGAGTCAAGGAAATTAGAGCGAGATTAAGTCAAATACACTAAAACCTGGAGTCAAGGAAATTAGAGCTATCCTAGAGTCAAACATGAAATAAAAACCAACGACTGACCGCATCTGTATATTGGTGTCAGTTATAAATTTATACGCGAGGTGACAAATTGAGAACAGGTCATCGTTAACAATTAAAGAAAACTGAGATATTTTCGGCTTAACAGAGAATGTGAAGTTTTTAGGGGAGACTACACAGCTGTGAGGCTCAAACTTATGTTGTTGGGTCCTCGTGTAACGACTAAGTATGTTAAACTAGATTGATGTAAATTGTGCATGTGACACTGGAGAACACACTGCATGAGTCATCAAATGAGTTTCCATTTCTCAGTTGCCGCTTTCGCAAAGCTCCTGAGGAAGCTGTGATGACATTGTGAGAGGCCTTGAGCTGCTACCTATATTGGTCAATTAGCAAGAACCCATTTAGTATTAAGTTATTTTTAAAATTTTCTCTTATACGTTTAAAAATATATTTTTTTCATTTATGTTAATGTAAAAATTAATAATTTTGTAACAAAAGAACCTTAGAAAACTTACCTAACCTTATTATAACAAGCGCATTTTAATTTAGCCTAATCCAACTAAATATATTTTAGATAAGTTTACAATGATTTAATAGACACAATGAAATATATTTTTGCTAAATTATTGCATACACAAATTTTCGCTTGCCTTATTCGACAAGAAGAGCGTTAGTATTTAAACCAAAAACGCAAGTTTTACCTATTCGGCATGACATATATATAAGGAGAAACGTTGTCATGTGCAAACCTGGCAGTTGTATGCTCATTATTGTTGCCTGTACTGTGTGTATCACAGCCACCAGACTGTTAACCAGTGACCGGTGCCACAGACTGTTAACCAGTGACCGGTGCCACAGACTGTTAACCAGTGTCTGGTGCCCCAGACTGTTAACCAGTGTCTGGTGCCCCAGACTGTTAACCAGTGTCTGGTGCCACAGACTGTTAACCAGTGTCTGGTGCCCCAGACTGTTAACCAGTGTCTGGTGCCCCAGACTGTTAACCAGTGTCTGGTGCCCCAGACTGTTAACCAGTGACCGGTGCCACAGACTGTTAACCAGTGTCTGGTGCCCCAGACTGTTAACCAGTGACCGGTGCCACAGACTGTTAACCAGTGTCTGGTGCCCCAGACTGTTAACCAGTGACTGGTGCCACAGATTGTTAACCAGTGTCTGGTGCCCCAGACTGTAAACCAGTGACTGGTGCCCCAGACTGTTAACCAGTGACTGGTGCCCCAGACTGTTAACCAGTGTCTGGTGCCCCAGTCTGTTAACCAGTGTCTGGTGCCCCAGCTGTTATCCAGTGCTGGTGCCAGCTGTTAACCAGTGCTGGTGCCACAGGCTGTTAACCAGTGCTGGTGCCCAGACTGTTAACCAGTGACTGGTGCCCCAGACTGTTAACCAGTGACTGGTCCAGATCTGTTAACCAGTGTCTGGTGCCCCAGACTGTTAACCAGTGACTGGTGCCCCAGTCTGTTAACCAGTGACTGGTGCCCCAGACTGTTAACCAGTGTCTGGTGCCCCAGTCTGTTAACCAGTGTCTGGTGCCCCAGTCTGTTAACCAGTGTCTGGTGCCCCAGGCTGTTAACCAGTGTCTGGTGCCCCAGGCTGTTAACCAGTGTCTGGTGCCCCAGACTGTTAACCAGTGACTGGTGCCCCAGACTGTTAACCAGTGACTGGTGCCCCAGACTGTTACCCAGTGTCTGGTGCCCAGACTGTTAACCAGTGTCTGGTGCCACAGACTGTTAACCAGTGCTGGTGCCCAGACTGTTAACCAGTGCTGGTGCCCCAGACTGTTAACCAGTGCTGGTCTAGTCTGTTAACCAGTGTCTGGTGCCCCAGTCTGTTAACCAGTGTCTGGTGCCCCAGCTGTTAACCAGTGACTGGTGCCCCAGACTGTTAACCAGTGACTGGTGCCCCAGACTGTTAACCAGTGTCTGGTGCCACAGACTGTTAACCAGTGTCTGGTGCCACAGACTGTTAACCAGTGTCTGGTGCCCCAGACTGTTAACCAGTGTCTGGTGCCCCAGACTGTTAACCAGTGTCTGGTGCCCCAGACTGTTAACCAGTGACTGGTGCCCCAGACTGTTAACCAGTGTCTGGTGCCACAGACTGTTAACCAGTGTCTGGTGCCCCAGACTGTTAACCAGTGTCTGGTGCCACAGACTGTTAACCAGTGTCTGGTGCCCCAGTCTGTTAACCAGTGTCTGGTGCCCCAGTCTGTTAACCAGTGACTGGTGCCCCAGTCTGTTAACCAGTGACTGGTGCCCCAGACTGTTAACCAGTGACTGGTGCCCCAGACTGTTAACCAGTGTCTGGTGCCCCAGACTGTTAACCAGTGACTGGTACCCCAGTCTGTTAACCAGTGTCTGGTGCCCCAGACTGTTAACCAGTGTTTGGTGCCCCAGTATGTTAACCAGTGTCTGGTGCCCCAGTCTGTTAACCAGTGACTGATGCCCCAGTCTGTTAACCAGTGACTGATGCCCCAGGCTGTTAACCAGTGACTGGTGCCACAGACTGTTATCCAGTGACTGGTGCCACAGACTGTTAACCAGTGACTGGTGCCCCAGTCTGTTAACCAGTGACTGGTGCCCCAGTCTGTTAACCAGTGACTGGTGCCACAGACTGTTAACCAGTGACTGGTGCCCCAGACTGTTAACCAGTGAATGGTGACTCGGACTGTTAACCAGTGACTGGTGCCCCAGTCTGTTAACCAGTGACTGGTGCCACAGACTGTTAACCAGTGACTGGTGCCCCAGGCTGTTAACCAGTGACTGGTGCCCCAGGCTGTTAACCAGTGTCTGGTGCCCCAGACTGTTAACCAGTGGCTGGTGCCCCAGACTGTTAACCAGTGGCTGGTGCCCCAGACTGTTAACCAGTGACTGGTGACTCGGACTGTTAACAAGTGACTGGTGCCCCAGACTGTTATCCAGTGACTGGTAGACTTATCCAGGACTGTTATCCAGTAACTGTTATCCAGACTGTTATCCAGTGACTGGTGCCACAGACTGTTATCCAGTGACTGTTATCCACAGACTGTTATCCAGTGACTGTTATCCAGTAACTGTTATCCAGTGACTGGTGCCCCAGACTGTTATCCAATAACTGTTATCCAGTGACTGGTGCCACAGACTGTTATCCAGTGACTGTTATCCAGTAACTGTTATCCAGTGACTAGTGCCACGGACTGTTATCCAGTGACTGGTGCCACAGACTGTTATCTAGTGACTGTTATCCAGTAACTGTTAACCAGTGACTGGTGCCACAGACTGTTATCTAGTGACTGTTATCCAGTAACTGTTAACCAGTGACTGGTGCCACAGACTGTTATCCAGTAACTGTTAACCAGTGACTGGTGCCACAGACTGTTATCCAGTGACTGGTGCCACAGACTGTTAACCAGTGACTGGTGCCACATACTGTTAACCAGTGACTGGTGCCACACACTGTTAACCAGTGACTGGTGCCACACACTGTTAACCAGTGACTGGTGCCACAGACTGTTATCCAGTGACTGGTGCCACAGAGTGTTAACCAGTGACTGGTGCCCCAGACTGTTAACCAGTGACTGGTGCCACAGACTGTTATCCAGTGACTGGTGCCACAGACTGTTAACCAGTGACTGGTGCCACATACTGTTAACCAGTGACTGGTGCCACAGACTGTTAACCAGTGACTGGTGCCACAGACTGTTAACCAGTGACTGGTGCCACATACTGTTAACCAGTGACTGGTGCCACAGACTGTTAACCAGTGACTGGTGCCACATACTGTTAACCAGTGACTGGTGCCACAGACTCTTAACCAGTGACTGGTGCCACAGACTGTTATCCAGTGACTGGTGCCACAGACTGTTAACCAGTGACTGGTGCCACAGACTGTTAACCAGTGACTGGTGCCACATACTGTTAACCAGTGACTGGTGCCACAGACTGTTAACCAGTGACTGGTGCCACAGACTGTTAACCAGTGACTGGTGCCACATACTGTTAACCAGTGACTGGTGCCACAGACTGTTAACCAGTGACTGGTGCCCCAGACTGTTAACCAGTGACTGGTGCCACAGAGTGAAAAGTTGAGAGCTCAACTGCTACACAAACTTCCCCTAAAGTTATATTACAAGTCAAGAAGTAGCAAGTCATGTGCTATCAAACGTGGGTAGTTGTTAGATTGTCTCATGAATTTGGCTTGTGATTGTTAGCTGTGATACTTGATTCCTAGTTGCTAACACCACAAGGACGCTCTCTCTCTCTCTCTCTCTCTCTCTCTCTCTCTCTCTCTCTCTCTCTCTCTATTACACACACATTGTTCTGGTGTTTATAATGATCCCTTTAAAACTTGTAGTTCTTGGTCTAGACAGAGAGAGAGAGACATTACTATCTACCGAATATGAGATATAAAACAAGAGGAATAAATATTGCATGTCACTCAGATTGACACGTCCAGTACTCGTGCCAATCACTCAAGTTAGAAAACGATGTGTGGTGCGGGTGGTGGCTAACCCATTCTTAATTTAAAATATTACTTTGTGATGTTTCCTCAACATTACCTTCTAAATATTTCCTATTTTTTCTCTAAATAGCATTTTCTTTAACTTAGATGAAGTTGATTTATGTTAAGAGTGAGCTACTCAAGTCCCAATCTGACTCGGTTTTAGCGAGCCGCTAACCAGACTGAGAGTCGAAGACCTAAATGATTTTTTTATGAGCGAGACACAGAATTTGGTAGACTCAAACCTATCTGATATTATTCAGACGCCAAATGACTTCGAAAAGGTGATAAATGACATGCCATACACACTGCCCCAGACCCACTCATGGAACTCCGTGTTCATCAAAAACTTCAAGAAGCCCCTATCATGTGCTTTTAACATCCTATGGAGAGGGAGCATGGACACAGGTCGTCTCACAGCTGCTAAAAACGACATAGCCCCACTCCACAATGGGGGCAGTAAAGCAATAGCAACGAACTACAGACTGATAGCACTAACATCCCATATAAAAATCTTTGAAAGGGTTCTAAGAAGCAAGATCGCCACTCATCTAGATAACCATCAGTTACACAACCCAGGGCAGCATGGGTTTAGAGCAGGTCGCTACTGTCTGTCCCAACTACTGGACCACTATGACAAGGTCGTGGATGCTCTAGAAGACAAACAAAATGATGATGTAGTATACACAGACTTTGCAAAAGCCTTTGACAAGTGTGACCATGGTGTAATAACACACAAAATGCGTGATAAAGGAATAACAGGAAAAGTTGGTAGATGGATCTATAATTTCCTAACAAATAGAACACAAAGAATAGTAGTCAACAGAGTAAAGTCTGAGGCAGCTACTGTGAAAAGCTCTGTTCCACAAGGCACAGTACTCGCTCCCATCCTATTCCTCATCCTCATATCGGACATAGACAGGGATGTAAGCCACATCACTGTCTTCCTTTGCAGATGACACCCGAATCTGCATGACAGTGTCCACCGTTGAAGACACTGCAAGACTCCAAGCAGACATAAACCAAATCTTTAAATGGGCTGCAGAAAACAATATGAAGTTCAATGATGAGAAATTTTAATTACTTAGATATGGAAAACGTGAAGAAATTAAAACTATATCGGAGTATAAAACAAATTCCAACCACACAATAGAGCGAAAAACTAATGGGAGTGATAATGTCAGAGGTTCTCACCTTCAAAGACCACAACATTGTATCAGTCGCATCTGCTAGAAAAATGACAGGATGGATAATGAGAACCTTCAAAACTAGGGATGCCAAGCCCATGATGACACTCTTCAGGTCGCTTGTTCTATCTAGGCTGGAATATTGCTACGATAAAACATCTCAGTGAGAACGCTTGAAGTTCCTAAACCTGTACTCCCTATAATGCAGGCGGGAGAGATATATGATTATATACACTTGGAAAATCCTAGAGGGATTAGTACCAAACTTGCACACGAGAGTCACTCCCTACGAAAGCAAAAGACTCGGCAAACGATGTAACATCCACCCAATGAAAAGCAGGGGTGCCACTAGTACACTGAGAGACAACACAATAATTGTCAGGGGCCCAAGACTGTTCAACTGCCTCCCAGCATACATAAGTGGAATTACCAATAGATCCCTGGCTATCTTCAAGAAGGCACTGGACAGGCACCTAAAGTCAGTACCTGACCAGTTGGGCTATGGTTCGTACGTCGGGTTGCGTGCGGCCAGCAGTAACAGCCTGGTTGATGAGGTCTTGATCCACCATGAGGCCTGGCCACAGACCGGGCCGCGGGGGCGTTGACCCCCAAAACCCTCTCCAGGTATTAGGTTATGTTAAATGAGGTTGGGTTAGTTTAGGTTAAATAAACCTATATTCTTATTATTATTATTATTATTATTATTATTATTATCAAAACCAAGCACTAAACCCACTAGGGTCATATAGCGCTGAAATAACCTATAAAAATATACATTTAATCACACTAAGTAATTATAAATAACACGTTATACGTCTGGCATCGAGGTGATCGATGAAAAATAGGAAACGTAGAAATCTGAACGCTTATCACCTTTGGTGAAAGAACGGCTGTGGTTTACGTTCTCTAGTGATACATTTGTGGCGATTATAACCCCAAGGTCTCTTTCCTTGGTTGTACTCTATTTCTGGTCTTATCTTCCCCTCCTCAGCCCCTTGCATTTACATGGGTTGAACTCGAAGAGCCATTTGCTTGACCAGCGTTGTAGGAATTAGACTGAGTATCATTACTGATAGATACCTTCCGTTCTTCCTCCTCCTTTTCCCTCTCTTCCTCATCCTATTACTCTTCCTCATCCTCCTACTCTTCTTCCTCCTCATCCTACTACTATTACTCTTCCTCATCCTCCTACTCTTCTTCCTCCTCATCCTACTACTATTACTCTTCCTCATCCTCCTACTCTTCTTCCTCCTCATCCTACTACTATTACTCTTCCTCATCCTTCTATTCTTCCTCATCCTACTACTATTACTCTTCCTCATCCTCCTACTACTATTACTTTTCCTCATCTTTTTACTCTTCCTCATCCTCCTCTTCCTCATCCTCCTACTCTTCCTCATCCTCCTACTCTTCCTCATCCTCCTACTCTTCCTCATCCTCCTACTCTTCCTCATCCTCCTACTCTTCCTCATCCTCCTACTCTTCCTCATCCTCCTCTTCCTCATCCTCCTCCCTCCTCATTTTCCTACTCTTCTTCATCCTCCTCTTTCCTCATCCTCCTACTTTCCTCATCCTCATCCTCCTCCTCTTCCTCATCCTCCTACTCTTCCTCATCCTCCTACTCTTCCTCATCCTCCTACTCTTCCTCATCCTCCTACTCTTCCTCATCCTCCTCTTCCTCATCCTCCTCCTCTTCCTCATTTTCCTACTCTTCTTCATCCTCCTACTCTTCCTCATCCTCCTACTCTTCCTCATCCTCATCCTCCTCCTCTTCCTCATCCTCCTACTCTTCCTCATCCTCCTACTCTTCCTCATCCTCCTACTATTACTCATCCTCCTACTCTTCCTCATCCTCCTACTATTACTCATCCTCCTACTGTTACTCATCCTCCTACTCTTCCTCATCCTCCTACTATTACTCATCCTCCTACTATTACTCATCCTCCTACTCTTCCTCATCCTCCTACTATTACTCATCCTCCTACTCTTCCTCATCCTCCTACTATTACTCATCCTCCTACTATTACTCATCCTCCTCCTCTTCCTCATCCTCCTACTATTACTCATCCTCCTACTATTACTCATCCTCCTACTATTACTCATCCTCCTACTATTACTCATCCTCCTCCTCTTCCTCATCCTCCTACTATTACTCATCATCCTACTATTACTCATCCTCCTACTATTACTCATCCTCCTACTATTACTCATCCTCCTACTATTACTCATCATCCTACTATTACTCATCCTCCTCCTCTTCCTCATCCTCCTACTATTACTCATCATCCTACTATTACTCATCCTCCTACTATTACTCATCCTCCTACTATTACTCATCCTCCTCCTCTTCCTCATCCTCCTACTATTACTCATCCTCCTACTATTACTCATTATCCTACTATTACTCATCCTCCTCCTCTTCCTCATCCTCCTACTATTACTCATCATCCTACTATTACTCATCATCCTACTATTACTCATCCTCCTACTATTACTCATCCTCCTACTATTACTCATCCTCCTACTATTACTCATCCTCCTACTATTACTCATCATCCTACTATTACTCATCATCCTACTATTACTCATCCTCCTACTATTACTCATCCTCCTACTATTACTCATCCTCCTACTATTACTCATCCTCCTACTATTACTCATCCTCCTACTCTTCCTCATCCTCCTACTATTACTCATCCTCCTACTATTACTCATCCTCCTCCTCTTCCTCATCCTCCTACTATTACTCATCCTCCTCCTCTTCCTCATCCTCCTACTATTACTCATCCTCCTATTACTCATCATCCTCCTCCTCTTCCTCATCCTCCTACTATTACTCATCCTCCTACTATTACTCATCCTCCTACTATTACTCATCCTCCTACTGTTACTCATCCTCCTACTCTTCCTCATCCTCTACTATTACTCATCCTCCTACTTACTCATCTCCTACTGTTACTCTCCTCCTACTATTACTCATCCTCTACTATTACTCATCCTCCTCCTCTTCCTCATCCTCCTACTATTACTCATCCTCCTACTATTACTCATCCTCCTACTTCTCATCCTCCTACTATTGACTCATCCTCCTACTATTCTCATCCTCCTCCTCTTACTCATCCTCCTCCTCTTACTCATCCTCCTCCTCTTACTCATCCTCCTCCTCTTACTCATCCTCATCCTCTTACTCATCCTCCTCCTCTTACTCATCCTCCTCCTCTTACTCATCCTCCTCCTCTTACTCATCCTCCTCCTCTTACTCATCCTCCTCCTCTTACTCATCCTCCTCCTCTTACTCATCCTCCTACTATTACTCATCCTCCTACTATTACTCATCCTCCTACTATTACTCATCCTCCTACTATTACTCATCCTCCTACTATTACTCATCCTCCTACTATTACTCATCCTCCTACTATTACTCATCCTCCTACTATTACTCATCCTCCTACTATTACTCATCCTCCTACTATTACTCATCCTCCACAGTAATAAAGGTGTCTGGAAACGTATCAATTAAGTGTCACGTTGAGGTCATTTACGCTTTTGAAGTAAATTGCCAATTTTTAACCGTGTTTGATATTTCTGCTGTTTTAACCGTGCTTGATATTACTACTGTTTTAACCGTGCTTGATATTACTTTTGTTTTAACCGTGCTTGATATTACTGTTGTTTTTACCGTGCTTGATATTACTGCTGTTTTAACCGTGTTTGATATTACTGCTGTTTTAACCGTGCTTGATATTACTGCTGTTTTAACCGTGCTTGATATTACTGCTGTTTTAACCGTGCTTGATATTACTGCTGTTTTAACCGTGCTTGATATTACTGCTGTTTTAACCGTGCTTGATATTACTGCTGTTTTAACCGTGCTTGATATTACTGCTGTTTTAACCGTGCTTGATATTACTGCTGTTTTAACCGTGCTTGATATTACTGCTGTTTTAACCGTGCTTGATATTACTGCTGTTTTAACCGTGGTTAATATTACTGCTGTTTTTACCGTGCTTGATATTACTGCTGTTTTTACCGTGCTTGATATTACTGCTGTTTTAACCGTGCTTGATATTACTGCTGTTTTAACCGTGTTTGATATTACTGCTGTTTTAACCGTGGTTAATATTACTGCTGTTTTAACCGTGCTTGATATTACTGCTGTTTTTACCGTGCTTGATATTACTGCTGTTTTAACCGTGTTTGATATTACTGCTGTTTTAACCGTGCTTGATATTACTGCTGTTTTAACCGTGCTTGATATTACTGCTGTTTAACCGTGCTTGATATTACTGCTGTTTTAACCGTGCTTGATATTACTGCTGTTTTAACCGTGGTTAATATTACTGCTGTTTTTACCGTGCTTGATATTACTGCTGTTTTAACCGTGCTTGATATTACTGCTGTTTTTACCGTGTTTGATATTACTTCTGTTTTTACCGTGCTTGATATTACTGCTGTTTTAACCGTGCTTGATATTACTGCTGTTTTTACCGTGGTTAATATTACTGCTGTTTTTACCGTGGTTAATATTACTGCTGTTTTAACCGTGGTTAATATTACTGCTGTTTTTACCGTGGTTAATATTACTGCTGTTTTTACCGTGGTTAATATTACTGCTGTTTTTACCGTGGTTAATATTACTGCTGTTTTTACCGTGGTTAATATTACTGCTGTTTTTACCGTGGTTAATATTACTGCTGTTTTTACCGTGGTTAATATTACTGCTGTTTTTACCGTGGTTAATATTACTGCTGTTTTTACCGTGGTTAATATTACTGCTGTTTTTACCGTGGTTAATATTACTGCTGTTTTTACCGTGGTTAATATTGCTGTTGTTTTTACCGTGGTTAATATTACTGCTGTTTTTTACCGTGGTTAATATTACTGCTGGTTTTACCGTGGTTAATATTACTGTTGTTTTTTACCGTGGTTAATATTACTGCTGGTTTTTACCGTGGTTAATATTACACTGGTCGTGGCTGTGGGCGTAGGCGTAACATTGGGCGTGGCTCTGTGGGCGTAGTCGTGACGATGGTCGTGGCTTTGTGGGCGTAGTCGTGACACTGGACTTGACTCTGTGAGGAAGGTGGGAGTGGACCTGATCACTGTAAAAAAATCGTTATGTATATTAAGCTCTGTATATATAACACTGTATATGACAGAATTAGGAACTGTAACAGAGAGAGAGAGAGAGAGAGAGAGAGATTAGTAGGTAGGAAGGAAAGAAGAAAAGACAGAAAGCATTTGATAAAGCATCTCACCACAAATTAGTCCAGAAATTAGAAAAACATTCAGGGTTAAATGTCAGTGTATTGCAGTCGATAAAGGAATACCTGAGTGACAGAAAAGGGAGAGTAGCAGCATGAGACATCAGAATGGACGAGGATAACGAGTGGGGTTCCGCAAGGATCAGTACTAGGATCACTACTGTTCTTAATATACGTTAGAGACCTAACAGATGGGATCTATAATGTGTGTGTTTGCCGATGATGTCAACCTGTGTTTAGACTGACCACTAGACTGATCTGGCAGCTAGTGGAGAGTAGCTGCAAGAGAAGGTTAAATAAGCCTTGAGTTACAAGACCCAAGTGGCACATTGTCCATAACAGTAATTGTGTAGAGCTCGACCTAGTCATACTCTATGACTTCATTAAGCTCTACACACAGCGAAACGTTGTTCCATTGAAAGCTTGTTCCGTAACGTGTTCTTTTTTTTTCCAATCACGTCACTAAAAGAGGGAGGGGTCAAGGGAGACACGATCACGACGTACAAAATATTCAGAGGCATTGACTGTGTGTACCAAGAAAAACTGTGATTCCAAGGAACGTATATGGATGCTGAACAGTCATCATGACTGAGCAATCATCAGTCATGATGAATTAGACACATGTGCAACACATATGTCTAATTCATCAATTTGTCGGTTCTCCGAACCATTTATTTGCATCAGTCATCATCGTCGTCATCATCATCATTATCATCATCATCATCATCATCGTCGTCATCATCATCATTATCATCATTATCATCATCGAGAGCAATGGTGATGAGTGAAACTTTTTTCTCCACTCAGAAACTGACTGTCATTCTGATTATTACTTTCACGCCATTCTTTATTACGAAGCGGAAATATAAATATATTTTTGTTTTATGAGTGTTTTGATACGTTGGTCTGAGTGTTGCTGTTACGGAGGAATTGTTGGGGGGGGGGAATCTTGCCAATCAGACTTACAGTCTTTCATACTCGTACTTCCAATCAGATCTAGAGTTTCTAGTCTTCTTTACTCCTTTCTTTCAATCAGGCTTTCAGTCTTTTTCAGTCAGACCTCCAGTTTTTGTCAGAGAGATTTTTAGTTTTCCCATACTCATCCTTATATTGTTATCCTTCTAATCAGACCTGTTGTTTCCAATCTTCTTTATTTCTTCCAATCAGACCTCAGGTCTCAGCCTTTCTTTGCTCATTCTTTCCAATTAGACGTCGTCTCCAGTCTTCCTTGCTCCTTCCAGTCAGATCTCAAGTCTCCAGTCATCTTTACTCCTTCCAGTCAGATCTCAAGTCTCCAGTCTTCCTTACTCCTTTCTTCCAGTCTGGCTTTATCTTACTCTCATTAATATTCCCTTTAATATACGTATTCATTTTCAACGTCATTATTTTACGCATCCCTCCCATCTCTTCCATCATCTTCGACAACTGCTCCTCAGAAGTTCTCAAAAATCACTGGGTCATCAGCATACAGCAACTGTGACATACATTACACTCTTGCATTCACTTTTTTTTGCAACATCAGCTGTAAAATAATTGAAGAACCACTGTGACCCAACACAGTTGTGGTGAATGAGACGCATGTGCAACATCTGTCTAACACCACCAGGGACTTTATATACTACTAATAATAGTTGTTGTGTTAGTAGTAGCAGCAGCAGTTGTAGCAGCAGTTGTAGTAGCAACAACAGCAGCAGTTGTAGTAGCAACAACAGCAGCAGTTGTAGCAACAACAGCAGCAGTTGTAGTAGCAACAATAACAGCAGTTGTAGCAACAACAGCAGCAGTTGTAGTAGCAGTAATAGTAGTAGTAGTAGTAATAGTAGTAGTAGCATCAGTGTCCTTCAAGCCAGTGGCTGACGATCGTTCATAATCTCGGCAAAGTGCTCACCGATTTGTGTTTATGGGGTCGATGCCTAGCTCCTGGCCTCGCCTCCTACACCACCTTGGTGGGCATCACTAACTTCTGGCCTCTTGGGCCTTATACCTACTCTTGAAGCTATGTGAGTTTGCCTCCACCACTGCTTCGTGTGTGTGTGCATGTGTACACACACTAGCTCTGAGTCATGAAGGTTGAGTCACAGATGTGACCATGTTAGTGACCAACGCCTGGCCCTGGACTACATGACCTACTTAACACTGTTTCTTCTCACCTCTGACCGTAGAGTCACCTCCCTTCCGCTCTCCACAAATAAATAACTTGCTGGAATATATCTAACTAGGACAGGACTCTCAGCAATGGGTTCAAGTTTTAGAAATTTAGATTTAGAAAGAGTATAAGAAAGCAGTGATTTGGTAATTGATTTGTGGATGAGTGAAACGGCCAGGTAGCGTCATTGAAGCCAGAATTTTTGATAGCTTTGAAAAATAAGTTAAAGAAGTATATTAGTGGATATGAGTTAAACTTGCCTAGCATGAGCCAGTAGGCCTACTGCTGTTCTCCAGTTTTACGTTCTTAAATTTCAAATTTTCTTCTAAAATTAAGGTATTCTGGGTTGAAAAGTATTAATTCAGAGTAAAAGTTCCTAATCTTGTGGGTTTTAATGAATCTTTCATATCTGAGTAAAGAACTTAGTGAGGTTTCAAAGGTAGACGAAAAACGTGGCTCGCTTGCAAGACTAGTTTGTCTCGCGATGATTACCAGACGGAGGATCAAGCCTCCGCCGCTGCTGCTGCTGGTGCTGCTGCTGGTGGTACTGGCGCTGCTGGTGGTGGTGCTGCTGCTGGTGGTACTGGCGCTGCTGGTGGTGGTGGTGCTGCTGCTGGTGTTGATGCTTCTGCTGCCGGTGGTGGTGCTGCGGGTGGTAGTGATGGTGGTGGTGGTGCTGCTGCGGGTGGTGGTGGTGCTGCTGCGAGGGGTTGTGGTGCTGCTGCTGCGGGTGGTGGTGGTGCTGCAGCTAGTACAACTACCACCACCACAACTACCACCACTACCACCATCACAACTACCACTACCACTTCTACCACCACCGCCACCACTACTACTATCACCACTACCACTACTAATACAACTATCACCACTAATACAACTATCACCACTAATACAACTATCTCCACTACTACCACTACTACTACCACTAATAATACTCGTCTCCCACAGATGGAACACAATGGATGAGAACCAGCCAGTGCCGGGAGATAGAGACCCACAGAGACACAGAGGCATCTTCGTTGTGCAGCTCGAGGTAAGAGGTAGTACAACAAAGTTTGAAGTCGATCCACCGCACCCTCCTGCCTCCATCGACCCGCCGATGGCGTTTTGTTCTGTGTTTGGGTGTTCGTCATTCGTGTGGTGATGGTTTATGTCAGTCTGTCATGTAGAAATGTCTGTCGTTGTGAAGTGATTCTTTTGTGTTCTTGTTTTTTTTTGTACATATTTGTTCGTCGTTCTTGGGGAGATTATGTTAATTTTCATGTTATTGTGGAAATGTCCTTCGTGCTGAGGTGATTGTATGTGTGTGTCTGTGTGTGTGTGTGTACTCACCTATTTGTGGTTACAGGAGTCGATTCATAGCTCCTGGCCCGCTTCTTCGCTGGTCGTTACTAGGTCGGTCCACTCTCCCCATGCTTCAAGAGCTTTATAGTGTGTATGTGTGTGTTTTTTTTGTGTGGTGTGTGTGTGTGTGTGTGTTTTTTTGTGTGGTGTGTGTGTGTGTGTGTGTTTTGCTTGTGTGCATCAGATATTTTCATTGGACATCACATTGTTTCGTTCGTCTTCACCAGCTCAACACAGAGGGTAACATCAGTCATGGTGAAACATTAATAGAGGAACCAAGCTACAGTATTTTGATATTTTTTTAAGGCAATGTGGATGATATTGACAGTGATGATGAGGATGATGAATGTCAGTTAATGGTGAGGGTGTCATCACCACCTCGACCTGATTTAAGAAAGAAATATTACAGGATTAAGAACTATTAAGAAACATGTATGAAAATGAAGGTGTGTAATATAAGCAGTAGTTTGTAAGATTTACCTGTCATCTTACCTGTTACTGAGACAGATTTATCTGTCATCTTACCTGTTACTGAGACAGATTTATCTGTCATCTTACCTGTTACTGAGACAGATTTATCTGTCATCTTACCTGTTACTGAGACAGATTTATCTGTCATCTTATGTGTTAATGAGACAAAGATTTACCTGTCATATTATGTATTTAAGATACATGGGAAACAGCAATCCTGCCAGAGTGCAAAACATTTACCAGGATGTCCTTAGCCTTGATCATGGCTCAGGGACTGAACATCTGCAGATGCTTAGGGACTGACTACCTCATCTCCCACTGTCTCTAATATGTAATCTCGGCACAAATAACCCGCACATGGGAGAGAGGAGCTTACGTCGACGTTTCGGTCCGACTTGAACCATTTACAAAGTCACAGTGTGACTTTGTAAATGGTTCAAGTCGCACCGAAACGTCGTCATGAGCTATTCTTATTTGTGGGTTATTTGTGTATTGTTCCAGTTACGGTATTGTGCCTTTTTGTTCCTTATGTAATATCTGTTTTGAATTAAAAAACAAAGCCACTGGTTGGCGAAACGTCGCCCCAAGAGATACTCAAGTGTTATCCATGTGTCCCATTCATCAACTTTATCAGTGTTATGATACATATCTCACGAAATCGTAATGACACGATTGCAAACAAATCATACCACGGGTGAGGTTCGAACCCGCGGTCAGAGAGTCTCAAAACTCCAGACCGTCGCGTAAGCCACTGGGCCAGTTAGCTTCAATAAGATTCATCCAACTAGGTATATTTCTACACCATAGGAAGGTTAGCATAGGCACCACTGTGTCCGCTAGCATGCTAGCGGGAGGTTCGAACCCCACCCGTGGTATGGTTTATGATACATATGTATGTTCAGTTAATTTTATCTTAGAGCGTGCAAAAATTGACGCATTAACACGTTGGAAAATGAAATTGGCTATTGGGAGGCAGAGTTAGTATGTTGTATTACAGTGAGGTGTATGATTAATGTATATGATCTAATGTGTATGATGTATATGATTAATGAGTATTATTAAAGTATATGATTAGTGTGTATGATCTGTTTAGGATTAATGTGTATGATCTAATGTATGTGATTTATGTGTATAATGTATATGATTAATGTGTATTACCTAATGTATATGATTTTGTCCAGTCATAATTTAGTTTTGTAACTAAATATGTATGATTATACAGTCATACCAATATTCTGTCCAGTTGCACGTTTGTCGTCCTGTCATTAGAATATTTTGTCCAGTTATTACATAATTTTGTCCGGTAATAAGCTTATACCAGTGGTATTTATATTATTCTTGTAGTACTTATGTCCAGCCATAATGTTATTTAAGTATTTTGTCCAGATATAATGCATCTGTGGGATATATGTTTAGTCATAATGTTATACTAATGGAAATTATTTCCGGCTGTAGTGTTATATTGTCCAGCGGTTATATTAAATCAGTTTTGTCCAGACATAATATAACATTGTGATATTACTAGTTTAAGGTGAAGACAATGAATTTTGGCCATTGAAATTTAATACTGAAATAATTTTTGTCCGAATTGTGTCTAATACAAAAGCAATTTTGCCCAAAATGTTTTTTATACTATGTTAATTTTGTCCATCTAATGTATCATACTTTTAATTTTTGTCCAGCAAGTGTATTATACTTTTAATTTTGTCCAGCCAATGTATCATAATTAAATAATCTTGTCCAATCAGTATAATTTTGTCCAGTTATGGTCTTACAACTGTTATATTGTCCGTTGGCCAAATAACATTCTTTAGTCCCATAAAATGTTACGAAAATGTTGATCAGTAGGTGCAATAACATTGAGTATTCCAGTTTTGTCCAGGTGCGTCTGGCCATGTCCTGTACATATATATATATATATATATATATATATATATATATATATATATATATATATATATATATATATATAAACACTGGAGAAATTATGGTCTTTATATAATATTTTCACAGCATGCTGGTAATTGGCAGAAATCTATGTAATAGAATTGTTTTAATAAGCAAAAATAAATATTTTTTAAAACTTTGAGAGCAGATTTTATTTAATGATTGATCAACATTTACCGTGGCAGAATTTATGTGTTAATGATGTTCAATAGTTAGTGTATATGTATGAATATATATATATATATATATATTGTGCCGAATAGGTAAAACTTGCAATTTTGTCTTAAATAGCAACGCTCTTCTTGCCGAATAAGGCAAGCGAAGATTTGTGTATGCAATAATTTCGCAAAAATCATTCTGAACCTAACGGAAAAAATACACTTCATTGTTTGTTTATTATTAAATTATTGTAAACTTATCTAAAATATATTTAGTTGGATTAGGCTAAATTAAATTGCGCTTGTTATAATAAGGTTAGATAAATGAAAAAAATATATCTTTAAACGTAGAAAATTTTAGAAAGGATTTAATTTTAAACGAGTTCTTGCTAATTGACCAGTTTTAATTATTCGGCACGACACACACACACAGTAGCGGCCAGTGAAGAGGCGGGGCCAGGAGCTGTGAACCGACCCCTGCAACCACAACTAGGTGAGTGTACACACACACACACACACACACTCACACACACTCAACATCACATTCCTTCCAGACTAAAGGATGTTATAGACCACAACATCAACTCCGTGAACAGTGGAAGGCATCTGAGACCTCAGCCCACCCACCTCCGCCGACACGCCCGCAGCCACACCTCCAGCCTAGTCACCCACAGCCGCACCTCCAGTCAAGTCGCCCACAGCCGCACCTCTAGTCAAGTCGCCCACAGCCGCACCTCCAGCCTAGCCGCCCATCCGCGCCCACACACCCACCATGCAGATTCTGTTGTCTTGGATGTCCCACCCTCTCAAGACCGGGAAACCACCGCCGCCCACGCTGCCCCCGTCAGTGTGGGCCGCCCGTGGGCGGTGCGGTGGGAAGCCAGGGTGGTAGTGGTTGAGGTAAGAAATGGTATAGGGGAAGAAAAATGGGTGGGAAGAGCGAAGTGGTGATAAAGTAAATGAAAAAGGAGAAACACAAAGTGAAGTTTTATACTGTTATAAAAGTGTGTAAAAGTGAGGTGTGTAAAAGTGAGGTGTGTAAAAGTGAGGTGTGTAAAAGTGAGGTGTGTAAAAGTGAGGTGTGTAAAAGTGAGGTGTGTAAAAGTGAAGTGTGTAAAAGTGGATTATTTGTGTATTGTAGTATTTATTATTATAATAATACCAAAAGGACGATCTTTAGGAAGCCTGAGATATTTTTCTTGCAGCTTTTCAATTTCTCTCAACTTGAGAAAGCCTCATCCAATGGGTTTCAAATTTTCAACACTTGTGTACGGTAATGAGGACCATATTCTTGGAACAACTGTCATGTTCACGTGCTCTATGACTAAGGTTATTGAACCCAGTAATGTGTTGTAGTCTACAGTAGTGTTGTAGTCTTCAGTAGTGTGTTGTAGTCTACAGTAGTGTGTTGTAGTCTACAGTAGTGTGTTGTAGTCTACAGTAGTGTGTTGTAGTCTACAGTAGTGTGTTGTAGTCTACAGTAGTGTGTTGTAGTCTACAGTAGTGTGTTGTAGTCTACAGTAGTGTGTTGTAGTCTTCAGTAGTGTGTTGTAGTCTTCAGTAGTGTTGTAGTTTACTACATTAGTGGTGTGTTGTAGTTACTACAGTAGTAGTTTGTTGTAGTCTACAGTAGTAGTGTATTGTAGTGATGTATCGGATATTTGCATCCGCATCCGCATCTGCGGAAAATCCGCACAATTTCTTACATCCGCATTCGCATCCGTAAAATGAGTAAGTAAGACATCCGTATACACATCCGCATACCGGATATCTAAATTTTTCACATCCGATACATCCCTAGTGTGTTGTAGTTACTACAGTAGTGGTGTGTTGTAGTCTACTACAGTAGTGATGTGTTGTAGTCTACTACTGTAGTGATGTGTTGTAGTCTACTACTGTAGTGATGTGTTGTAGTCTACTACTGTAGTGATGTGTTGTAGTCTACTACTGTAGTGATGTGTTGTAATCTACAGTAGTGGTGTGTTGTAGTCTACTACAGTAGTGGTGTGTTGTAGTCTACAGTAGTAGTGTGTTGTAGTCTACTACAGTAGTGTGTTGTATTCTGCTACAGTAGTAGTGTGTTGTAGACTACTACAGTAGTAGTGTGTTGTAGACTACTACAGTAGTAGTGTGTTGTAGACTACTACAGTAGTAGTGTGTTGTAGACTACTACAGTAGTAGTGTGTTGTAGACTACTACAGTAGTAGTGTGTTGTAGACTACTACAGTAGTAGTGTTGTAGACTACTACAGTAGTAGTGTTGTAGACTACTACAGTAGTAGTGTGTTGTAGACTACTACAGTAGTAGTGTGTTGTAGACTACTACAGTAGTAGTGTGTTGTAGACTACTACAGTAGTCAGTGTGTTGTAGACTACTACAGTAGTGGTGTGTTGTAGACTACTACAGTAGTGGTGTGTTGTAGACTACTACAGTAGTGGTGTGTTGTAGACTACTACAGTAGTGGTGTGTTGTAGACTACTACAGTAGTGGTGTGTTGTAGACTACTACAGTAGTGGTGTGTTGTAGACTACTACAGTAGTGGTGTGTTGTAGACTACTACAGTAGTGGTGTGTTGTAGACTACTACAGTAATGGTGTGTTGTAGACTACTACAGTAGTGGTGTGTTGTAGACTACTACAGTAGTGGTGTGGTGTAGTCTACTACAGTAGAGGTGTGTTGTAGTCTACTACAGTAGTGGTGTGTTGTAGACTACTACAGTAGTGGTGTGTTGTAGTCTACTACAGTAGTGGTGTGTTGTAGTCTACTACAGTAGTGGTGTGTTGTAGTCTACTACAGTAGTGGTGTGTTGTAGTCTACTACAGTAGTGGTGTGTTGTAGTCTACTACAGTAGTGGTGTGCTGTAGTCTACTACAGTAGTGGTGTGTTGTAGTCTACTACAGTAGTGGTGTGTTGTAGTCTACTACAGTAGTGGTGTGCTGTAGTCTACTACAGTAGTGGCGTGTTGTAGTCTACTACAGTAGTGGCGTGTTGTAGTCTACTACAGTAGTGGCGTGTTGTAGTCTACTACAGTAGTGGCGTGTTGTAGTCTACTACAGTAGTGGCGTGTTGTAGTCTACAGTAGTGGCGTGTTGTAGTCTACAGTAGTGGCGTGTTGTAGTCTACTACAGTAGTGGCGTGTTGTAGTCTACTACAGTAGTGGCGTGTTGTAGTCTACTACAGTAGTGGCGTGTTGTAGTCTACTACAGTAGTGGCGTGTTGTAGTCTACTACAGTAGTGACGTGTTGTAGTCTACTACAGTAGTGGCGTGTTGTAGTCTATTTACAAACCGACACTTGAATGACAAAGCTCTACACTGAGTGAACCATGTCGTCATAAAGGTCTATAACATGATAAAGCTCTGCACTAAGCGAACCATGTCGTCATAAAGGTCTATAACATGATAGAGCTCTGCACTAAGTGAACCATGTCATAAAGGTCTATAACATGATAGAGCTCTGCACTAAGCGAACCATGTCGTCATAAAGGTCTATAACATGATAGAGCTCTGCAGTGAGCGAACCATGTCGTCATAAAGGTCTATAACATGATAGAGCTTTACACTGAGTGAACCATGTCGTCATAAAGGTCTATTACATGATAGAGCTCTGCACTGAGTGAACCATGTCGTCATAAAGGTCTATAACATGATAGAGCTCAGCACTGAGTGAACCATGTCGTCATAAAGGTCTATAACATGATAGAGCTCTGCACTGAGTGAACCATGTCGTCATAAAGGTCTATAACATGATAGAGCTCTGCACTGAGTGAACCATGTCGTCATAAAGGTCTATAACATGATAGAGCTCAGCACTGAGTGAACCATGTCGTCATAAAGGTCTATAACATGATAGAGCTCTGCACTGAGTGAACCATGTCGTCATAAAGGTCTATAACATGATAGAGCTCTGCACTGAGTGAACCATGTCGTCATAAAGGTCTATGTAACATGATAGAGCTCTACACTGAATGAACCATGTCGTCATAAAGGTCTATGTAACATGATAGAGCTCTACACTGAATGAACCATGTCGTCATAAAGGTCTATGTAACATGATAGAGCTCTGCACTGAGTGAACCATGTCGTCATAAAGGTCTATGTAACATGATAGAGCTCTACACTGAGTGAACCATGTCGTCATAAAGGTCTATGTAACATGATAGAGCTCTGCACTGAGCGAAATGTTTGTTTTCCTCTCAACAATTACCGGTAACACGACTTTTGGATTATATTCTGGTACGTTTTGACATGAACAAAAAACTGAACACTGACAATAATGGACACGAAAACTCACAATGACAAAGCGAACAAAAACACTTAGAAATTTACAATAACAAAGGGAGCAGAGACAACAAAAGACTTGCAAAACAAGAACGCTATCTGACTAATGCCAACCAATCACACTGGAGAATCGATCATCAACAGTGAGTACAGCAGTTGCTGACCGCCCTCCCAGAGCACATACTTGCGGGTGCTTACAATAGATGGCGCTGACAACTGTAACCACTAAAGGTTTGTAATGACTGCGGCCGTAGCGGTTCATGAAAATCTATGTAAATTATATATTCTTTTCTGTATATTTTCTTGTTTTAGTTAAGATAATAGAACTATTAACTGTTTTGCTAAAAATTTTTTATTATACGTCGTGCGATTTTGGCTTAAATAGCAACGCTCTTCTTGCTATTGTAATTGTAGCAGATAATGAGGAGAATACTAGTGTTTACTCATAACATCATAGAGGGAATGATTGGATGAGGCCTACTGAGGAAATCACTCGGGAAAAGCATGTTCATGACGTTGCCTCATGGCTGGTGCGAACATGACAGTTTATATATGTTTAGATATTAAAATTAGTGTATTAAAAAAAAAAGAATCTCGCTTTCCTAAATAGAAAATTTCCAGTTTTTCAACTTCATGTATTTTTATTAAAATATTTGGCGTTTGTGAGATATTAACAGAAAACTGAGCGTGACTGACACAAATCTCACCGTAGTCTCAAACTCGCCTTCCACTTCCGGTCTGACTTACGCAAAAACTATAGTATATACAACAAACACGCATACAAACAATCTTATTCAGAATTTTCAAATTTTTCTCACCATATATTACTTTGTCGCCAGATGTACCGTATTCCAAATGACCGCTAAAAACAAGTGAAGTCTCGCACTTGTAGAATGAAATGTTTGAGGAGATAAAGATGGTGGTTGTAGTGGCACTGAGAGCAACTCTTCTCATCTTAGGAGATAAAGATGGTGGTTGTAGTGGCACTGAGAGCAACTCTTCTCATCTTAGGAGATAAAGATGGTGGTTGTAGTGGCACTGAGAGCAACTCTTCTCATCTTAGGAGATAAAGATGGTGGTTGTAGTGGCACTGAGAGCAACTCTTCTCATCTTAGGAGATAAAGATGGTGGTTGTAGTGGCACTGAGAGCAACTCTTCTCATCTTAGGAGATAAAGATGGTGGTTGTAGTGGCACTGAGAGCAACTCTTCTCATCTTAGGAGATAAAGATGGTGGTTGTAGTGGCACTGAGCGCAACTCTTCTCATCTTAGGAGATAAAGATGGTGCTTGTAGTGGCACTGATAGCAAATCTTCTCATCTAAGGAGATAAAGATGGTGGTTGTAGTGGCACTGAGAGCAACTCTTCTCATCTTAGGAGATAAAGATGGTGCTTGTAGTGGCACTGAGAGCAACTCTTCTCATCTAAGGAGATAAAGATGGTGGTTGTAGTGGCACTGAGAGCAACTCTTCTCATCTTAGGAGATAAAGATGGTGCTTGTAGTGGCACTGAGAGCAACTCTTCTCATCTTAGGAGATAAAGATGGTGGTTGTAGTGGCACTGAGAGCAACTCTTCTCATCTTAGGAGATAAAGATGGTGGTTGTAGTGGCACTGAGCGCAACTCTTCTCATCTTAGGAGATAAAGATGGTGCTTGTAGTGGCACTGATAGCAACTCTTCTCATCTAAGGAGATAAAGATGGTGGTTGTAGTGGCACTGAGAGCAACTCTTCTCATCTTTCTCTAACCTTCACAGTATATCTGAAAAAAATCAGTTCTTATGAATTATTTCTTCTGTATCCTGTTTTTTTTCAGGATAGTTTGATTAGACTAATATACTATCTATGAGATATACTCTTGTTAGTATGTGTGTGTTTGTTTACTCAAAGTTACACACCTCTCTGTATATACTCTGAGATATATACACCTTGCGAATATAATCATAAGAACCTCTCAGTACATACACCCAGTGTATATTCACTGAGTGTATATACCCAAATGTATGTGCCTTTCTAACCCTGTAATATACTATTCAGGATTGTTAGGGAAGTAGTTAAGGGTAGTTAACATGGCTTCACTGCTGGTTACACTAATCTTAACCATTAACTTAATCCCATGTTATTAATGAAATCGGAGTGGGAGAGTCGGTATAGGGTAGGGGTGAGCGGTATAAAGTGGGGGTGAGAGGTTTAGAGCATGGGTGAGAGGGATGGAGTGGGGGTGAGAGGGATGGAGTAGGGGATGAGAGGGATGGAGTAGGGGTGAGAGGATGGAGTAGGGGTGAGAGGGATGGAGTAGGGGTGAGAGGGATGGAGTAGGGGGTGAGAGGGATGGAGTAGGGGTGAGAGGGATGGAGTAGGGGTGAGAGGGATGGAGTAGGGGGTGAGAGGGATGGAGTAGGGGTGAGAGGGAAGGAGTAGGGGTGAGAGGGATGAAGTAGGGGGGAGAGGGATAAAGTAGGGGGTGAGAGGGATAGAGTAGGGGTGAGAGGGATGTAGTAGGGGTGAGAGGGATGGAGTAAGGGGTGAGAGGTATAGAGTAGGGGTGAGAGGTATAGAGAGGTGGTGAGAGGTATAGAGTAGGTGGTGAGAGGTATGGAGTAGGGGTGAGAGGGATGGAGTAGGGGGTCAGAGGGATGGAGTAGGGGGTCAGAGGGATGGAGTAGGGGTCAGAGGATGGAGTAGGGGTCAGAGGGATGGAGTAGTGGGTGAGAGGGATGGAGTAGGGGTGAGAGGGATGGAGTAGGGGGTGAGAGGGATGGAGTAGGGGTGAGAGGGATGGAGTAGGGGTGAGAGGATGGAGTAGGGGGTGAGAGGGATGGAGTAGGGGGTGAGAGGGATGGAGTAGGGGGTGAGAGGTATAGAGTAGGGAGTGAGAGGTATAGAGTAGGGGGTGAGGTATAGAGTAGGGGGTGAGAGGTATAGAGTAGGGGGTGAGAGGTATAGAGTAGGGGGTGAGTGGTATAGAGTAGGGGGTGAGTGGTATAGAGTAGGGGGTGAGTGGTATAGAGTAGGGGGTGAGTGGTATAGAGTAGGGGTGAGAGAGATATAGAGAAAGGGGTGATTCAGGTCACAAGGAGGTGACCTGTCAACTGTAATTCATCTAGCATAGTATAGATTAAAATAGGTTAGGTTAGTGAAGGTTTGGGTTAGGCTAGGTTAGGTTTGGGTTAGTCTAGGCTAAGTTAGGGTTATGTTAGACTAGGTTAGGTTTAGGCTAGATTAGGCTTGGGTTTGGATAGGCTACCTTAGGTTAGGTTATTTTAGGCTACTTTGGGTTAGATTAGGCTACTTTAGGTTAGGTTAGACTACTTTTAGTTAAGTTAGGTAACTTTAGGTTAGGTTAGACTGTCCTCTACCATGAAAAATAATTAAACAGTTCAACAGAAAACGTGAAGCCAGCCAAAGTAACAGACCTAACGGCAGTTAATCACTGTTTAAGACCCTTTAAACAGTCACCCGTTTGACTGTCTTTAATAGTGATATACTGTGTGTTATTAAGATGGGGTGATGCGGGAGGTCAAGGAAGTGACTTTCTCCCTGCAGGAGGGTTCAAGGGCGTGAACTAAGGTTCTTTTGTTTAAGTACGAGATATAACGGCGGGAGGATGGGCGGAGAGGCGGGAGGATGGGCGGAGAGGTGGGAGGATGGGCGGAGAGGTGGGAGGATGGGCGGAGAGGCGGGAGGATGGGCGGAGAGGCGGGAGGATGGGCGGAGAGGCGGAGGATAGGCGGAGAGGTGGGAGGATGAGCAGAGAGGCGGGAGGATGTGGGGAGAGGCGGGAGGATGGGCGGATAGGCGGGACGATGGGCGGAGAGGCGGGACGATGGGCGGACAGGTGGGAGGATGGGCGGAGAGGTGGGAGGATGGGCGGGCGGAGAGGCGAGAGGATGGGCGAAGAAGTGAGAGGATGGGCGGAGAGGTGGGAGGATGGGCGGAGAGATGGGAGGATGGGGGAGAGGCGGGAGGAGAAGCTGAAGGATGGGCGTAGAGACGGGAGGATGGGAGGAGAGACGGGCGGAAAGGCGGGAGAATGAGTGAAAGAAGGTGAGAGAGAGAGAGAGAGAGAGAGATTCTATCCTCTCATCTCTCTCCGCCACAGTCGCCACACCCATCATTAAAAAAGAGCATTTCGCTATTGGCGAGTCCTTCACCAAGCACAATTTTCGCCAAATTTGGCGACTATTTTAGGGCGAAGCTTTCAGCTTGAGTCACATGTACAAATGTGACTTAGGTTTTTCCTGTTTTTCTTGTTGAAAGTTTTCCTGGTCGGTGAGTACTTCTGTACTCATCATTACTCACGAGTGATGAGGTGAGTACTTCTGTACTCATCATTACTCACGAGTGATGAGGTGAGTACTTCTGTACTCATCATTACTCACGAGTGATGAGGTGAATACTTCTGCACTCAACATTACTCACGAGTGATGAGGTGAGTACTTCTGTACTCATCATTACTCACGAGTGATGAGGTGAGTACTTCTGCACTCATCATTACTCACGAGTGATGAGGTGAGTACCTCTGCACTCATCATTACTCACGAGTGATGAGGTGAGTACCTCTGTACTCATTACTCACGAGTGATGAGGAGAGTACCTCTGTACTCATCATTACTCACGAGTGATGAGGTGAGTACCTCTGTACTCATCATTACTCACGAGTGATGAGGTGAGTACCTCTGTACTCATCATTACTCACGAGTGATGAGGTGAGTACCTCTGTACTCATCATTACTCACGAGTGATGAGGTGAGTACTTCTGTACTCATCATTACTCACGAGTGATGAGGTGAGTACCTCTGTACTCATCATTACTCACGAGTGATGAGGTGAGTACCTCTGTACTCATCATTACTCACGAGTGATGAGGTGAGTACTTCTGTACTCATCATTACTCACGAGTGATGAGGTGAGTACCTCTGCACTCATTACTCACGAGTGATGAGGTGAGTACCTCTGCACTCATCATTACTCACGAGTGATGAGGCGAGTACCTCTGTACTCATCATTACTCACGAGTGATGAGGCGAGTACCTCTGCACTCATCATTACTCACGAGTGATGAGGTGAGTACTTCTGTACTCATCATTACTCACGAGTGATGAGGTGAGTACTTCTGTACTCATCATTACTCACGAGTGATGAGGTGAGTACTTCTGTACTCATCATTACTCACGAGTGATGAGGTGAGTACTTCTGTACTCATCATTACTCACGAGTGATGAGGTGAGTACTTCTGTACTCATCATTACTCACGAGTGATGAGGTGAGTACCTCTGTACTCATTACTCACGAGTGATGAGGTGAGTACCTCTGTACTCATCATTACTCACGAGTGATGAGTGTGTTGCTGCCATTTTCTACGTAATGAGAGTACGTTTACCTTGATTTCTGACGTTCTTATTGACCTGGCTTACACATGATGGGGGGGGAGAGATGGGCAGGAGGAAGGTAGTGAGGAGTGATTTAGGAAGGAGTGAGGGTAAGGGGTGAAAGAAGAGTAAGGAGGGAAAGGGGAAGGAGAGGTGAGGTACAGGAGTGAGGAGGAGGGGTGAGGGACAGGAGTGAGGAGGGGTGACAGGAGTGTGAAGGACAGGAGTGTGAGGGACAGGAGTGAGAAACAGGGGTTAGGGGTAGGGGTGATAAAGGGAAAGGGTAAAGTGAGGGAAGTGATCAGGGGAAGCGAGGTTGCGTAGCTAGAGGGGAAAAGGGTGAAGGGAAAGTTGTGCATCGTGCGTGGTCTGTATTGGATCATGGGAGGGGAAAGAGGGGAGAGTGAGAGGGGAGAATGAAGGGGGAGAGAGAGAGAGGGGAAGCTCTCAGCATGCTTGCTATCCTATCTCATGCAGTGTTATGTAGTTACAATAACTATGATAGTAGTGACCAGTGTTATGTAGTTACAATAACAACTATGATAGTAGTGACCAGTGTTATGTAGTTACAATAACAACTATGATAGTAGTGACCAGTGTTATGTAGTTACAATAACAACTATGATAGTAGTGACCAGTGTTATGTAGTTACAATAACAACTATGATAGTAGTGACCAGTGTTATGTAGTTACAATAACTATGATAGTAGTGACCAGTGTTATGTAGTTACAATAACAACTATGATAGTAGTGACCAGTGTTATGTAGTTACAATAACAACTATGATAGTAGTGACCAGTGTTATGTAGTTACAATAACAACTATGATAGTAGTGACCAGTGTTATGTAGTTACAATAACAACTATGATAGTAGTGACCAGTGTTATGTAGGTACAACAACTATGATAGTAGTGACCAGTCTTCAGTGTTATGTAGGTACAGTAACAGTGCTGTATTTGTACATCGAGTGTTGTGCTTGTGTGTGTACTCAGATTTAACATGGGTTGAGTCTTAGCTCCTGGCACTGCATCTTTAGTTTCATCTATTGGCATCCTGGTTTCTAGACTCTTCAGTTCTGTCATTCCTACATATACAACTGTGTATGGGCTTTGCTTCTACCACTTCAACATCCAGTGTCTTCTACTACCATACTATACAGAGACTGAAAAACTATTTCCTAACATCTCTGGGAGTTGTATCTCTCGTCTCCCTGTGCTTTCCCTTGTTCTTACTCTGGTATTTCCAACCTTGTATGTGTAAAAACTTGCTTAAGACGTAGAATGACACTGTGAAGACTCCAGACCATAACAATGCATCAAAAGTGATAAAAACGGAACGGTGATTTAAACGGGGTGGGGTCTGGGAGGGTGTCTGGGGTGGGGTCTGGGAGGGTGTCTGGGAGTGGGTGTCTGGGAGTGGGTGTCTGGGGGGGGTCTGGGAGTGGGTGTCTGGGGGTGGGTGTCTGGGGGTGGGTGTCTGGGAGTGGGTGTCTGGGAGTGGGTGTCTGGAGTGGGTGTCTGGAGTGGGTGTCTGGGGTGGGTGTCTGGGGTGGGTGTCTGGGGTGGGTGTCTGGGGTGGGTGTCTGGGGTGGGTGTCTGGGAGTGGGTGTCTGGGGGTGGGTGTCTGGGAGTGGTGTCTGGGAGTGGGTGTCTGGGGTGGGTGTCTGGGGGTGGGTGTCTGGGAGTGGGTGTCTGGGGTGGGGTCTGGGAGTGGGTGTCTGGGGTGGGTGTCTGGGAGTGGGTGTCTGGGAGTGGGTGTCTGGGAGTGGGTGTCTGGGGTGGGTGGTCTGGGAGTGGGTGTCTGGGGGTGGGTGTCTGGGAGTGGGTGTCTGGGGGTGGGTGTCTGGGAGTGGGTGTCTGGGGTGGGGTCTGGGGTGGGTGTCTGGGGGTGGGTGTCTGGGAGTGGGTGTCTGGGAGTGGGTGTCTGGGGTGGGTGTCTGGAGTGGGTGATGGGTGGGTGTCTGGGGGTGGGTGTCTGGGAGTGGTGTCTGGGGGTGGGTGTCTGGGAGTGGGTGTCTGGGAGTGGGTGTCTGGGGGGGTGTCTGAGAGTGGGTGATTGGGGGTGGGTGTCTGGGGTGGGTGTCTGGGGGTGGGTGTCTGGGAGTGGGTGTCTGGGGGTGGGTGTCTGGGAGTGGGTGTCTGGGGTGGGTGTCTGAGGTGGGTGATTGGGGTGGGTGTCTGGGGTGGGTGTCTGGGGGGGTGTCTGGGAGTGGGTGTCTGGGGGTGGGTGTCTGAGGAGTGGGTGATTGGGGGTGGGTGTCTGGGAGTGGGTGTCTGGGGTGGGTGTCTGGGGGGTGTCTGGGAGTGGTGTCTGGGGGTGGGTGTCTGGGAGTGGGTGTCTGGGGTGGGGTGGAGGGGTGTCTGGGGTGGGTGTCTGGGAGTGGGTGTCTGGGGTGGGTGTCTGGGGTGGGTGTCTGGGGTGGGTGTCTGGGGTGGGTGTCTGGGGTGGGTGTCTGGGAGTGGGTGTCTGGAGTGGGTGTCTGGGGGTGTCTGGGAGTGGGTGTCTGGGAGTGGGTGTCTGGGAGTGGGTGTCTGGGGGTGGGTGTCGGTGGGTGTCTGGAGTGGGTGTCTGGGAGTGGGTGTCTGGGAGTGGGTGTCTGGGAGTGGGTGTCTGGGGTGGGTGTCTGGGGTGGGTGTCTGGGAGTGGGTGTCTGGGAGTGGGTGTCTGGGGTGGGTGTCTGGGGTGGGTGTCTGGGGTGGGTGTCTGGGGTGGGTGTCTGGGGGGTCTGGGAGTGGTGTCTGGGAGTGGGTGTCTGGGTGTGTGTGTCTGGGGGTGTGTGTCTGGGAGTGGGTGTCTGGGAGTGGGTGTCTGGGAGTGGGTGTCTGGGGTGGGTGTCTGGGGGTGGGTGTCTGGGGTGGGTGTCTGGGGGTGGGTGTCTGGGAGTGGGTGTCTGGGGGTGATTGTCTGGGGGTGGGTGTCTGGGAGTGGGTGTCTGGGAGTGGGGTCTGGAAGTGGTGTCTGGGGGTGTGTGTCTGGGGGTGTGTGTCTGGGAGTGGGTGTCTGGGAGTGGGTGTCTGGGAGTGGGTGTCTGGGAGTGGGTGTCTGGGAGTGGGTGTCTGGGAGTGGGTGTCTGGGGGTGGGTGTCTGGGGGTGGGTGTCTGGGAGTGGGTGTCTGGGAGTGGGTGTCTGGGGTTGGTGTCTGGGAGTGGGTGTCTGGGGGTGGGTGTCTGGGAGTGGGTGTCTGGGAGTGGGTGTCTTGAGAGTGGGTTGCTCTTCCCACAACGGAAACGACACCAGGAATCCACAATCATGTCTGGAATACATAAGAGAGGGGAAAAGCGAGTGCCGGACACATACATATTCCGTTCATGTGGACAAGATTGTGGCATATGTATCATTGATGTCAGGGATGTGTGCAGTGTACTGAGAAAATAGTGAGGGGTGAATGGTGTCATTGTAGTGGAGACAGGAGGAAATTCAGGATTTAATGACAGCTGGACTTTTCAGCCTCAGAGGCCCTCTTCAGCAGATATGCTACAAAGGAAAACAAATTCTCTCTCTTCCTTCTTTCCTCTCTTCTTTTCTCTTCACACACACACACACAACACACACATCGACACATACAACACACACACACTTCTTCAGCCATAGAGTAGTTAGGAAGTGGAATAGTCTAGCGAACGATACAGTGGAGGCAGGAACCATACATAGTTTTAAGGCAAGGTATGATAAAGCTCATGGAGCAGGGAGAGCAGAGACCCAGTAGCGGACAGCGAAGAGGCGGGGCCAAGAGCTGAATCTCGACCCCTGACACCACAATTAGGTGAGTACACACACACACACACACAGTGCAAAGGTTTGCGACTAGGTTAGTTCCACAACTCAGGGGTCTGTCCTATGAAGAAAGGTTGAGGGAAATAGGACTAACAACACTGGAGGAAAGAAGGGTCAGAGGAGACATGATAACGACATACAAAATACTGCGGGGAATTGACAAGGTAGACAGTGACAGGATGTTCCAGAGAGGGAACACAGAAACAAGGGGACACAACTGGAAGCTGAAGGCTCAGATGAGTCAAAGGTATGTTAGGAAGCATTTCTTCAGCCACAGAGTAGTCAGTAAGTGGAATAGTCTAGAGAAAGATATAGTGGAGGCAGGAACCATACATAGTTTTAAGACAAGGTATGATAAAGCTCATGGAGCAGGGAGAGCAGAGACCCAGTAGCGGACAGCGAAGAGGCGGGGCCAGGAGCTGAGTCTCGACCCCTGCAACCACAATTAGGTGAGTACAATTAGGTGAGTACACACACACACACGTGGACGTCTGCAATGTCTCAAAGGAGTTTGTACCACTAAATTCAAGTTTCAGTTCAAGGTTACATTCAAGGTTTCATCTCATACTTACACTTCAAGGTTTCAGTTCATACTTACACTTCAAGGTTTCAGTTCATACTTACACTTCAAGGCTTCAGTTCATACTTAAACTTCAAGGATTCAGTTGAAAGTTACACTCCATCTCTCCCTATGCAAAAATACCATGTACATAAAGATCCCGAAGATCTGGAATTCATTGCCAGAACTTTCAAAAGGGCCCTTGCCTTCAAATCAATTTAAGACCCTACTTAGAAATCACCTCATCACCCAAAATTAACCAGACAAAATTAACTCAAAAAACTCCTAAATAATTTATGATTTCTATCTATTTAATCATTACTTCAAACTTAAAATTGTTTTAATTTCATTTGTTTGTAAATTGTGCTAAATTGTAATACTGTAACTTTTTATATACTTCATCTCTATAAATATAGTTAGTGTAAACAACCAGCAACTCCGTTGTAATAAGAAAAACGATGTATAATAAAAATTTACTCTAAAACTCACTAGTATTAAGTAGTCTTTAATCATTAGGTTTAGTCTGCCCGAAGTGGTAGTGGCTTTGTGCTTAACGAATCAAAATTGTAATCACATTGTAAACATTGCAAAGAAATAAAATCTTTATCTTTCAGGGTTACAGTGTGTGGGGAGTGTCACTAGTAGATCATGTCCACACTGTCAGATGTAACTCTAGGTTGTGTCACTAGTAGATCATGTCCACACTGTCAGATGTAACTAGGGTGTGTCACTAGTAGATCATGTCCACACTGTCAGGTGTAACTCTAGGGTGTCACTAGTAGATCATGTCCACACTGTCAGATGTAACTAGGTTGTGTCACTAGTAGATCATGTCCACACTGTCAGATGTAACTCTAGGGAGTGTCACTAGCAGATCATGTCCACACTGTCAGGTGTAACTCTAGGTTGTGTCACTAGCAGATCATGTCCACACTGTCAGATGTAACTAGGGTGTGTCACTAGTAGATCATGTCCACACTGTCAGATGTAACTCTAGGTTGTGTCACTAGCAGATCATGTCCACACTGTCAGATGTAACTAGGTGTGTCACTAGTAGATCATGTCCACACTGTCAGATGTAACTCTAGGGTGTGTCACTAGTAGATTATGTCCACACTGTCAGATGTAACTAGGGTGTGTCACTAGTAGATCATGTCCACACTGTCAGATGTAACTCTAGGTTGTGTCACTAGCAGATCATGTCCACACTGTCAGATGTAACTAGGGTGTGTCACTAGTAGATCATGTCCACACTGTCAGATGTAACTCTAGGGAGTGTCACTAGTAGATCATGTCCACACTGTCAGATGTAACTCTAGGGAGTGTCACTAGTAGATCATGTCCACACTGTCAGATGTAACTAGGGTGTCACTAGTAGATCATGTCCACACTGTCAGATGTAACTAGGGTGTGTCACTAGTAGATCATGTCCACACTGTCAGATGTAACTAGGGTGTCACTAGTAGATCATGTCCACACTGTCAGATGTAACTAGGGTGTGTCACTAGTAGATCATGTCCACACTGTCAGATGTAACTAGGGTGTGTCACTAGCAGATCATGTCCACACTGTCAGGTGTAACTAGGGTGTGTCACTAGTAGATCATGTCCACACTGTCAGATGTAACTCTAGGGAGTGTCACTAGTAGATCATGTCCACACTGTCAGATGTAACTCTAGGGAGTGTCACTAGCAGATCATGTCCACACTGTCAGATGTAACTCTAGGGAGTGTCACTAGTAGATCATGTCCACACTGTCAGATGTAACTAGGGTGTCACTAGTAGATCATGTCCACACTGTCAGATGTAACTAGGGTGTCACTAGTAGATCATGTCCACAGTGTCAGATGTAACTAGGGTGTCACTAGTAGATCATGTCCACAGTGTCAGATGTAACTCTAGGGAGTGTCACTAGCAGATCATGTCCACACTGTCAGATGTAACTCTAGGGAGGGTCACTAGCAGATCATGTCCACACTGTCAGATGTAACTCTAGGGTGTGTCACTAGTAGATCATGTCCACAGTGTCAGATGTAACTAGGGAGTGTCACTAGTAGATCATGTCCACACTGTCAGATGTAACTAGGGTGTGTCACTAGTAGATCATGTCCACACTGTCAGATGTAACTAGGGTGTCACTAGTAGATCATGTCCACACTGTCAGATGTAACTAGGGTGTCACTAGTAGATCATGTCCACACTGTCAGATGTAACTCTGGTGTGTCACTAGTAGATCATGTCCACACTGTCAGATGTAACCTAGGGTGTCACTAGTAGATCATGTCCACATGTCAGATGTAATTTAGGTGTGTCACTAGTAGATCATGTCCACACTGTCAGATGTAACTAGGAGTGTCACTAGTAGATCATGTCCACACTGTCAGATGTAACTAGGATGTGTCACAGAGATCATGTCCACTCTGTCAGATGTAACTAGGTGTGTCACTAGTAGATATGTCACACTGTCAGATGTAACTAGGTGTGTCACTAGTAGATCATGTCCACACTGTCAGATGTAACTAGGGTGTCACTTGTGTAGTTTCAGATCATGAGTCCTATGCAGTATCAGTGTAACTAGGGTGTGTCACTAGTAGATCATGTCCACACTGTCAGATGTAACTAGGGTGTCACTAGTAGATCATTCCACCTGTCAGATGTAACTCTAGGGTGTCACTAGAGATCATGTCCACACTGTCAGATGTAACTAGGGTGTCACTAGTAGATCATGTCCACACTGTCAGATGTAACTAGGGTGTCACTAGTAGATCATGTCCACACTGTCAGATGAAACTAGGGTGTCACTAATAGATCATGTCCACACTGTCAGGTGTAACTAGGGTGTGTCACTAGCAGATCATGTCCACACTGTCAGTGTAACTAGTGTGTCAATAGCAGATCATGTCCACACTGTCAGTGTAACTAGGTGTCACTAGTAGATCATGTCCACACTGTCAGATGTAACTAGGGTGTCACTAGTAGATCATATCCACACTGTCAGATGTAACTAGGGTGTCACTAGTAGATTATGTCCACACTGTCAGATGTAACTAGGTTGTGTCACTAGTAGATCATGTCCACACTGTCAGTGTAACTTAGGTTGTCACTAGTAGATCATGTCCACACTGTCAGATGTAACTAGGTGTGTCACTAGTAGATCATGTCCACACTGTCAGTGTAACTAGGGTATCACTAGTAGATCATGTCCACAGTGTCAGATGTAACTCTAGGGTGTCACTAGTAGATCACGTCCACACTGTCAGATGTAACTAGGGTGTCACTAGTAGATCATGTCCACACTGTCAGATGTAACTCTAGGGTGTCACTAGTAGATCACGTCCACACTGTCAGATGTAACTAGGGTGTCACTAGTAGATTATGTCCACACTGTCAGATGTAACTAGGGTGTGTCACTAGTAGATCATGTCCACAATGTCAGATGTAACTAGGGTGTGTCACTAGTAGATCATATCCACACTGTCAGGTGTAACTAGGGTGTGTCACTAGTAGATCATGTCCACAATGTCAGATGTAACTCTAGGGTGTCACTAGTAGATCATGTCCACACTGTCAGATGTAACTAGGGTGTCACTAGTAGATCATGTCCACACTGTCAGATGTAACTAGGGTGTGTCACTAGTAGATCATGTCCACACTGTCAGATGTAACTAGGGTGTCACTAGTAGATCATATCCACACTGTCAGATGTAACTCTAGGGTGTCACTAGTAGATCATGTCCACACTGTCAGATGTAACTAGGGTGTCACTAGCAGATCATGTCCACACTGTCAGATGTAACTAGGGTGTGTCACTAGTAGATCATGTCCACACTGTCAGATGTAACTCTAGGTTGTGTCACTAGCAGATCATGTCCACACTGTCAGATGTAACTAGGGTGTGTCACTAGTAGATCATGTCCACACTGTCAGATGTAACTCTAGGGAGTGTCACTAGTAGATCATGTCCACACTGTCAGATGTAACTCTAGGGAGTGTCACTAGCAGATCATGTCCACACTGTCAGATGTAACTCTAGGGAGTGTCACTAGTAGATCATGTCCACACTGTCAGATGTAACTAGGGTGTCACTAGTAGATCATGTCCACACTGTCAGATGTAACTAGGGTGTGTCACTAGTAGATCATGTCCACACTGTCAGATGTAACTAGGGTGTCACTAGTAGATCATATCCACACTGTCAGATGTAACTCTAGGGTGTGTCACTAGTAGATTATGTCCACACTGTCAGATGTAACTAGGGTGTGTCACTAGTAGATCATGTCCACACTGTCAGATGTAACTCTAGGTTGTGTCACTAGCAGATCATGTCCACACTGTCAGATGTAACTAGGTGTGTCACTAGTAGATCATGTCCACACTGTCAGATGTAACTCTAGGGAGTGTCACTAGTAGATCATGTCCACACTGTCAGATGTAACTCTAGGGAGTGTCACTAGCAGATCATGTCCACACTGTCAGATGTAACTCTAGGGAGTGTCACTAGTAGATCATGTCCACACTGTCAGATGTAACTAGGGTGTGTCACTAGTAGATCATGTCCACACGTGTCAGATGTAATCTCCCAGGGTAGGTGTCACTAATAGATCATGTCCACACTGTCAGATGTAACTAGGGTGTCTCACTAGTAGATCATGTCCACACTGTCAGGTGTAACTAGTGTGTGTCAATAGCAGATCATGTCCACACTGTCAGGTGTAACTAGGGTGTGTCACTAGTAGATCATGTCCACACTGTCAGATGTAACTAGGGTGTCACTAGTAGATCATATCCACACTGTCAGATGTAACTCTAGGGTGTGTCACTAGTAGATTATGTCCACACTGTCAGATGTAACTCTAGGTTGTGTCACTAGTAGATCATGTCCACACTGTCAGATGTAACTCTAGGTTGTGTCACTAGTAGATCATGTCCACACTGTCAGATGTAACTAGGGTGTGTCACTAGTAGATCATGTCCACACTGTCAGGTGTAACTAGGGAGTATCACTAGTAGATCATGTCCACAGTGTCAGATGTAACTCTAGGGTGTCACTAGTAGATCACGTCCACACTGTCAGATGTAACTAGGGTGTCACTAGTAGATTATGTCCACACTGTCAGATGTAACTAGGGTGTGTCACTAGTAGATCATGTCCACAATGTCAGATGTAACTAGGGTGTGTCACTAGTAGATCATATCCACACTGTCAGATGTAACTAGGGTGTGTCACTAGTAGATCATGTCCACAATGTCAGATGTAACTCTAGGGTGTCACTAGTAGATCATGTCCACACTGTCAGATGTAACTAGGGTGTCACTAGTAGATCATGTCCACACTGTCAGATGTAACTAGGGTGTGTCACTAGTAGATCATGTCCACACTGTCAGATGTAACTCTAGGAGTGTCACTATAGATCATGTCCACACTGTCAGGCTAGGATGTCACTAGAGATCATGTCCAACTGTCAGATGAACTAGGTGTCACTAGAGATCATGTCCACACTGTCAGATGTAACTAGGGTGTCACTAGTAGATCATGTCCACACTGTCAGATGTAACTCAGGAGTGTCACTAGTAGATCATGTCCACATGTCAGTGTAACTAGGAGTTCACTATAGATCATGTCCACAGTGTCAGATGTAACTAGGTGTGTCACTAGTAGATCATGTCACATGTCGATGTAACAGGTGTCACTAGTAGATCATGTCCACACTGTCAGATGTAACTAGGGTGTGTCACTATAGATCATGTCCACAGTGTCAGATGTAACTGGGAGTGTCACTAGAGATCATGTCCACAGTGTCAGATGTAACTAGGGTGTCACTAGTAGATCTTCCACATGTCAGATGTAACTAGGTGTCACTAGAGATCATGTCCACACTGTCAGATGTAACTCTAGGAGGGTCATAGCAGATCATGTCCACACTGTCAGATGTAACTAGTGTGTCACTAGTAGATCATGTCCAACTGTCAGATGTAACTCAGGGAGGGTCACTAGAGATCATGTCCACACTGTCAGATGTAACTAGGGTGTGTCACTAGTAGATCATGTCCACCTGTCAGATGTAACTAGTGTGTCACTAGAGATCATGTCCACACTGTCAGATGTAACTAGGGTGTGTCACTAGTAGATCATGTCCACACTGTCAGATGTAACTAGGGTGTGTCACTAGTAGATCATGTCCACAGTGTCAGATGTAACTAGGGTGTGTCACTAGTTGATCATGTCCACACTGTCAGATGTAACTAGGGTGTGTCACTAGTAGATCATGTCCACACTGTCAGATGTAACTAGGGTATAATTTACACAAAACCAACCCACCACTGTCTACATCTTCAGTTCCCTCTCTCTTTGACCATATGAAGTGGGGTTTCAGGTCTTTTAGTGGATTTATGAAATGTAGTTTCAGGTATGTTAAGGAACTTGTGTAGTTTTGGATCCATTAGGAAGTTATGCAGTATAGTTTCAGGTCTCTTAGGGAACTTAGGAAGTACGTTTCAGTGGCTTCAGGTTACTACAAGGGACCACAATAACAACGAAAGTTACTACAGGGGGCACATTGGCAACAAAAGTTACTACAAGGGGCCATAATAGCAACAAAAGTTACTACAAGGGTCCACAATGGCAGAAAAATTTGTTACATAAACTACCAAAGTTACTGCAAGAGGCAAGAGTGTCAACAGAAGTTTCTACAAGAAGCAACAAAAGTTACTACAAGTAACCTCAGAACATATCCAAGTGTCTAAAGTACGTAGAATACGAGGCATGGTGAGGGGGGAGAGGGTGCCAGGTGTTGCTAGCTAGTTAGTTATTCTCGTAAATATTGTAACTCCTGGGAAGGTTTTAAAGCAGACCGCTGCATAGGTTTGGCGCTGTTAAATCTCTCCTCCCCCCCCGTCTCTGAACCCTCCCATATAACCTCATTTTAATACCTCAGTTTTCAGACGTTGTGCTCTACGTCAATTTCTAGACGCTTTCTGTATTCTTCATTCACTTCCTCCTCCTCCTCGTCTACCACTATCACCACCACTACCACCATCACCACCACCACAACTAACAATAACAACCTGCAGGTAGCAGTTTTCACACACGCTGGGCACCTTAAAATGCACATCTCACCTGCTGGCACCACATTAAGCTTATCCACACACTCCCTCATGGTTGGAAAACACACTACCAACCCTCTAATTCTCGCCCCTAACAGCGACATGGCCACGTGTCTGTTTTGGTCTGGCATGCCTATTGTTGTCAAGGTTTCCTCTTGAAAATGCCAAATAAGAAGACCACAGTCTTTTTTTTTTTTTTAGAAAATGAAGAAAAAAAGAAACCACGTGTGCACATGTTTATATGTCAAATAAACGCAAGGCAAGTTTGTTTTTCAGTGGCACTCATCCTGTGAGCATAACACCTTAACTACAGTAACGATCAGTGGCACTCGACCTGTGAGTGAATATATCACTATGACGACAGTATTGATCAGTGGCACTCAACCTGTGAGTGAATATATCACTATAACGACAGTATTTATCAGTGGCACTCAACTTGTGAGAGAATATATCACTATGACGACAGTATTGATCAGTGGCACTCAACTTGTGAGTAAATATATCACCATAACGACAGTACTGATCAGTGGCACTCAACCTGTGAGTGAATATATCACCATAACGACAGTATTGATCAGTGGCACTCAACCTGTGAGTGAATATATCACCATAACGACAGTATTGATCAGTGGCACTCATCCTGTGAGTGAACACTCCATGAGGAACATAAATGTAGACTTGTGTGAGAACGTTTGATCGGAGTGAATGGAGACAAGCTATTTTTATAACTTGATTTGCTGTTGGAGTGTGGGCATGGTAACATTCATGAAAGGATTCAGGGGAATCGGTTAGCTGTACTTGAGTCCTGGAGGTGGGACGCACATTGCCTGTACTCTGAAGGATGGGTGAGGATGTTACAGTCCTACTGTAGGTGGAAGTTACGGTTTGGATGAATAAGACATATGCAGCACTTGGCTTTATTAATCCAGTACATAGAACACCACTAGAGAAGGTGGAAGACGTGAAGGAGTAGTTAGAGGTGATCAGTCTCTCAGCCTTGACAAGACGTGTTTAGTCCCTCACCCTTGACAGCAGGTAATCAGTTCCTCATTTTGGTTGCCATTAATATTTAGTAGTGAGCTATTCAGTGGTGCCAGCACTATAGTTGCTAGACTGTGTGAAGGTAGTGTTATTCATGACACTGTAGTTACAATACTGTGTGAAGGTAGTGTTATTGATGACACTATAGTTACAAGACTGTGTGAAGGTAGTGTTATTGATGACACTATAGTTACAAGACTGTGTGGAGGTAGTGTTATTGATGACACTAGTTACAAGACTGTGTGAAGGTAATGTTATTGATGACACTGTAGTTACAAGACTGTGTGAAGGTAGTGTTATTGATGACACTGTAGTTACAAGACTGTGTGAAGGTAGTGTTATTGATGACACTATAGTTACAAGACTGTGTGGAGGTAGTGTTATTGATGACACTGTAGTTACAAGACTGTTTGGAGGTAGTGTTATTGATGACACTATAGTTACAAGACTGTGAAGGTAGTGTTATTGATGACACTGTAGTTACAAGACTGTGTGAAGGTAGTGTTATTGATAACTATAGTTACAAGACTGTGTGAAGGTAGTGTTATTGACGACACTGTAGTTACAATACTGTGTGAAGGTAGTGTTATTGATGACACTGTAGTTACAATACTGTGTGAAGGTAGTGTTATTGATGACACTGTAGTTACAAGACTGTGAAGGTAGTGTTATTGATGACACTATAGTTACAATACTGTGTGAAGGTAGTGTTATTGATGACACTGTAGTTACAATACTGTGTGAAGGTAGTGTTATTGATGACACTGTAGTTACAAGACTGTGTGAAGGTAGTGTTATTGATGACACTATAGTTACAATGACTGTGAAGGTAGTGTTATTGATACACTATAGTTACAATACTGTGTGAAGGTAGTGTTATTGATGACACTTAGTTACAATACTGTGTGAAGGTAGTGTTATTGATGACACTATAGTTACAATACTGGTGAAGGTAGTGTTATTGATACACTATAGTTACAATACTGTGTGAAGGTAGTGTTATTGATAACTATAGTTACAATACTGTGTGAAGATAGTGTTATTGATAACACTATAGTTGCTATACTGTGTGGAGATAGTGTTATTGATGACACTAGTTACGAACTGTGTGGAGGTAGTGTTATTGAGACACTGTAGTTACAATACTGTGTGAGAGGTAGTGTTATTGATGACACTAGTTACGAACTGTGTGAAGGTAGTGTTATTGACACTGTAGTTACAATACTGTGTGAGGTAGTGTTATTGATGACACTAGTTACAAGACTGTGAAGGTAGTGTTATTGATGACACTGTAGTTACAAGACTGTGTGAAGGTAGTGTTATTGATGACACTAGTTACAAGACTGTGTGAAGGTAGTGTTATTGATGACACTGTAGTTACAAGACTGTGTGAAGGTAGTGTTATTGATGACACTGTAGTTACAAGACTGTGTGAAGGTAGTGTTATTGATGACACTATAGTTACAATACTGTGTGAAGGTAGTGTTATTGACACTGTAGTTACAATACTGTGTGAAGGTAGTGTTATTGATGACACTATAGTTACAAGACTGTGTGAAGGTAGTGTTATTGATGACACTATAGTTACAATACTGTGTGAAGGTAGTGTTATTGATGACACTATAGTTACAATACTGTGTGAAGGTAGTGTTATTGATGACACTATAGTTACAATACTGTGTGAAGGTAGTGTTATTGATGACACTATAGTTACAATACTGTGTGAAGGTAGTGTTATTGATAACACTATAGTTACAATACTGTGTGAAGGTAGTGTTATTGATAACATTATAGTTACAATACTGTGTGGAGATAGTGTTATTGATAACACTATAGTTACAATACTGTGTGGAGATAGTGTTATTGATGACACTAGTTACGATACTGTGTGGAGGTAGTGTTATTGACGACACTGTAGTTACAATACTGTGTGGAGATAGTGTTATTGATGACACTAGTTACGATACTGTGTGAAGGTAGTGTTATTGACGACACTGTAGTTACAATACTGTGTGGAGGTAGTGTTATTGATGACACTAGTTACAAGACTGTGTGAAGGTAGTGTTATTGATGACACTATAGTTACAATACTGTGTGAAGGTAGTGTTATTGATGACACTGTAGTTACAAGACTGTGTGAAGGTAGTGTTATTGATGACACTAGTTACAAGACTGTGTGAAGGTAGTGTTATTGATGACACTGTAGTTGGCAGCCAGATATATAAAATTAACTGAATTCAGAGCGAGAGATAATGCCATACGTCGGCACTCCCCCACATGGTGTGGCTCTTATCTGTGAAACCACACCATGTGGTGTGAAGGTTGGTGCTTTCAACATGCTGTCAGGTAGTCACTGTAGACGTAGACCGTACTACCAGCAGGTACATGAGTGGGACCTGGATAGGTAACACTGTGGGTAGGTTTGAGAGTGGTCTTCTTAGTTACATGAGTGGGAGTGAGTGGGATTTGGGTAAGTAACACTGTTCATTAGTCTTGATGGACTTTAAACATCGACTCCAGGTTGAGGGACTGATTATCTCAACTCTTCATCTTCCACTGTTTCTCTGCAATGGACTGAAGAAGCCACTGGCTGGCGAATCGTTTCCAGAATAAAGATACCCAAATGTTTCACCCGAGTATTTTTTTTTTTTTTTGAAGACGTTTCGCCAACTACTCCTTGCAAGGAGAACTAGTCAGACGTTGCAAAACAAGGTTGCAACAAATATTCTTAGAAATAATTCAACATTAGCTTGGTTGGCTGCAAGAGTAGTGCGTATTAGTGTATGGAGGATCGAGTCTCCAGCACGCCTTGCACTGAATGACTAAACTTAATAATCTGAAAGAATTAAGAGCCCAAGACCCTTTTAATACCCCTTTAAATATAAGAGGAATTTCAACTTGACTCTTAACTGTCTTCAAGAAGAAACTTCAAGTTGCAGAAAGCAGTTCCTGATCAGGCTGGCTGGGGTGTACACGCCGGACTGCACGCAGCCAGCACTAACAAGCTGACTGCCCAGGCCATCATTTCGGAGATTTGTTTTAAAACCTTGACGCGGGGGGCGGCGATCCCATCAGGTAACCTGCAACACTAACAAAAAAAATGAAGCGTCCTGGGCGTTGCACATTATTCAACAACAACAACAACAAAAATAATCACGACATTGCCCCCCCCCCTTCATCTTCCCTCCCCCTACATCCTTCCCCATCACTCTTACATCCTCCCCCCTTCCCCTTCATCCTCCTCCCCTTCATCCTTCCCCCTCCCCTTCATCCTTCCCCCTCCCCTTCATCCTTCCCCCCCCTACATCCTTCCCCTCCCCTACATCCTTCCCCTCCCCTACATCCTTCCCTCCCTACATCCTTCCTCCTACATCCTTCCCCTCCCCTACATCCTTTCTTCTCCCATCCTTCCCCTACCCTGCATGCTTCCCCTCCCTATACATCCTTCCCCCTCGTCTACATGATTCCCCTCCCCATACATCCTTCCCCCTCCCAATGAACCCTCACCACCACCTTCATTCATAAGACTCAACTCTCCGGAAATAACTCGTACTTTCATATTAATTTCCCCCTCGTCCTCTCTCCCCCTCCCATCCTCCCTCACCCTTCCCCTCCCTTCCCCCTTTCCCCTGAGAAACTCAGAGCACCAAAAAATCACGCAGCTAAGACACTTAGCGCGCCCTTTCAGAAGGTCCAAATTATTTTCTTGTATACACTGTGGGTTAGGCCTGACGTGAAGGTACGTTAGGTCCACTCTTGTATTGGGAGTTTTAAGGTACCTGGGGACCCATTGGGCTCCGAGGGAGGCTGGTGGCCCACTTTTGGGAGCTCAGGTGTACCGGAATGGGGTTAAGAGAGGCAGTTTGGTCTTTAAGATCCAGGAAGGTGAGTTTCTGTGTGTATTAATCTGTAATGGAAGGGACGATGGTGTGTATGTATGTGTGTGTGTATGTGTATGTATGTGTGTTAGTATTAATCTGTAATGGAAGTGATGACGGTGTGTGAGAGAGAGAGCGAAAGCACTTTTTAAGTAATTAACCATCTTGCATCTCATCTTCCTTGTCTCTCTCTTCCCTTCTTTATTTACACTCTTCTCTTCCTTCCTCGTTTCTTCATTATCACTTCCTCTTCAAACCTTTACCCCTTACATTCCCCCTTCTCCTCCTCCTTACCTAACCTTGATGGTCCCCTTTAACTCTCCTTCAGTACGGAGATGCTTCCAAGTTGATATTCCTTGTTATTCTTTTTCCTGTTCTAATCCTGTTATTCTTCTTCCTGATCTGATCCTGTTATTCCTCTTATTCTTCTGATCCTGTTATTCTTCTTTCTGTTCTGATCCTGTTATTCTTCTTTCTGTTCTGATCTTGTTATTCTTCTTTCTGTTCTGATCCTGTTATTCTTCTTCCTGTTCTGATCCTGTTATTCCTCTTCCTGTTCTGTTCCTGTCATTCCTCTTCCTGTTCTGTTACTGTCATTCTGCTTCCTGTTCTGTTACTGTCCTTCCTCTTCCTGTTCTATTCTTGTCATTCCTCTTCCTGTTCTGATACTGTTATTTTTCTTCCTGTTCTGATACTGTTATTCTTCTTCCTGTTTTGTTTATTCCTCTTCCTGTTTGATCCTGTTGTTCCTCTTCCTGTTCTGATCCTGTTGTTCCTCTTCCTCTTCTGATCCTGTTGTTCCTTTTCCTGTTCTGATCCTGTTGTTCCTCTTCCTGTTGTTCCTCTTCCTGTTCTGATCCTGTTGTTCCTCTTCCTGTTCTGATCCGATTGTTCCTCTTCCTGTTCTGATCCGATTGTTCCTCTTCCTGTTCTGATCCTGTTGTTCCTCTTCCTGTTCTGGTCCTGTTGTTCCTTTTCCTGTTGTTCCTCTTCCTGTTCTGATCCTGTTGTTCCTCTCTGATCCGATTGTTCCTCTTCCTTTTCTGATCCGATTGTTCCTCTTCCTGTTCTGATCCTGTTGTTCCTCTTCCTGTTCTGATCCTGTTGTTCCTCTTCCTGTTCTGATCCTGTTGTTCCTCTTCCTGTTCTTATCCTGTTGTTCCTCTTCCGGTTCTGATCCTGTTGTTCCTCTTCCTGTTCTGATCCTGTTGTTCCTCTTCCTGTTCTGATCCTGTTGTTCCTCTTCCTGTTCTGATCCTGTTGTTCCTCTTCCTGTTCTGATCCTGTTGTTCCTATTCCTGTTCTGATCCTGTTGTTCCTCTTCCTGTTCTGATCCTGTTGTTCCTCTTCCTGTTCTGATCCTGTTGTTCCTCTTCCTGTTCTGGTCCTGTTGTTCCTCTTCCTGTTCTGGTCCTGTTGTTCCTCTTCCTGTTCTAATCCTCTTGTTCCTCTTCCTGTTCTGGCCCTGTTGTTCCTCTTCTTGTTCTAATCCTGTTGTTCCTCTTCCTGTTCTGATCCTGTTGTTCCTCTTCCTGTTCTGATCCTGTTGTTCCTCTTCTTGTTCTGATCTTGTTATTCTTCCTATTCTTGATCTCTTAACTTTCACAGAACAAAACCCTCAGATACATTGCCTCCAGTGAGTGGTAGTACCTACTCGTGAAGCTCTGTATAGTTTTTACCTCCACCTCTTCACTAAGTGCGGCTCACTACCCTTAGTTTATCTATAGTAAATTCCAGGGGTCATCACCTCCACCTCTTCGCCACGGTCCAAGACATCATATTTGATAGCCTGATCAATCAGGCTGTTGACGCTAGCAGCACTCAGTCCATTGCAGGCAGCAGCAGTGGTAGATAGAGTGGGTGCTTGGGTAGATAAATTGGCAGTTGAAAGTTGATGGAAGTACGATAGATAAGGCAGGTAGATGAATACCACACCTGTGAAGTGTTTCACTGTCATATTCCATCACACAGGATGGTGTTTCACTGTCATATTCCATCACACAGGATGGTGTTTCACTGTCATATTCCATCACACAGGATGGTGTTTCACTGTCATATTCCATCACACAGGATGGTGTTTCACTGTCATATTCCATCACACAGGATGGTGTTTCACTGTCATATTCCATCACACAGGATGGTGTTTCACTGTCATATTCCATCACACAGGATGGTGTTTCACTGTCATATTCCATCACACAGGATGGTGTTTCACTGTCATATTCCATCACACAGGATGGTGTTTCACTGTCATATTCCATCACACAGGATGGTGTTTCACTGTCATATTCCATCACACAGGATGGTGTTTCACTGTCATATTCCATCACACAGGATGGTGTTTCACTGTCATATTCCATCACACAGGATGGTGTTTCACTGTCATATTCCATCACACAGGATGGTGTTTCACTGTCATATTCCATCACACAGGATGGTGTTTCACTGTCATATTCCATCACACAGGATGGTGTTTCACTGTCATATTCCATCACACAGGATGGTGTTTCACTGTCATATTCCATCACACAGGATGGTGTTTCACTGTCATATTCCATCACACAGGATGGTGTTTCACTGTCATATTCATCACTGATGAATGGTGTTTCCCTGTCATATTCCATCACACAGGATGGTGTATCACTGTCATATTCCATCACACAGGATGGTGTTTCACTGTCATATTCCATCACACAGGATGGTGTTTCACTGTCATATTCCATCACACAGGATGGTGTTTCACTGTATATTCCATCACACAGGATGGTGTTTCACTGTCATATTCCATCACACAGATGGTGTTTCACTGTAATATTCCATACACAGGATGTGTTTCACTGTCATATTCAATCACACAGGATGGTGTTTCCTGTAATATTCCATCACACAGGATGTGTTTCACTGTCATATTCCATCACACAGGATGTGTTTCACTGTCATATTCATCACAGGATGGTGTTTCACTGTCATATTCCATCACACAGGATGGTGTTTCACTGTCATATTCCATCACACAGGATGGTGTTTCACTGTCATATTCCATCACACAGGATGGTGTTTCACTGTCATATTCCATCACACAGGATGAGTTTCCCTGTCATATTCCATCACACAGGATGGTGTATCACTGTCATATTCCATCACACAGGATGGTGTTTCACTGTCATATTCCATCACACAGGATGGTGTTTCACTGTCATATTCCATCACACAGGATGGTGTTTCACTGTCATATTCCATCACACAGGATGGTGTTTCACTGTCATATTCCATCACACAGGATGGTGTTTCACTGTCATATTCCATCACACAGGATGGTGTTTCACTGTCATATTCCATCACACAGGATGGTGTTTCACTGTCATATTCCATCACACAGGATGGTGTTTCACTGTCATATTCCATCACACAGGATGGTGTTTCACTGTCATATTCCATCACACAGAATGGTGTTTCACTGTAATATTCCATCACACAGGATAGTGTTTCACTGTCATATTCAATCACACAGGATGGTGTTTCGCTGTAATATTCCATCACACAGGATAGTGTTTCACTGTCATATTCCATCACACAGGATAGTGTTTCACTGTCATATTCAATCACAGGATGGTGTTTCACTGTCATATTCCATCACACAGGATGGTGTTTCACTGTCATATTCCATCACACAGGATGGTGTTTCACTGTCATATTCCATCACACAGGATGGTGTTTCACTGTCATATTCCATCACACAGGATGGTGTTTCACTGTCATATTCCATCACACAGGATGGTGTTTCACTGTCATATTCATCACACAGGATGGTGTTTCACTGTCATTTTCCCAAATCACACAGGATGGTGTTTCACTGTCATATTCCATCACAGCATGGTGTTTCACTGTCATATTCCATCACAAGGATGGTGTTTCACTGTCATATTCAATCACACAGGATGGTGTTTCACTGTCATATTCCATCACAGGATGGTGTTTCACTGTCATATTCCATCACACAGGATGGTGTTTCACTGTCATATTCCATCACACAGGATGGTGTTTCACTGTCATATTCCATCACACAGGATGGTGTTTCACTGTCATATTCCATCACACAGGATGGTGTTTCACTGTCATATTCCATCACACAGGATGGTGTTTCACTGTCATATTCCATCACACAGGATGGTGTTTCACTGTCATATTCCATCACACAGGATGGTGTTTCACTGTCATATTCCATCACACAGGATGGTGTTTCACTGTCATATTCCATCACACAGGATGGTGTTTCACTGTCATATTCCATCCACAGGATGGTGTTTCACTGCATATTCCATCACACAGGATGGTGTTTCACTGTCATATTCCATCACACAGGATAGTGTTTCACTGTCATATTCCATCACACAGGATGAGTGTTTCACTGTCATATTCCATCACACAGGATGGTGTTTCACTGTCATATTCCATCACACAGGATGGTGTTTCACTGTCATATTCCATCACACAGGATGGTGTTTCACTGTCATATTCCATCACACAGGATGGTGTTTCACTGTCATATTCCATCACACAGGATGGTGTTTCACTGTCATATTCCATCACACAGGATGGTGTTTCACTGTCATATTCCATCACACAGGATGGTGTTTCACTGTCATATTCCATCACACAGGATGGTGTTTCACTGTCATATTCAATCACAGGATGGTGTTTCACTGTCATATTCCATCACACAGGATGGTGTTTCACTGTCATATTCCATCACACAGGATGGTGTTTCACTGTCATATTCCATCACACAGGATGGTGTTTCACTGTCATATTCCATCACACAGGATGGTGTTTCACTGTCATATTCCATCACACAGGATGGTGTTTCACTGTCATATTCAATCACACAGGATGGTGTTTCACTGTCATATTTCATCACACAGGATGGTGTTTCACTGTCATATTCCATCACACAGGATGGTGTTTCACTGTCATATTCCATCACACAGGATGGTGTTTCACTGTCATATTCCATCACACAGGATGGTGTTTCACTGTCATATTCCATCACACAGGATGGTGGTTCACTGTCATATTCAATCACACAGGATGGTGTTTCACTGTCATATTCAATCACACAGGATGGTGTTTCACTGTCATATTCCATCACAGCATGGTGTTTCACTGTCATATTCCATCACATAGGATGGTGTTTCACTGTCATATTCAATCACACAGGATGGTGTTTCTCTGTCATATTCCATCACACAGGATGGTGTTTCACTGTCATATTCCATCACACAGGATGGTGTTTCACTGTCATATTCCATCACACAGGATGGTGTTTCACTGTCATATTCCATCACACAGAATGGTGTTTCACTGTCATATTCCATCACACAGGATGGTGTTTCACTGTCATATTCCATCACACAGGATGGTGTTTCACTGTCATATTCCATCACACAGGATGGTGTTTCACTGTCATATTCCATCACAGGATGGTGTTTCACTGTCATATTCCATCACACAGGATGGTGTTTCACTGTCATATTCCATCACACAGGATAGTGTTTCACTGCCATATTCCATCACACAGGATAGTGTTTCACTGCCATATTCCATCACACAGGATGGTGTTTCACTGTCATATTCCATCACACAGGATGGTGTTTCACTGTCATATTCCATCACACAGGATGATGTTTCACTGTCATATTCCATCACACAGGATGGTGTTTCACTGTCATATTCCATCACACAGGATGGTGTTTCACTGTCATATTCCATCACACAGATTGGGTTCCATACGCAAGGTAATGAAATGTATCAGCCTGAACTGGGAGACTTCAGTCGTGCTCAGATATCAAGTATTTCACTACGGCTTCAGTAGCTATAAAACCTTCAGAGAGTTTCGTTCAACTTAAAATATTGAGAATGTGGGAAAAGTTTTGGTGTAAGATTAAGATATATTAAAAAGTCTCTGATTATTGTGATGTGTTCAGTAAAGTGTCATGACACAAGTCTGATGATTGTGGTGTTCAAGAAAGTGTCATGACATAAGTCTGATGATTGTGGTGTGTTCAAGAAAGTGTCATGACACAAGTCTGATGATTGTGTTGTGTTCAAGGAACAGTGTCATGACACAAGTCTGATTATTGTGGTGTGTTCAAGGAACAATGTCATGACACAAGTCTGATGATTGTGGTGTGTTCAAGGAAGTGTCATGACACAAGTCTGATGATTGTGGTGTGTTCAAGAAAGTGTCATGACACAAGTCTGATGATTGTGGTGTGTTCAAGAAAGTGTCATGACACAAGTCTGATGATTGTGATGTGTTCAAGGAACAGTGTCATGACACAAGTCTGATGATTGTGTTGTGTTCAAGGAACAGTGTCATGACACAAGTCTGATGATTGTGGTGTGTTCAAGGAACAGTGTCATGACACAAGTCTGATGATTGTGGTGTGTTCAAGGAACAGTGTCATGACAAGTCTGATGATTGTGGTGTGTTCAAGGAACAGTGTCATGACACAAGTCTGATGATTGTGATGTGTTCAAGGAACAGTGTCATGACACAAGTCTGATGATTGTGGTGTGTTCAAGAAAGTGTCATGACACAAGTCTGATGATTGTGATGTGTTCAAGGAACAGTGTCATGACACAAGTCTGATGATTGTGGTGTTCAATGAACAGTGTCATGACACAAGTCTGATGATTGTGTGTTCAAGGAACAGTGTCATGACACAAGTCTGATGATTGTGGTGTGTTCAAGGAACAGTGTCATGACACAAGTCTGATGATTGTGATGTGTTCAAGAACAGTGTCATGACACAAGTCTGATGATTGTGAGTGTTCAAGGAACAGTGTCATGACACAAGTCTGAGATTGTGGTGTTCAAGGAACAGTGTCATGACACAAGTCTGATGATTGAGGTGTGTTCAAGGAACAGTGTCATGACACAAGTCTGATGATTGTGGTGTGTTCAATGAACAGTGTCATGACACAAGTCTGATGATTGTGATGTGTTCAAGGAACAGTGTCATGACACAAGTCTGATGATTGTGGTGTTCAAGGAACAGTGTCATGACACAAGTCTGATGATTGTGGTGTGTTCAAGGAACAGTGTCATGACACAAGTCTGATGATTGTGGTGTTCAGTAAAGTGTCATGACACAAGTCTGATGATTGTGGTGTTCAGTAGTGTCATGACACAAGTCTGATGATTGTGGTGTGTTCAGTAAAGTGTCATGACACAAGTCTGATGATTGTGGTGTTCAGTAAAGTGTCATGACACAAGTTTGATGATTGTGATGTGTTCAAGGAACAGTGTCATGACACAAGTCTGATGATTGTGGTGTGTTCAAGGAACAGTGTCATGACACAAGTCTGATGATTGTGGTGTGTTCAAGGAACAGTGTCATGACACAAGTTTGATGATTGTGATGTGTTCAAGGAACAGTGTCATGACACAAGTCTGATGATTGTGGTGTTCAGTAAAGTGTCATGACACAAGTCTAAAGTGCCTCTGGCTTACCTGATCTACTTGTGATATACCTGTGACTTGTTTCGGGAGTTTATTTCTACCCTGGCAGCTTGGCCTGGAGTCAGTGTTTTGCTTTGACTGCCCATTCAACCAGGTTATTGCTGTTGGCGGCCCGCTGCCTCACATATCCATCACAGCCTGGTTGATCTGGCACTTGGTAGAAGTAGAGTAACACGAGAAAAAGTGGAGCACTTTCACCATCATTCATTCCATTACTGCATCATTAGAATGACACGATAAAAAAAAAAGAAACAATTTCACCATCATTCACTCAATTACTATAACATTATTGATATCACAGTGATGTTAATAATTTGTTGTTGTTGAACTAGTTAAATTAACTGATGCCTCGTAAAAATTTCCTAATATGTCAGCGGTGAAATTTCACTCATACGTCAGCAGTGGAATCTTGACCTTTTATTTTGTCTCGTGTTGCTTTGAATATACAAGTTTCAGAGATTTGATGTCTGTCGACTGCACGACGCTCATTATGGTTGCTAACCAACTGCATGCTAGTATGTATGTATGTATGTATATATATATATATATATATATATATGTGTGTGTGCGTGCGCGCGCGCCCAACCATCCAACCAACCACATATAGTAGGTGAGTACATATACATAACCCTCCCCCTCTCACACACACTTTTTATTATTATTATTATTATTATTATTATTATTATTATTATTATTATTATTATTATTATTATTTTTAACGAAACTAGATTTTTTTATAATATAATAAAAACCAGTGTTTATTAAACCAGGTAGAAACCATACAAGCACCGGGAATATATTAAAAATATAGGAAAAAATTTCATACTAGTTAATTAAGGTCAAATTCTGGATGATTAACACGTCCCTGAGTACTTAAAGTAAAGCAAGGCAGCCATGGTACTAGATTTTACTTATAGCACTGTTTTGCCTCCACTATTATGGCAGTACATGGAAGAGTCCTGGGTATTTTATATATATATGGAGTCTACCTGGAGGGTGTTCCGGGGGTCAACGCTCCCGCGGCCCATTCCTTAACCAGGCGTCCTGGTGGATCAGGGCCTGATCAACCAGGCTGTTACTGCTGGACGCACGTAGTCTATCGTATGAACCACAGTCCTGCTGGTCGGACTTTAGGTATCTGTCCGGCTGCCTCATGAAGGCAGCCAGGGGTCTGTTGGTAATTGCCCTTATTCCTGGTGGGAGGTTGTTGAACACTCTTGGGTACCGAACACTTAATGTACTCATGGCGCCCCTACTTTTCACTCTCTGGCAGGCAGAGGGGTAGCCCCATGGGTAGGGGTTGTCCCTGCTGTGGAAGGGGAAGTGGTAGTCTCAAGTGTGGCATGAAAAGTTGCCCCAGGTTAAGGGGTAGTCCCTGTTGTGGCAGGGTAAAGGGTAGTCTCTGGTGTGTCAGGTGAAGGTAGTCTGGTGTGTCAGATGAAGGGGTAGTCCCTGGTGTGGCAGGGTAAGGGGTAGTCCCTGTTGTGGCAGGGTAAGGGGTAGTCTCTGGTGTGGCAGGGTAAGGGGTATTCCCTGGTGTGGCAGGGTAAGGGGTGGTCCCTGGTGTGTTTAGGGTAAAGGGTAGTTCCTGGTGTGTCAGGTGAAGGGGTAGCCCCTGGTGTGGCAGGGTAAAGGGTAGTCTGATGTGTCAAATGAAGGGGTAATTTCTGGTGTGTCAGATGAAGGGGTAGTCCCTGATGTGGCAGGGTAAGGGGTAGTCATTGGTGTGGCAGTAAGGGGTAGTTCCTGGTGTGGCAGTAAGGGGTAGCCCCTGGTGTGGCAGTAAGGGGTAGCCCCTGGTGTGGCAGTAAGGGGTAGCCCCTGGTGTGGCAGGGTAAGGGGTAGTGCCTGGTGTGGCAGTAAGGGGTAGCCCCTGGTGTGGCAGTAAGGGGTAGCCCCTGGTGTGGCAGTAAGGGGTAGCCCCTGGTGTGGCAGTAAGGGGTAGTGCCTGGTGTGGCAGGGTAAGGGGTAGTCCCTGGTGTTACAGGGTAAGGGGTAGCCCTCGGTGTGGCAGTAAGGGGTAGTGCCTGGTGTGGCAGTAAGGGGTAGTTCCTGGTGTGACAGAGTAAGGGGTAGTGCCTGGTGTGGCAGTAAGGGGTAGTTCCTGGTGTGGCAGTAAGGGGTAGCCCCTGGTGTGGGAGGATCACTAGCCCTCCCAGTATAAGACAATATTCAGGAGCACACTGGTGAGGTGGGTGGCGTGTACAGTGTTGCTGGGAGACTTATTATTGCATGAGCTGCCTCGTGCGCTGTTTGCACACATGGGGAGGGTGGGAGTGCGTGGGAGAGACGCAACACACACACGAATGTACTTACCTATTTGTGCTCGTCTATTCGTGATTGCAGGGGTCGAATCTCAGCTGTTGGCACTTCCTCTCTGCTGGCCGCTACTGGCTTTGTTCGTGTCATACCTATTCTTTAAGCTATGTACGATCCTTCCTCTTCCACTGCTGTCTAGGTCGTTTCCCTTCCTGACCACTCTAAGGCTAAAGAAGTGTTTCCTGACATCTCTGTGACTCGTCTGTCTTTTTTAAGTTTGCATCTGTGTCATTATGTACCTGAGACCCGCCTCTCAAACACACTCAACCTGTCATTTCCTTTAAGTATTTTTTTATATTTTGTAATCATGTTAACCCTGATCCTTCTGTCCTGAAGTGTCGTCAGGTTTAGCTCCTCTAGTCTCTCCTCATAGCTCATACCCCTCAGCTCTTGGACTAATCTCACTGAAAACCTTTGCCCTTTTTTCAGCTTCTTTACATGTTTTACTAGAATTGGGTTCCATACTGGCGCTGCATACTCCAAGATGGGCCTGGCATATGTCGTGTGTAGGGTCGTGAATGGCTTCCTGTTGATGTTTCTGAACGCTACCTTTATATTTGCCAGTCTTGTGTTTGCTACAGCGGTCATTCTTTTGAAGTGTACATTAGGCTTAATGTTGGGAACTATGCTCACCCCGAGGTCCTTCTTTTTCAGAAAGGTTTGCAACTTTTGTTCCCCCGAGCCTGTACTCTGTTTATGGTCTTCTTTACTCTTCTCCGAGTTTCATAACTTTGCGTTAGCTGAAGTTACATGGCAACAGCAACTTATCAGATCAATCCTGCAGCCTGTCCGTAGCCATTTGTAATTTTTCCTTGTCTGTACTGTGTGTACTCACCTATGTGTTTACAGGGGTCGAATCTCAGCTCCTGGCCCTGCCTCCACTTGCCGCTTGCCACAGTCACTCCTAGCTTCATGGGCCCTATTTTACCTATTCTTTAAACTATGCATGGAATCTCCCTCCTGTGTGTGTGTGTGTGTGTGTGTGTTATATGGGAGGAGTGGAGGTATTGTATAAGGGGAGGAGGGGTAGTTCCTCCCGACAATTACACCAAATATGGTTCGTGACTGTACCTTCTCACGCACGTCCCCCCCCACCCTCTTAACCCCACCACTATAAATTCCCACACACCAACAAGGTATAAATTCCCTTACTTCATATAATTCTCTGATAAAAAATCCCGTACAAGGTGCCTGGATACCCGTGAGGTGTCCCTTGCCACAGGAATCAGAGATATCCCTCTCTCTTCCACGGATCAAACCTGATTACCTCCCATTCCCTAGGTACCATATGAAAATAATATAATGTGTTATGGTCGATGTGCTATTCGAGAAAGGCATCCCCATATCCCATCAGCTCAGCCTACTCTACTTTAATGTACGCAAAAGGAGTAGTGCGTAGTGCGGCATGTTTCAAATGGAGTTAAACTTATAATGCAGCTAAGTTGTTGATGCAATTAAATATTGTTATTGTGCATTTGCAGTTGATCCGGAACTATTTCTTCCATAAAAATTGTAAATTTGCATCAGCAATCCTAACCTTAGTTTATGATGCACCACTCATGAAAGTTTGAAGCCGATCGGATAAGGCATTCCCAGGTTATAAACAATCACCTTAGAAGAGAAATAATTTTGTTACCCCTTAGAAAGTAAATAATAATTATAATTACTGTTCAATAGTTAACAGGTGGTACTATCACGCGGGTTACCTGATTGCGATTTCGGGGGTCACCGCCCCCCGTGGCCGGGTCCCAGACCAGGCCTGTCAGTGGTCGACTCATGCAGAGTCTGGAGACTGCAGACCAGGCCTGTCAGTGGTCGACTCATGCAGAGTCTGGAGACTGTATTCCAGACCACAACACTGAAGCTGGGGCTCCGGAGGACTGCCTGACGTACACTGTAACATATAACTACCACGTACAGTCGTACACTATAACTTGTAACTACCACGTACACTATAACATGTAACTAACACATACATTATAACATGTAACTACCACGTACACTAACATGTAACTACCACGTACACTGTAACATGTAACTGACATACACTGTAAGAACATGTAACTACCACGTACAGTTTAGGAACGTGTAACTGCTGGTCTCAGGATCTGGCGGTACAACGGACAAAATAATCTGAGGATAAATTGCGTCCGTGGGAATGTGACAGTACTGTACACGCGAGCCCAAGTGAGGTGGAGTGTACACTCTACATGGAGTGAACGTTACGTACACTTAGAGAGTTTTGATTATACAGCATTACAAAATACCTTATTTTATGTGACAGTTGTGTTACGAGAACAACAGTGTTGCTACCCAACTCTGTATGATTGTTACGCAGTGGGAGCACCCACAGTGTTGCGGCCCAATCCTGTGATACTTACGTATTGGAGGAAACACCCACAGTGTTGGTTAGTTAATTGGGATTAAAGAGTATCAACTACAAGAGGTTCATTATGGCTACATGCCACCTGTTCATCACCAGTCAAGAATAATATATATATATATATATATATATATATATATATATATATATATATATATATATATATATATATATGTATATATATATATATATATATATATATATATATAGTATATATATATATATATATATATATATATATATATATATATATATAATGTCGTGCCGAATAGGTAAAACTTGCGATTCTGGCTTAAATAGCAACGTTCTTCTTGCCGAATAAGGCAAGCTAAAATTTGTGAATGCAGTAATTTCACAAAAATAACGTAACTTATTATTATTATTATTTCATTGTTTGTTTATTATTAAATTATTGTAAACTTATCTAAAATATTTTTAGTTGGATTAGGCTAAATTAAATTTCGCTTGTTATAATAAGGTTAGGTAAGTTTTCTAAGGTTCTTTTGGTACAAAATTATTAATTTTCACATTAACATGAAAAAATATATATTTAAACGTATAAGAGAAAATTTTAGAAAGGACTTAATTTTAAGTGATTTCTTGAATTGACCAATTTTACTTATACGGCGCCCCGAGTTTCGGCCACCTCCCAACTCTAACAATTATGTAAGTGTATTATTGTAAGTGCTTTTGTAAGTGTATTTTTGGGGGTCTGAAACGGACTAATCTAATTTACATTATTGCTTGTGGGAACAAATTCGTTCGGTAGCGGCACTTGAACAGCCTTCTGGATTGAATTATGGCCGAAAATCGGGGTTCCACTATATATGTCGTGCCGAATAGGTAAAACTGCTCAATTAGCAAGAACTCATTTAAAATTAAGTCCTTTCTAAAATTTTCTCTTATACGTTTAAAGATATATTTTTTAATTTATGTTAATGTAAAAATTTATAATTTTGTACCAAAAGAAACTTAGAAAACTTACCTAACCTTATTATAACAAGCGCAATATAATTTAGCCTAACCCAACTAAATATATTTTAGATACGTTTACAATAATTTAATAATAAACAAACACAATGAAATATATTTTTTTCGTTAGGATCAGAATGATTTTAGCGAAATTATTGCATACACAAATTTTCCCTTGTCTTATATGGCAAGAAGAGCGTTGCTATTTAAGCCAAAATAGCAAGTTTTACCTAATCGGCACGACATATATATATATATATATATATATATATATATATATATATATATATATATATATAGCATATATTGATATCACCTGTTTACTGTGATCTTTTTGCATATATATAAAATTTACTATTAAATTATTCCGTGAAGAATTTATAGCAAATTCTTCACGTACTACAACTACTACTAGTAGTAGTAGTAGTATTGTGGTCTGAGTTATCAATTTTTATATAAGTAATCTTGTTTTTCAAGAGACGAGCATTTTTTTTTTGTGTTGAAGACCAGAGACCTTTTTGTGTTGCAGGTGACGTCACTGCTGCTGGAGGCACTGACGAGGAAGCTTGGCACTCTACAGAACGAGTTAGAAACCTCGTCGAACCCCGCCACCACCGAGGGTTCTCTCAAAGCCAAGGAAAACCTCACCAGCCAACTCATTCTCACTATCGAGTAAGTGCACTGCTGACTTCAACCCAGCCCACAACCTCCTCTCAATAACACTTTTACTGTTAAGTCAGACGGGTGACTGTTTAGCGAATTAATTTTACTGTTAAGACTGTTTAACGAGGCTTCACTATTAAGGCAGTCAAACGGGTGACTGTTTAACGAGTCCTAATTTCACTGTTAAGTCAGTCAAGCAGGTGACTGTTTAGTCTTAAACAGTGATTATCTGACTTACGTTGGCCCTTGCCAATTCTATGTAAATTTCTTGGTTTACGATATTTATCCTAGGTTAAATTAAGCTATGTTATTCTAGGCTAGGTTAGTTTAGGTTAAATTCTCCTTTCAAATAATTTACCCGTTATAACAGCGGCGATGGAAAGTTTTGAGGCGGCAACAGAAAACGGGGAGCCACCCAGACTCAGGTAATCACGTTCAAGAAGAGGAAAAACACCATGCCCAGCCCTTCTAGGGCAGGGTAGGTGCCTGAGCCAGAGCTTGCTACCACCTGCAGCTCACAAGACTGCCATTCCCATGAGCCCCCCTGGGTTGGGAAAGATGGCAGACGAGAGAGGCCTATCTTCTCCCTACGAGCCCCGTGAGGGTGGTGAATGTGGCTAGGCCTGGGGACAGTTGGTCCCAACGATGAGGGGGTACTTGTATCTCCTCCCATGGAAGACATAGGTCTCAGACACTCCCACGACAGGGAGCCAAGGCCGGGTCACCATCTGGAAAAGACCCGGGCCGGAGAGTATCGGCGAATCTACAACAACAAAATGTTTAAGACCCGTTAAACAGTCACCCGTTTGATTGTCTTATCAACAGTGACGTAATGTTACTAAGATGATGGATTGGTTAAGGAAAGGCGTACTTTGCAGAGCAAATATTTTAAGGCACGTTTCTCTGGGCAGGAAAATAACCATGCCACATATAAACTAAATAATGTAGATCTTAATATTATTGATTACGAAAATGATTTAGGAGTTCTGGTTAGCAGTAATCTAAAACCAAGACAACAGTGCATAAGTGTTCGCAATAAAGCTAACAGAATCCTTGGCTTCATATCAAGAAGTATAAATAATAGAAGACCTCAGGTTGTTCTTCAACTCTATATATCCTTGGTTAGGCCTCATTTAGATTATGCTGCACAGTTTTGGTCACCGTATTACAGAATGGATATAAATGCTCTGGAAAACGTACAAAGGAGGATGACAAAGTTGATCCCACGTATCTGAAATCTTCCCTATGAGGGTAGACTGAGGCCCTGAATCTGCACTCTCTAGAAAGGCGTAGAATTAGGGAGGATATGATTGAGGTATATAAATGGAAAATAGGAATTAATAAAGGGGATGTAAATAGCGTGCTAAAAATATCTTATCATAGACAGGACTCGCAGCAATGGCTTTAAGTTGGAAAAATTCAGATTCAGGAAGGATATAGGAAAGCACTGGTTTGGTAATAGAGTTGTGGATGAGTGGAACAAACTCCCGTCATAGAACCTAAGACGTTGTGTAGTTTTAAAACTAGGTTAGATAAATACATGAGTGGGTGTGAGTTGGACCTGACTAGCTTGTGCTACTAGGTCAGATGCCGTGCTCCTCCCTTAAGTGAATGTGACCTGACCTGACTAGGTTAGGGCATTGGCTTAAGCCGGAGGAGACTTGGACGTGCCTCGCATGGGCCAGTAGGCCTGCTGCAGTGTTCTTATGTTCATGTTTCGCTCTGTGTAGAGCTTCAAGTCATTTTTCACTCTGTAAAGTTTTATAAAGCTATTCTGTCCGTGTAGAGCTTTATTAAGCTATTTTGTCTGTAGAACTTTATCAAGAAATGCTTCGCTGTGTAGAGCTTTATCAAGTCATGTTTCGCTCTACACAGAGTGAAACATGGCTTAATAAAGCTCTACGCGGACAAAAATTACGTGATAAAGCTCTACTTAGGGACAAAAATTACTTGATAAAGCTTTTCACAGAGACACATGACTTGATAAAGCTCTATAAAGCTTCAAGTCATGTTTCACCGTGTAGAGCTTCACCAGTCATATTTCGGAACAATGTAAGCTAGTGTCTGTTGAAAGCTCTTTACCTGGGAGAAATAAGCTAGTGTCTGTTGAAAGCTCTTTACCTGGGAGAAATAAGCTAGTGTCTGTTGAAAGCTCTTTACCTGGGAGAAATAAGCTAGTGTCTGTTGAAAGCTCTTTACCTGGGAGAAATAGGCTAGTGTCTGTTGAAAGCTCTTTACCTGGGAGAAATAAGCTAGTATCTTTTGAAAGCTCTTTACCTGGGAGAAATAAGCTAGTGTCTGTTGAAAGCTCTTTACCTGGGAGAAATAGGCAGGGAAGGGAGTATTCTACCTTCACCTAGTCATCTCTTCCCTTCGGGAAGGAGTGTCCTTCACGCTGGGCACTGGAAGGGGAGTTTGCTATCCCCAGGAGGAAGGGTGAGGGGACTCTTCCTTCATATGGTACAGGGGGAGAGGAACTTACACCATGTTTGGCAGTGGAAGGGTGGGGGTCGCCCATGCCAAGGGGTATGGGGGATAGGTCCTCTACCTGAAAGGAAATGGAGACTGCCTTGTAATAATAATAATAACCTTTATTTCTACAAGTACATGAACAAGGTATATAGGCCTAGCTGACATCAATGACATACTACTGTATGGAAAGCCCCTTGTTATGCTGAGCATTTCTGGCAAATTAGGTCAGTTTTGTCCCAGGATGCGACCTACACCAGTCAACTAACACCCAGGCACCTGTTTTACTGATAGGAGATCAGGGACAACAGGTGTCTTAAGGAAACACGTCTTAATCTTTAAACCCGTACCGGGGATCGAACCACGAACCTTAGCGTGTGAGCTGAGTGCGCTAGCAATCGAGCTACGGGACACCCGTTGTGGGAAATGGGAGGTGAAATGGGTTCTTCGAGACAGAGGGAGGGGATGGTACAGTCACGATAACGTTGACGGTACCACAAGTCCTTTGAGACAGAGGGAGGGGATGGTACAGTCACGATAACGTTGACGGTACCACAAGTCCTTTGAGACAGAGGGAGGGGATGGTTCAGTCACGATAACGTTGACGGTACCACAAGTCCTTTGAGACAGAGGGAGGGGATGGTTCAGTCACGATAACTTTGACGGTACCACAAGTCCTTTGAGACAGAGGGAGGGGATGGTACAGTCACGATAACTTTGACGGTACCACAAGTCCTTTGAGACAGAGGGAGGGGATGGTACAGTCACGATAACTTTGACGGTACCACAAGTACTTTATCATACTTGTTCTAAGATGCAGTTCTAAGTTCCTGCAACACTCACCTTTAAGTGGTGTTAATTGTTTTGTTTTGGTTGTGAGTGGCGCTGTTTGTGCACCATAGCAAGGTAACGTGGGTTAACATGCAACACTTGCTGTGGATATTGCAAGGTAACGTGGGTTAATATGCAACACTTGCTGTGGATATTGCAAGGTAACGTGGGTTAACATGCAACATGCTTGTTTGCAGGTAACGTGGTTAACATCACACTTGGATATTGCAAGGTAACGTGGGTTAATATGCAACACTTGCTGTGGATATTGCAAGGTAACGTGGGTTAAATGCAACACTTGCTGTGGATATTGCAAGGTAACGTGGGAATATACACTCTGTGGATATTGCAAGGAACGTTAAATCAACTTGCTGTGGATATTGCAAGGTAACGTGGGTTAATATGCAACACTTGCTGTGGATATTGCAAGGTAACGTGGGTTAATATGCAACACTTGCTGTGGATATTATGCATTTGTCAACAACGGCATTGAAGACACTGGTGCATGCAGAAGCTTTTTACTGGGACAACGTTTCGCTCAGCCACGTTTCGCTCAGCCACTATATAAAGCTCTACACAGAGGTAAACATGGTCACAGAGCAAGCTTGCTCTCCCACTGTAGTTTCTTTAATACGTTTCATAATTTTGATACTTGAATGTGGGTATTTAAAGTTGAATTCAAGGGTTAGTTTGATCATTTTGTTAGGCACTCCCATACATTTCCCTAGAGTGTTAGTTATGGTGATTGCAATTGTTCCTAATGTGTGGAATAGTTGTTGATGTTTGGGAGTTTGTAAGGTGTAGATCACATGTTATAGTTTGCAACGACGCCACTAGGGGGCTTTGTCTCCATGGTGGAATGTAGATAAATAGTTCAGAGAACCGAAAAGTTGATAAATTAGACACATGTGCGACACTTGGGTATCGTGATTGTGGAAACGCTTCGCCACACAGTGGCTTCATCAGTCCAGTACAAAAAAGAATGGTGAAGATCAGGAGTTTGAGGTAATCAGTCCCTCAGCCTAGAGTCGATGTAATCAGTCCATCAATCTTGATAAGAATACAGCACATGCGCGAGGAAGTAGCTTATATACTGGAAAAATAAACACATAAGCAGTATAATGTGATCCTTTATTGACAACGTTTCGCCCACGCAGTGGGCTTTATCGAGTCACAGACAGATCTACCTGGAAAATGAGTTACATGAATATATATAGGGTGAGAGATGAAGCAGCCGTAGGCGGTGTCACAGTGAACAAAGCCACAGGTGGAAGTAGGTCATGCCTATAGGCTTAGACAAGCGTGGAAATCCTTGTATCAAGATCCCAAGATGTTAGTGTCTGACAGGAATGTAGATAATGGTTCAGAGAACCGATAAGTTAATAAATTAGATACATATGTCTAATTTATCAACTTCAATGTTGTTTGAACCATTTATCACATTATGCTAGAGCCGAGTTTTATTGTCAGTGGAGGATGGAGTTGTGACGATTAGAGAGAATAGAGAAGAGGTAATAATGATGGATAGCATTGTTGTGGTGGATGGGCAAATAATGATAATTTGCTGTCAAATGGGACATAATTGCTGTTTGCAGATTACTCAGTGTTATTGGAATACTGTGAGAGGAAGCAGCAGAGAATGGTAGAGTAGTTGGGAAAGATGTGATAAAGGAAGATAGAAGGTGAATGAAAAAAATAGGGTAATTTAATGAGAATATGTAGAATAAATGGAAAAAGATATTTAGAACGAAAATAAGGATAATGGAAAAACGGTGAATCTTTTCAGAATTTTGGGAGTAGATGCGCGACCAGATACTTCTGAAAGAGCAAGTAAATCATAAAGTGAAAAAAAAGAAAGTTGCAAGAGGCTAGAAAGTTGCAGAAGTGTGACAAGATGTGCAGTGGATGCAAAAATATGTATTCGAAGAGCTTGGTCTTTGTGTGTTAGAGCGAGGTGCTTGGCACCTCGCTCTAACACAACTAAACGCAACTAAAAAGAACGGATAAATTAATATATATGGGTGTGAAGATAGGCATGGGTCATGGAGCAAAATAGGTTGACAAAGAAAGTTCACCAATTTTTGTTACTTGGAAGGTGAGGGGCGGATTCTGAGTAAGAGTTGAAGGGTGTTTGTGAAAGGTGTGATAAGGAGGAGGTGTCCCCTTCAGGAGGCACTTGTGAGTGGAGGAGAGTGATCTGTGTTGTTGAAGGGTGCATGAGGTAATATCTACGATGGTTAAACTTTAATGGAGTTTGTAATAGTATCTGGGAGTGTGTGTACTCTGTGTGATGTAATGTTCGCGGTTTGGTGGAAGTGGCCAACTGTCGACGATAGTGAAATTAAAACGAACGTAAATCACGGAACGGGTTGAGCTTGAACCCATGGCGCTGAGTTAAGACACATCAAGGCATGGCAAAACGCCACACGAGCGAAATGTTGTTCCACTAATAGTTCAATCCGCAATCTGTGTTTTGGCTTAACAAGGCGTCTGTGGAGTGAATGATGGTTACTGTATTATCTTCTTAGCTTCGCTCTACCTATGTGGGGAAAACTACTGATGAATTTTAAAATGTTTCGTTCAGTGTGTATACCTATTACCGTAACTTCAGCTCCGGGGTAATTAGGAAACACCATTATCGAGAGACAGTTGTAATTAGCGGTACTGACATTATTCACCTTTAATTTCAGGAAAGTTCAGAATCAGTGGGAGCAGCTGGAACAAGAGTATACACACCAAGCTATTGGTGTCCTCCGCTGCTCTAACACCCGCGGCTCTGGCAAGGTGAGAGAGAGAGAGAGAGAGAGAGAGAGAAGTAATGATATATATTTACCATGAAAGATGTAACCAATCGCAAACAAGTCGTAATGACTCGATTGCAAACAAACCATACCACGGGCGGGGATAGAACCCGCGGTCAGTCATAACGCATCGGTCTGGAGTTTTATGACTCTGACCGCTGGTTCTATCCCCGCCCGTGGTATGGTTCGCAAACAAGTGATTAACAAATGAAAACAATGCATTAGGGGATGGAAAAGCTAGTTCAAGGCCTTTCACTGTTGCTAGTGCTTTAACATCTTACCAGAAGATATCAGAATCACTGCTAGAACAAATGTAGAAGTCTTCAAGAGGAAACTGGACAAGTATCTTCTCCAGGTGCCAGATCAATCAGGCTGTGACGGATATGTGGGGCTGCGGGCCACCAGCAGCAACAGCTTGAGTAGACTCGAAACTCGTCAGGAGCTCCTGACGAAGCACCAGCAACAATGTGAAAGGCTTTGATCTAGTTTTTCATTCGCTAGTGGCTTGTTCTTACACATATTTAGCTTCCTGTGTCTCCTGTTATTCTCAAACTAGGGACAAGGTAAGTAATTACTCTTCATTGTGTTCCAGTACTACTTTGCATACATTTTAAAAAGCGTTAGGACATGTATCAGGACACGCATTAGGATATACATCCTGTGTCTATGTATCTTGTGGCTAGCCTCTTCCTAGGTTGCCTGGTTGAGGATTGTTGTCGTTCGTATATTACTTTCGGATTCTCGGTTTGTGGATCATTTACGGATTCTCGGCGGTGTTCGTGGATTATTGGCGGATTCTTGGTTTGTGTTCGTGGATTATTGGCGGATTCTTGGTTTGTGTTCGTGGATTATTGGCGGATTCTTGGTTTGTGTTCGTGGATTACGTACTGATTCTCAGCAGTGTTCGTACATCATCACCACCACCAACACCACTGTCAAAACCACCAGCATCACCACCACCACAATCATAACCATCACCACCACCACAACCACTGCCAACAAAACCACCAGCACCACCACCACCACCGGTATCACCACCACCACAATCATAACCATCAAAACCACCACCGCCACCATCACCACCACCGCCACCATCACCACCACCCACACCCACAAACGGGATTATTTTCAACCCCATCCCCCCATTTTTGCCTTCAAAAAAAAGGTCGAACGTAAAATTCTGAGACGTCCAAAGCAGCCGTGAACTTCCCACCTCTCCAGCATACATTCCCAGAATGTATAGCTCATATCACATATCTTCGTCTTTTACAAAAATAAAGTCTTTCTCACATTTCTCATTTGAAATTCATAATTTGGTCTCCATTTGCATAGTAAAAATTCTCTTTCTCACACCACTGCTCCCGAAAGAGATTTTGAAAAAAAATATTTAATGTCTTTTTTTTCAGATCAGGTCTAATCGTCTCGTTTTATAGGTGCTGTATGGCCCCTGCGAGTTTAGCGCTTCCCGTACATATAATAGTAATAATATTGATATTAAAAATATAAATTATAATTAATGATAAAAGAACGTAATTAATAATCTTTAATAGCAATACCAGTTATAAAACTAATATTAATAATCACTAATAATAATAGTACTCATTAATAATAAAACTAATAATCATTAATACTAATTAATAAAACTAATATTAATAATCATTAATAGTAATAAAACTAATAATAATTAATAAAAACTAATAATAATAATCATTAATAATAATAAAACTAATATTAATAATTAATAAACTAATAATCATTAATAGTAAAAAAACTAATTAATAATAATTAATAAAACTAATAATAATAATAATAAAACAAATAATAATAATTAATAAAAATAATAATAATAATCATTAATAATAATAAAACTAATATTAATCATTAATAATAATAGTACTCATTAATAATAAACTAATATTAATAATCATTAAAATAATAATTAATAAAACTAATATTAATAATCTTTAATAATAATAAAACTAATAAATAATCATTAATAATAATTAATAAAACTAATAAATAATCATTAATAATAATTAATAAAAACTAATATTAATAATTAATAAAAACTAATATTAATAATCATTAATAATAAAACTAATATTAATAATAATTAATAAAACTAATAATAATCATTAATAATAATAAAACTAATATTAATAATAATTAATAAAACTAATATTAATCATAAAATAATAATAGTACTCATTAATAATAAACTAATATTAATAATCATTAATAATAATTAATAAAACTAATATTAATAATCATTAATAATAATTAATAAAACTAATAATCATTAATAATAATTAATAAAACTAATATTATTAATCATTAATAATAATTAATAAAACTAATAAATAATCAATAATAATAATAAAACTAATATTAATAATAATTAATAAAACTAATATTAATAATCATTAATAATAATTAATAAAACTAATATTAATAATCATTAATAATAATTAATAAAACTAATATTAATAATCATTAATAATAATTAATAAAACTAATATTAATAATCATTAATAATAATTAATAAAACTAATATTAATCATTAATAATAATAGTACTCAATAATAAACTATTATGAATAATCATTAACAGTAAACATTAATAATAATTCTACACATTGGCTATGTTCTAATTACTGTGTATCATCATTGCTTATTAAACTATAACCCTAACAATGCCATCCTGATCCTTCACTTATATGATTGTTAATGACCTGTATAGATAGATGCAGAGATACGTAGATTGGATAAGTAGACACACTCAAGTAGATAGATAGGCAGGTAGGTACGTGTCTACTTTCCTGATAATTTTACCTTTTTTCACCTAACGAGTTTCCCTGAGTCTTGATAACATGCACGAGGTAATTAAGTACGTTAATGACCTTTCTTAATTAGTATTTTGAGTTGCATCCTCTGGATATTAATTATGGGAATTAATTTCGAAGATTAACACGACATATATATGTCGTGCTGAATAGGTAAAACTGGTCAATTAGCAAGAACTCATTTATAATTAAGTCCTTTCTAAAAATTTCTCTTACACGTTTAAAGATGTGTTTTCATTTATGTTAATGTAAAAATTTATAATTTTGTACCAAAAGAACCTTATAAAATTTACCTAACCTTATTATAACAAGCCCAATTTAATTTAGCCTAATCCAACTAAATATATTTTAGATAAGTTTACAATAATTTAATAATAAACAAATACAATGAAATATATTTTTTTCGTTAGGTTCAGAATGATTTTTGCGAAATTATTGCATACACGAATTTTATCTTGCCTTATTCGGCAAGAAGAGCTTTGCTGTGTAAGTCAAAATCGTTTTTCTTGTTACATAAAATTTGTTTTCTTTAATACATTACTGATACTTTCTGGTTAATTTCTTGCTTACTTTTTTGTGTGCTCTTCTGTTTCTTCTTGTCATGCTCTTCTCCTTTCTTCCACCTTTACCCTTCCCTAAACCCTACTTTCTCCCCTACTTCTCCTCTCCCTTCCTTCTCTCCCCTGTCTCTCCCTCTCCCTTCTCTCCCCTGCCTCTCCCTTCTCTCCCCTGCCTCTCCCTTCTCTCCCCTGCCTCTCCCTCCCTCCCTTCTCTCCCCTGCCTCTCCCTCCCTTCTCTCCCCTGCCTCTCCCTCCCTTCTCTCCCCTGCCTCTTCCTCCCTTCCTTCTCTCCCCTGCCTCTCCCTCCCTTCCTTCTCTCCTCTGCCTCTTCCTCCCTTCTCCTGCCTCTCCTCCCTTCCTTTCTCCCCTGCCTCTTCCTCCCTTCCTTCTCTCCCCTGCCTCTCCCTCCTCTTCTCCTCTCTCTCCCTGCCTCTTCCTCCCTTCTCTCCTCCTCTGCCTCTCTCTGCCTCTCCTCCTTCCTTCTCTCCCCTGCCTCTTCCTCAACCAGAGGCCATTCCTCAGCGGTTATCGAAGGAGAGATATGCGAGTCATTTATATCCTAGGTCATTTCAGGGGCATCTGAGGGTCTTCCAGACGTTCTTCTCTCTCTCTCTCTCTCTCTCTCTCTCTCTCTCTCTCTCTCTCTCTCTCTCTCTCTCTCTCTCTCTCTCTCTCCTACACATGCGTTTCATTACTTTTTCCTCATTACAAATTACCTGCTGGTAATCTTGTATTTGCCATCTTTTTAATTTTCTGTGATGGGTGTTGTATGTTGTGACACCTGTTATTCGTTCATTTACTTCATCATCTTCGTGATGAAGTAAATGAACAAATGTGCGTCATTGTATACCATACTTTGATCTTATTGTTTCTTATCATCATCTGTCTTGTACATCTTTAGTGAAAGATGAATGAGAAGTTTTGACTTGTATGTTTACTTGCATGGGTCAAGTCTCAGCGCCTGGCCTCGCCTCTTCACTGGTTCCTACTAGGCTCACTTTCTCCTGGCTTCAAGTGTCTTATCGTACCTTTTCTTAAGCTATGTATGGATCCTGCCTTTACCATTTCATTATCCAGATCATTCCACTTCCTAGCTACTCTAAGACTGAAGAAATACTTCCTAACATCACTATGACTCATCTGTGTTTTCAACCTCCAGCTGTGCCCTCGTGTTCCTGTTTCCCTTTTTTCAAACAATCTGTCCCTGTCAGTATTTTGTACTGGTAAGAATCCGCGAATGCAGATGTTCCGCGAATGCGGATGTTCCGCGAATGCGGAGGCTGATATCCGATACATCTCTAGTCTGAAATATTGTCTGGAGTACAATGACTCACGAAATCGTAATAACACGATTTCAAACAAATTGCGCAACAGGTAGGGTTTAAACCCATGACAAATGAGTCCTAAAACTCACAGGTCTGTGAGTTTTAGAACTCACTTGCCATAAGTTCAAACCCCACCCGTTCCCTGATTTGTCGAGTACAAAGTTCTGATGGATTCCTTAATGTAATAATGTTAATAGAATTACCCACAATATGTTAAGTAAAATGCACGTGGGTCCTTTTATCTGACATTATTTAGTGACGATCTTGAAAACTGTTGCAAGATTTGCTAGACTCAAACGTCGCTGATGTAATGTGTGTGTGTGGTGTGTGTGTGTGTGTGTCTGTGTGTGTGTGTGTCTGTGTGTGTGTGTGCTGTGTGTGTGTGTGTGTGGTGTGTGTGTGGTGTGTGTGTGTGTGTCTGTGTGTGTGGTGTGTGTGTGTGTGTGTGTGTGTGTGTGTGTGTGTGTGTGTGTGTGTGTGTGTGTGTGTGGTGTGTGTCTGTGTGTCTGTGTGTGTGTCTGTGTGTGTGTGGTGTGTGTGTGTGTGTGTGTGTGTGTGGTGTGTGTGTGTGTCTGTGTGTGGTGTGTGTGTGTGTCTGTGTGTGGTGTGTGTGGTGTGTGTGTGTGTGTGTGGGGCTGACAATATTTTGATAGTAATACTCTCAGGATTATTTGTTCTGTATAAATTCTTCCCTCCCAGTTTATTAACCTTATCTGGTCTTCCCTCACTCTCTCAGATTTACATTACCGACCACTGGTCGGGATTAACGTGTAGAAGCCACTTGTTTACTCTTGTAATCTGTCCACTTTTTGTCTCTTGTTTTCCTTCCTTTAAATAGTTACCTGATTTTTTCCTTCCTTCCAATGTTTCGGAATATAACTTGACAACGTCTCATCCGATTGGCTTGAAATTTTCGACTCTGGTGAACTGTAACAGAAATTGGTTCATACCTGCATCTTTTTCAAGTTTATTAGCATGCTTGATCAGGTGAGGGTTCCATGCTGGTGCAGCATACTCTAACATAAGCCTGACATAGGTCGTATATAGTATCGAGAATGATTAAGATTCCTAAAAGCTAATCTTAGATTTGTCAAAAACGTACAAATGTTGCAGAGGTTACTTTGTTGATGTGCTCCTCAGCCGATATGCTCGGTAATATGCTTACTCCTAGGTCCTTCTTGAGCCTTTGTTTCCCCAGTGTGTACTCCGTTTCTGGTCTTTGCCCTGCCCCAATTTTCGTAACCACTTGTCAGAACAATTCTACACCCTATTAAGGTCACTTTGAAGCCATTCCTTGTCCTCTTTTCTCATTAGCTTCACAATTGTCAACAGGGATACATCACACTGTTTCTTCTGGCATGTCGTACATGTACATCAAGAAAGGTATAGGTCCTAATACAGATCCTTGTGCAATCCTGCTTGTCATACTTGTCTATTTGGATGCCTCTTCCCGGACAATTGCTCGTTGTTTCCTTCCTATTACGCATTCCTTGTTCCCTGTTATTCTGCCTGCTCCTCCACCTTTTGTGCCAGTTCCTTTCCAGTGTAGTGTCTTCCATGTTATTCTGCCTGCTCCTCCACCTCTTGTGCCAGTTCCTTTCCAGTGTAGTGTCTTCCCTGTTATTCTGCCTGCTCCTCCACCTTTTGTGCCAGTTCCTTTCCAGTGTAGTGTCTTCCCTGTTATTCTGCCTGCTCCTCCACCTTTTGTGCCAGTTCCTTTCCAGTGTAGTGTCTTCCATGTTATTCTGCCTGCTCCTCCACCTTTGTGCCAGTTCCTTTCCAGTGTAGTGTCTTCCATGTTATTCTGCCTGCTCCTCCACCTCTTGTGCCAGTTCCTTTCCAGTGTAGTGTCTTCCCTGTTATTCTGCCTGCTCCTCCATCTTTTGTGCCAGTTCCTTTCCAGTGTAGTGTCTTCCCTGTTATTCTGCCTGCTCCTCCACCTTTGTGCCAGTTCCTTTCCAGTGTAGTGTCTTCCTGTTATTCTGCCTGCTCCTCCACCTTTGTGCCAGTTCCTTTCCAGTGTAGTGTCTTCCCTGTTATTCTGCCTGCTCCTCCACCTCTTGTGCCAGTTCCTTTCCAGTGTAGTGTCTTCCCTGTTATTCTGCCTGCTCCTCCATCTTTTGTGCCAGTTCCTTTCCAGTGTAGTATTTTCAAGCCAAGAATCTGCAGTCCCTCTCTCCTGCCTGACTCCCGTCATCTCATGTGATACAGGATTTACCTTCACTAAAACCTTTCTGCTTGTTACTTGCCGCTTCCTTGTGGGTGCTCACCACTCTTCTGATTATGTTCTCTATTACCTTGTATACTATGCATGTCAACGACAGGAGCCTACAGTTTAAGGCTTCTTCTCTGCTCCATTTCTTAAATATCGGGAGTACATTTGCTTCATCATTGATTTGTACTAAATTTTAGCTGAAGGTGTTCACGTAATAGTACGTAGGTACCTGGGGTGTTAGTCACCTGGGTGTTAGTCGACCGCTGTGGATCTCATCCTGGGGAACAAGATTAAAGGACCACTATGGAAATAAGACAAACAGTTCTAGATGAAGCACTAACTTTATTGGGTTATCCTGGGTGGCTAAGTCAGTGTTTCTGCTCCCTTTTTCAGAACCCGTGAATACATTGTCAGGTTCCATTTCAAATTATCTAGCACAGTTTCTTCACCTCTTTTGTAGTGTGTGTGTATTGTGTCCAGTACTCGCTGGTGTACTCTTTGATTCTGGTATTGTAAATATTATCACCCGAGAATACCTAATTAAAGTTACTATCCAGCTCCTCGTAGACTTCCGTATGTGTGTGTGTGTTGGGGGGAGCGAGACTACATTAAAACACTTTCATATGTAGGTCATGTCCCCATAACTCTCTGAAGTGTGGTGTTTCCCGCCAGTAATTTCAAGGTGTTGATCACTCACTCTCTCTCTCTCACTCTCTCTCTCACTCACTCTCTCACTCTCTCACTCTCTCACTCTCTCTCACTCTCTCTCTCTCTCTCTCTCTCTCTCTCTCTCACTCTCTCTCTCTCTCTCTCTCACTCTCTCACTCTCTCTCTCTCTCTCTCTCTCTCTCTCTCTCTCTCTCTCTCTCTCTCTCTCTCTCTGGTACTAAAGGATTAAGTATGAATGGTCATACGTTCTTACAAGTGCTTTACGAGGTAAGACTTGTTAGGCTTGGCTTATTCAAAACCTTCTAGCCATACTGTATCTTTAATATTATTACTCTTATTATTATGAGCCCATGTACACTGTAATAAAGCTGTTATATATATATATATATATATATATATATATATAAATTGTGCCGATTAGGTAAAACTTGCGATTTTGGCTTAAATAGCAACGCTCACCTTGCCATATAAGACAAGTGAAAATTTGTGTATGCAATAATTTCGCCAAAATCATTCTGAACTTAACGAAAAAAATATATTTCATTGTGTTTGTTTATTATTAAATTAATGTTAACGTATCTAAAATATATTTAGTTGGGTTAGGCTAAATTAAACTCCGCTTGTTGTAATAAGGTTAGGTAGGTTTTCAAAGTTTCTCTTGGTACAAAATTATAAATTCTTACATTAACATAAATGAAAAAAAAATATCTTTAAACGTATAAGAGAATTTTTTAGAAAGGACTTAATTTTAGATGAGTTCTTGCTAATTGACCAGTTTTACCTAATCGGCACGACATATATATATATATATATATATATATATATATATATATATATATGTGTGTGTGTGTGTGTGTATACAAACACTCACGTACTCTTTGCTCAGGTAGATGTGTTTGTGACTTGATAAAGCCCACTTGTGTGGTCGAAACGTCTTTAATGAAGAATCGTGTTATTCTGCATGTGTGTCTACTTTTCCACCGGGTCGGTATTTTATACCATTTAATTTCAAAATATTGCACCTGCGTCTTATTCACTACTTAAGATACCCAAGTATTGCACCTGTGTCTTATTCACCTACTTAAAATACCCAAGTATTGCACCTGCGTCTTATTCACCAACTTAGATACCCAAGTATTGCACTTGCGTCTTATTCACCCACTTAAGATGGCCAAGTATTGCACCTGTGTCTTATCAGTACTTTATACCATTGTTGTGATCCCATGTATACATGGCCCACATACATCTATACATGAACCACATATCGACTTCATAATTTTCCAGCAGGATTACCTATGGAGAACCCAACCGTAGACAGCAATGAACCCTTCACACAGCCAAACTTTGTACCCTGTAAAACCTTGTCCTGTAGATTGACTGTTTTCTCCGACTCCTCATCTTCCACCGTTCTCGTCTGTATTGGACTGAAGAAGCCACTGACTGGCGAAACGTTTCCACAGTGAAGATTTCCCTTGTTGCATAAGTGTCTCATTCTTCAACTTGACGTTTTTCTTAACCATTTACATCACGTCTGCTTTCTCCGTCTGCTGTAAGACTTACACTTAAGATCAGCTGGATGGCAGCGATGGGAAAAACATGGCTTATGTGAAGGCTTAGTCACTGCTCAGGTGAGACGTTCCTGTACACAAATAACCCACACATAGGAGAGAGGAGCTTACCACGACGTTTCGGCCCGACTTGGACCATTTACAAACTGACTGTAAATGATCCAAGTGGGACCGAAACGTCGTCGTAAGCTCCTCCCTCCTATATCCTGGTTATTTGTGTATTGTTCCAGTCAGGGTATTGTGCCTTTTGTTATTTAGAGATGTTCCTGTGCTAGGCTGCCAAGGCGTGGTTGGTGATAACTTCACCCCTTTCTTACGGACTAAGCGCTTTCATCTCAAGCTTAACCTTCAGTAGCTTTAGGAATAGGGTGAATAAATGTTTGAGTGATAGGGGATGTATTAGAAAAGGTCCGGCCAAATATATGCCAGTAAGCCAGCTGCATTTTTTACACAATTCTGCAGGCTAAGAGGTGTTATCCTGCTGCATTTACAGGTTAAGAGGTGTTATCCTGCTGCATTTACAGGTTAAGAGGTATTATCCTGCTGAATTTACAGGTTAAGAGGTATTATCCTACCTGAGCTCATGTCAAAGCACAGTCCTATCTAATGTATACTGCCGCCACTCAGGATGCCACATACAACAGTCCACTGACACTCAGGCACCTACTTACTGCTAGGTGAATACAGGCAGCAGGTGTAAGGTGACTAACACCCAGGTACTTACTGCTAGGCGAACAGTGACAGCAGGTGTAAGGTAACTAACACCCAGGTACCTACTTACTACTAGGTGAACAGTGATAGCAGGTGTAAGGTAACATGCCCAACGTTTCCACCCGTGCCGGGGATTGATCCACGGACGTTATTCCATTCTTACTTTCTCGTAGTTTTGCTTATCCCACTCTATCATCTGTGCCAACTCTCCAACTCTCCCTGCTTCCCATTAAACCCCATCCCTCCCCATCACTTGAAAAGCTTGAGACACGTGCGTCACTTTTCTTTTTAAGTGAAATTACCCTTCCTGCCTGAGCTCTGGTGACGGTGGGGAGGGGAGGGGAGAAGAGGGGGAATAAGATGTGGAAGGAGAAGGGCTGGGTGAGTTATAAGATTGCAGGAGGAGGAAGTGGAAGAGTTGAGAGATTGTAAGAGGGGAGGAGTGAGAGTTTTAAAACTGTAGGATGGGAAAAAGAAGAGGAGGAGGAGTTGGGGGTTGTAGTAGGAGGGGAGGAGTGAGCTGTAACATTATAGGAGGGGAGAAAAGAGAGGAGGAGGGTGTCTTCCCCCACCAGCTCAGGTATAATGTAATCAAGGCCTCGTACCTGTCTGAAGGGAGCTGTGATGAATTATCCAGTTGTGGGTCCCTACTAACCTGCCTCCCCAACCCCACAGACCTCCATACTAACCTGCCTCTGCACCCCCACACACCTCCCCACTAACCTGCCTCCCCCACCTCCACAGACCTCCTCACTAACCTGTCTCCCCCACCCCCACAGACCTCCCCACTAACCTGTCTTCCCCCACCCCAACACACCTCCCTACCAACCTACCTCCACACACCACCTCACTAACCTGCCTCCCTCATTCGCACACAACTCTCCAGTAACCTGCCTCCCTCACCCCCACACAACTCCCCAGTAACCTACCGCCCCCACACAGCTCCCCATTAACGGGGACGGGGAAGCCTTGGCTTGGATACTGAGGATTATAGTGCAATCCTAGAAACTGCACTAATTGAGAACACACCTATCAAAAATTCTACCCAACCAAAAACGAAATTGTGCAAATTCTACGTTTGTGGCATCTGTAAGCATGGAATATCAGGAAAAACAAATGGGACGTGCAACTTTGAGCATTCCAAAAAATGTCGTGACCTCCTGTCTAAAGGAGTGTGTCCTCCCTCATGTAAATTCTTTCACCCAGAAATGTGTCACTCTTCGGTCCTCCAAAAACAGTGCTACAACAGCAGCTGTCCTGCATACCATCTAAAAGGGACTAGGAGGTACAGACCTCATAAGCCAAACAAAAGTAGTTACAACAACCCCACTCCAAGTGATTTTTTAGTGGCAGGAAACTAAGAAAGAAAATGGAAGGAAATAAAAATAGTCCACCTTGGAGCCTTGTTGGACCAGTGGCCCCCATAGCCCTATAGAACCGTAACTACTGATGCCAATAATAAAATCCCACCAACAAACACAGAATATAACTTCGTTTATATTTGCTAATAAACAGGGCCTTAAGCCATCCACCAACAAAATACCTTCTATCAGTGGACTTCTAGAGGATTCAAATGCGATGTTTGTAGCCTTCACAGAGACCCACACAAAAGATCACTTTGACAACGAAATATGGATACCTGGGTACAACCTTTTTAGATGCGACAGAAAGAACAGGCAACAAGGGATGGTTGTCCTGTATGTCAGAGAGTCGCTCATTTGCACGGAGATATTGAACACCACAAATGATGTAGTTGAAAGAGCTAACAAAGACCGAGAACCAAAACCTAGTCATCGTGGTTGTATATAAGCCACCAGATGCAGCTTCCCAACACTTCAAGGAACAGCTACTGAAAATTGATTACTGTCTGGAAAGCCTTCCAGTCACATCCCCAAACATCTTACTGCTTGATCATTTCAGCTTAAGGCATACAGAATGGAAGAATGTAGCGAATGATGTTGTAGCAGAAACAATCCCTGGAGGCAGCGCAGATGGAAGGTCACAATCCCTGGAGGGAGCGCAGATGGAAGGTCACAATCCCTGGAGGCAGCGCAGATGGAAGGTCACAATCCCTGGAGGCAGCGCAGATGGAAGGTCACAATCCCTGGAGGCAGCGCAGATGGAAGGTCACACACGCATGAGCTGCTAAATCTCTGCGATAAACACACCGTAAGTCAGCAGATAGTGGAGCCAACAAGACTGGAAAACACACTTGTCCTTATCTCCACAAATAATGAGGACCTGGTAAGAAACATAATATCAAAAACAACTAATTCCGATAACAATCTAATCGAAGTTCAGACTTACATGCACATGGGTCCTGATCACCAAAATGCACGTAGCTGTGAATGTGTCTTCACCAAATACAACATCAACTGGGACCAGGTGAACCATGTCTTAAATGAAACATGTTGGGAAGATATCTTAACATGGATCCAAACCAGTGCCTTGAAAGGATCAACTTCCTGGCAGATGAAGAATGTTCAAGACATATTCCCCTAAGAAAGAAATAGAGAAGAAGTAAACTGGAGGAAGACGCTCCCTCTACAGAAGACGAAGAAGAATCACTGAGCTCAAGAACTCGTAGATTATCTGATACACGGAAGCTAAAATCTCTAAAAGCTATTAGTGAAATTGAAAGAAATTCGAAATATTTCTCTTCAAATACCAAACACAAGGCAAATAACACATCTAGTATCGGGCCCCAGCTAAGACAAGATGGGACTTCCACAGATGACAACAAAGGAATGAGTGAGATACTGAAATCCCAATAGTGAACCAATAATCAGTCTAAAGATCGACAATCCAAATTATTTTTCCATGGATGAGCCTCAAAACTACATCAATGTATGCCAGATTTCCGACATTACCCTAACTCTGATAGACTTTTAGAAAACCATTGACAACATGCCCATGCACTCAGCCCCAGGCCCAGACTCGTGGAACTCTGTGTTCATTAAGAACTGCAAGAAACCCCTTTCGTGTGCCCTAAGTATACTATGGAGAAGGAGCTTACACATGGGTGAAATTCCAGTCACTAAAAACAACGGATATAGCACCACTCCATAAAGGTGGCAGCTCTAACGTCCCACATCATAAAAATCTTTGAAAGAGTTCTAAGAAGCAGGATTGCAATCCACTTGGATTCCCAAAAACTGCACAATCCAGGGCAACATGGGTTCAGAGCAGGTCGCTCCTGCCTCTCGCAACTACTGGACCACTATGATATGGTCTTGGATGCACTGGAAGAAAAACAGAATGCAGATGTAATATACACAGACTTTGCAAAAGCCTTTGACAAGTGCGATCATGGCGTAATAGCACACAAAATATGTTCCAAAGGAATAACTGGCGAAGTGGGGAGATGGATCTTCAACTTTCTAACTAATCGAACACAGAGTAGTGGTAAACAGAGTTAAATCGGAAGCTGCCATAGTGAAAAGCTCTGTTCCACAAGGCACGGTACTCACTCCCATGAGTGTATTACAAACTCTGACCATACAATAGAACGAAAAAATGTGAGGGACCTGGGAGTGGTAATGTCTGAGGATCTCACTTTCAAGGATCACAACGGTGCCACAATCACAACTGCAAAGAAAATTATAGGATGGATAATGAGAACGTTCAAAACAAGAGATGCCAAGCCAATGATGATCCTTTTTAAATCACTTGTTCTCTAGGCTGGAATACTACTGTACATTAACATCTTCGTTCAAAGCAAGTGAAATCGCAGATCTAGAGAATGTACAGAGAGCCTTTACTGCACATATAAGTTCCATCAAACATCTGAACTACTGGGAACGCCTGGAAGCACTTTACTTGTACTCACTGGAGTGCAGGCGAGAGAGATATATATCATAATCTACACTTGGAAAATCCTAGAAGGAATGGTCCCGAATCTCCACACAGAAATCACTCCCTACGAAAGTAAAAGACTGGGCAGTCAATGCAAAATACCCCCAATGAAAAGTAGGAGCGCTATTAGAACACTAAGAGAAAACATAAGTGTGCGGGGCCCAAGACTGTTCAACAGCCTCCCACCAGGCATAAGGGAAATAACCAGTAGGCCCCTGGTTGCCTTCAAGAGGGAGCTAGACAGATACTTAAAGTTGGAACTCAAATATAATTATTAATGTTAAATATTAAAATTTACGGTACTCTTCCTTTCTTGCTTCTTCCTCCTCCTCTGCCGCCTCTTTATCCTCCTTGTTTTACTTTATCTCTCTCATTATTATAACTAATAATATGCTGCTGCGGCGGCGGCGTCTTCGTCTTCGTCGTCGTCTTCTTCGTCGTCGTCTTCGTTTTCTTCTTCGTCGTCTTCTTGGTCTTCTTCGTCTTCTTCTCAACGTGGATAGCGAAATGCAGAATCCCATACGAAATTTAACTCGGCTTAAAACAGCTAAGTGAGTATATCTAGGTGAATATACTTAGATGAGTATATCTAGGTAAATATATCAAGTTGAGTATATCTGAGTGATAAATACTCAAAAACACTTCTCGTAAAACTCATTAAAAACTCGTTCCTGTCACTAATCCAGACACCTAAAATCCGGAACAGCCATCTGGCAGCGGATTCTCAAAAACGTCAACAGATCCTGAGCCAGAGAGGGGGGAAACCTACCTAAGTTAGGGAGACTTAATGACTATTATCCCATGACGGGAAAATTATGAGGAAATTCAATTAAGAGTTTGGGTGAAGTAGTGTAATGGTTGAGTGGTTGGTGGGCTTTGAGGTTAGTGGCGGCGGTTGGTGGAGGATAGAGGTAGAGGGGATAAAGCTATAAAAGGGGAAATAGAGAATGATAGGGAAGTAATGGGAGGGAGAATAGAAGGTAGTAACAACAGACGGCGGTTATATATATATATATATATATATATATATATATATATATATATATATATATATATATATATATATATATATATATATATATATATATATATATATATATATATATATATATATATATATATATATATATGTCGTGCCGATTAGGTAAAACTGGTCAATTAGCAAGAACTCATCTAAAATTAAGTCCTTTCTAAAATGTTCTCTTATACGTTTAAAGATATATTTTTTTAATTTATGTTAATGTAAGAATTTATAATTTTGTACCAAGAGAAACTTTGAAAACCTACCTAAACTTATTACAACAAGCTCAATTTAATTTAGCCTAACCCAACTAAATATATTTTAGATACGTTAACATTAATTTAATAATAAACAAACACAATGAAATATATTTTTTCGTTATGTTCAGAATGATTTTGGCGAAATTATTGCATACACAAATTTTCACTTGTCTTATATGGCAAGATGAGCGTTGCTATTTAAGCCAAAATAGCAAGTTTTACCTAATCGGCACGATATATATTATATATATATATATATATATATATATATATATATATATATATATATATATATATATATATACAAAAGAAAGTGTATTGTGCATGGAAGTAGAAGTTCCAAGATTCTTCTGATATCTTGTTCACGAGACAGAAAAGACTATCCACAGAGTGCAGAACGTTTAACAGGCTTCCGTTTCTCACTCCTCCATACAGAATGGTGGTACTATAACTCTTACTCTCAAATATAAAATAAATTTTGTATTTTTATTTCAGATGTAGAGTAAATAATGGTTATTATTATTTAAAATAGTAGAAAAGTTTTATTTTATGGTTTAAAATAAGTTGATGGTGGAAAGTGCGGGTGAAAAAACATGTGCTTTTGTTTACAACAGTTGCCGTGTATGACATTTACAATTTACAAAAGTGGGCATTAACAGTGCCAGGCACTCTGTTGAACCATTAAGCTGCCACGGACCATCACTTGCTTGTGTTTCTAGTGTGAGGTCACCTTTGTTACTAGTGTGATGTCGCTTACCTGTGTTACTAGTGTGAGGTCACCTGGTGCTAGTGTGAGGTCACCTTTGTTGCTAGTGTGAGGTCACCTGGTACTAATGTGAGGTCACCTTTGTTGCTAGTGTGAGGTCACCTGGTACTAGTGTGAGGTCACCTTTGTTGCTAGTGTGAGGTCACCTTTGTTGCTAGTGTGATGTCACCTTTGTTGCTTTTGTGATGTTGCTTACCTGTGTTACTAGTGTGAGGTCACCTGCTACTAGTGTGAGGGCACCTTTGTTACTAGTGTGAGGTCACCTGGTATTAGTGTAAGGTCACCTTTGTTACTAGTGTGAGGTTACCTGTGTTACTGTGAGGTCACCTTGTTACTGTGAGGTTACCTGTGTTATTATAGTGAGGTTACCTGTGTTACTAGTGTGAGGTTACCTGTGTTACTAGTGTGAGGTCACCTGCCTGTGTTATTAGTGTGAGGTCACCTGCCTGTTACTAGTGTGAGGTCACCTGCCTGTGTTACTAGTGTGAGGTCACCTGCCTGTGTTACTAGTGTGAGGTCACCTGCCTGTGTTACTAGTGTGAGGTCACCTGCCTGTGTTACTAGTGTGAGGTCACCTGCCTGTGTTACTAGTGTGAGGTCACCTGCCTGTGTTACTAGTGTGAGGTCACCTGCCTGTGTTACTAGTGTGAGGTCACCTGCCTGTGTTACTAGTGTGAGGTCACCTGCCTGTGTTACTAGTGTGAGGTCACCTGCCTGTGTTACTAGTGTGAGGTCACCTGCCTGTGTTATGAGTTGTTTTGGGTAGATTTGTTTATGTACTAAATGATTATACAAAAAATTGGCATCTTTGGAACAATTAGAGATCAGAATTCCTTTTGTGATCGGCTTAAATTTTTTAGGCCTAGTGTGTTATAGAGAATGTAAGGTTTATGTTGTTATTAGACTCCCTTAGTCCCAATTTGCCGATTTTATTAAATGGTGATGTTGAAATCCTTTTAATACCTACAGACTGGTATAGTTATATTGAGGGACTAATTACCTCAAACACCTTCTGATCTTCACCATTCTTCTTTGTATAGCACTGATGAAGCCACGATGTGTCTAGTTTATAAATTTATACCTTATTTACGCATTGTTTAATGAAACTTGCTTAGTCTTCTTCCTTCAACGCACCGGCCGTATCCCACTGAGGTAGAGTGGCCTAAGAAAAATGAAAGTTTCTCATTTAGTAATTTATACCTGAGAAGGGGTTACTAGCCCCTTGCTCCCGGCATTTTAGTCGCCTCTTACGACACGCATGGCTTACGGAGGAAGAATTCTGTTCCACTTCCCCATGGATATGAGGAAATCAACAAGAACAAGAACTAGTAAGAAAATAGAAGAAAAACGAGAGGGGTGTGTATATGTATGCTTGTACATGTATGTGTGGTATGACTTAAGTGTATTATAAGGCAGAAAAAAACAACAACAATCCTACCATCTTGTAAAACAATTGCAATTGATTTTTATGCAATAACATCTTGATCAATTAGGCACGTGCAACACTGTAGACGTTTTGCCATCCAGTGGCTTCATCTGTGGAAAAATTAAAAACAAATGCAGTATATTGCTATCCTTTATTGACTACGTTTCGCCAATATAGTGGGTTTTATCAGGTCACAAACAGATCAGTTAAGGATAAACGGTCAATAAAGAATAACATACTGAATTTGTGTTTAATTTTTGCATTGTGTCACTATTTCATACCTTTCCTCTCCATCGACTTTATTTATATAGTACAGTGGACCCCCGGCTAACGATCACCCCGGAAATCGTACAATATGTAAGTATAATATTGTAAGTGCTTGTGGAAGTGTATTTTTGTGGGTCTGAAATAGACTAACCTAAGTGACATTATTTCTTAAGGAAGTAAATTCATTCGGTAACGGCACTTGAGCAGGCTTCTGGAATGAAGTTTGTTCGTTACTCGGGGGTCCACTGTATATGGACGTAAACAATATACAGCAGATAGTGGAAGATGAGGGAATCAGTCCCTCAGCCTATGAACAGCTGATGAGCGATGTAGTCTGGATAAATTGGACACATGTGCAACATTTGGGTATCTTTAATGGGGAAACGTTTCGCCATCATTCTTTTTCAATATTTATGGACTGATTACACCGACTCAAGGCTGAGGGACTGATTACCTCAAACTACTCCTGTTCTTCACCATTCTCCTTTGTATTGGACTGATGAAGCCACTGTGTGGCGAAACGTTTCTCTGAACCATTTATCTACATCACTGTAGTCTTGAAGAATCTGAAGTGTGTCTGAGATCTTGTCAGTATTGAATAACATTGATATGCAACATTAAGCTCCGTGGTTCGATCTCCGGTACGGGTGGAAGCATTGGGGGCGTGTTTCCTTAAGAAACCTGCTGTCACTCTTCACCTAGCAGTAAGTAGGTACTTGGGTGCTAGTCGACTGGTGTGGGTCGCATCCTGGGGACAAATCCTAAGTTGCGAGAAATACTCTGCATAACCAGGGGCTTTCTATATAGTAGTATGTCTTTGATGTCAACTATGGTCTGTATAAGTTGCATCATGTACTTATAGAAATAAATTATTATTATTATTATTATTATTAGTGTGCTGGTGTATTTTAGGATATTGGTCTCTGAGAAAAAGAGAATGCCTCTTTAGCTTGGCTTCAAACCTGGTATTACTCACTGCAAGGTTTGATTTAATTTAAGCTTGTGTATGTAGTAATTCGACAGTTTTATTAAATAGTGAATTTAGACATTTGTGTAACATTTTCATATTTTTTTATTGTGGAAACGTTTCGCCAACCTGTCGGTTCCCGAGCCATTTATCTACATTAATATTAGTGTTCAGGTTGTAACTCGTGAATGGCTCTCCCGATTGGCTTCAAATCTTCAATGCTAACATTTAAATGTATTAAAACTTAATGCCGCACTCTGCACTATTTATTTTACCTGTATTGGGATCACGCAGCCTCTGAAACGTGTAGAGTTTAGGCTGATTCTTAGTTTTCTGGTTTCCTTCTTTATTTTCTGCTACATTCTCCCCCTCTCTTCCTTACATCTCTCTTCCCTCTCTTCCTTACCGTTCTCCCCTTTCCTGTCCTTCCTCTCGTCTCCTCGCTCCGATCTCCCTTTTTATCTCCCCCCCCTCGTCTTCATCAACCTTTCGTCTCTCCCCGTCTTCATCTCCCTCTCGTTTACTGTCGTCTCCTCCCTCCCTCCTCTTTTCTCCCTTCTGTGTTTGTTATTAAGTCTTTTTTCCTCTTCCCCTTATATCTCACTTTTTCATTTCCTCATTATCACCTCCCCTCGTCTCTTCTTTTATCTCCCCACTCAACTTTTTATTGCACTTTTTCTTCTTTCTCTTATCCTCTTCTTTCCCCGTCCCTCGCTTTCTTCCGGTCATTTCCCGAGTTGTTTCCAGTTTCCCTTTTCATTTACTGTTTTCTTTTTTCCAAGTTATTTTCGTATCCCTGTGTTTGTGTGTGTTTGTACTCACCTATTTGTGGTTGCAGGGGTCGAGTCATAGGTCGTGACCCTGCCTCTTCGCTGGTGTACTCACCTAGTTGTGGTTGCAGGGGTCGAGTCATAGGTCGTGGCCCTGCCTCTTCGCTGGTGTACTCACCTAGTTGTGGTTGCAGGGGTCGAGTCATAGGTCGTGGCCCTGCCTCTTCGCTGGTGTACTCACCTAGTTGTGGTTGCAGGGGTCGAGTCATAGGTCGTGGCCCTGTCTCTTCGCTGGTGTACTCACCTAGTTGTGGTTGCAGGGGTCGAGTCATAGGTCGTGGCCCTGTCTCTTCGCTGGTGTGTGTGTACTCACCTACTTGTGGTTGCAAAAGTAGAGTTTCAGCTCCTGGTCCTGCCTCTTACGGAGACCATTACTTGGATCACTCTTTGTTTCCTGAGCCATATCGTTCCTATTTTTAAAGCTATGTATACATGTCTGATAGCTCTTCATTTTGTCCCAGTAAGTTCTCTTGACAGCTGAAGTTACATTTACTGATAATTCCTTTATATTGGCTCTTTCTTAGGTTCTGTCCTTATGTTTGTACTTTAATTAGGTACAAACAGACGTTAATTATGTCTTATTAGTTTCCCATTGTGTTTTGAAGATTATTTCTAGTGTATTTACACTTCTAGTAGGCTCTGGTATGTGTTCAAAGCAAACTTTACTCAGAACCCCAGTAGATCTGTTGTGTGTCTTTTAGGCTAACGTTCTTCCAAGTTCTGTTTGTGGTACACTGCTGTTGTCTACCATCTTCCAGTGTCTGTTGAGCTGACGTGCTTGCAGGTACTGTTTCTGATACACTGCTGTTGTCCACCATCTTCCAGTATGTCTGTTGGACTAGCGTTGTTACAGGTACTATTTCTAGTACACTACTGTTCTTCATCTTTTTTACACCTGAAATGTTAAAGTCTCCAAGGAGGATAATGTTTGGCTCAGGGGTTTTCAAGGCTATCAAGACAGCTGTCTGTCTTCGTTATCTGTTACAGGCTTTCTGTATAGTAGTATGTCATTGATGTCAGCTAGGCCTGTATACCTTGTACATGTACTTGTAGTAAATAAAAATTTATTATTATTATTATTATTATTTTTATTGAAGAATTGAGACACTTGTGCAACATATGGGAATCTTTATTGAAGAAACGTTTCGCCACACAGTGGCTTCATCAGTCCAATACAAAGCAAGAAGGTATAAGGAGAGTAGGAGTTTGAGGTAATCAGTCCCTCAGCCTGGAATCGATGTGTTCAGTCCATCACTCTTGTAGGAAGTGAATTCCCCAGCCCTTGTCTTCTTTTTAAAAAAACTGGTACTTTTACTGTACCATGTGATGGTTTTAACAATTATGTGAAGAGTTTCTCACAGAACTAGTGTCACTTGCCTAATTACGAGGTACTGAGTAGGTGTTGTGCTCCTTGTGTTCCTGTTGAGGCGTAAAGTAGGTTTTCTCCTTGTGTTCCTAATGAGGTGTTAAGTAGGTGCCGTGCTCCTTGTGTTCTTAATGAGGTGCTAATAGGTACCGTGCTTCTTATGTTAATAACGAGGTGCTAAGTAGGTGCCGTACTCCTTGTGTTCCCAATGAGGTGCTAAGTAGGTATTGTGCTCACTGTGTCGCTATTTGGTTGTTAATTAGGTGGTGTTTGAAGTACCTGAGACACTGATACTTGATACTTGGGAATGCTTAAGTGGTAGTGGTGAGTTGGTCCTTTCTCTCTCTCTCTCTCTGTCTCTGTCTCTCTCTCTCTGTCTCTCTCTCTGTCTCTCTCTCTGTCTCTCTCTCTGTCTCTCTGTCTCTCTCTCTGTCTCTCTCTCTCTCTTCTGTCTCTCTCTGTCTCTCTCTCTCTTCTCTGTCTCTCTCTCTCTGTCTCTCTCTCTCTCTCTGTCTCTCTCTCTCTGTCTCTCTCTCTGTCTCTTCTCTCTCTCTCTCTCTGTCTCTCTCTCTCTGTCTCTCTCTCTTCTCTCTCTCTCTTCTCTTCTCTCTCTGTCTCTCTCTTCTCTCTCTCTCTCTGTCTCTCTTCTCTCTCTGTCTCTTCTCTCTCTGTCTCTCTCTCTCTCTCTCTCTCTCTCTTCTCTTCTCTCTCTCTCTCTTCTCTTCTCTGTCTCTCTCTCTGTCCTCTCTCTTCTCTCTCTCTCTCTCTCTCTCTTCTCTCTCTCTCTCTCTCTCTCTCTCTCATCTCTCTACTCTCATCTTCTCTCTCTTCTCTTCTCTTCTCTTCTCTCTCCTCTCCTTCATCTCTTCCCTTTCTCTCTCTTTCCTTTACTTCTGCCTTCATGCCATCCTATGACGTTCCATTTACTTTCCTGCTTCACTCTCATGTCAACTTCCTCTTTCTCTCTTTCCTTCTTGCTCCCTTCCTTTCCCCTTTTCCCCTCTCTTGCCCCTTTACGATTATTCTTCCTGGTTATCCTGTGGTCACGTTCGTTTACATTTTGTTATTATAGTAATATTTATAGATAGGGGTTACAAAATCATATTATTTTTGGCTAGGTTATACTATGGAGATCAGAGAAGATTGCTACAGTATATTGGTGACTATACAGCAATTTTTAAATGGGATTTTTTGGGTTTTAAATTAGGGGTTTGTATTTTGAGATGTGTGTGTGTTTTTTAAATGAATCAAATACTAGTGTAGTTTTTCATACAATTTAGATTGTAATAATATGGGGTTTCAATTTTTTTTTTTTTTTAATATGAGTATAATTTTTTTTTTTTTTTGGGGGGGAGCAATATATTTTATTATCTTAGATCTGCTGAATAGGATCCCAAGAGGGTTCGAAATATATCGACCAATTAATCTTCTGAGTTTCTGTTTTCTTTGGGTTATTAGTGAGCATTGACAAGTGTTCATTGCACTTTAGTTAAACATTTTTTACAAGTTTATTTTATATTTATATGTATTAAAAGTGCTAAAAATATTCCTGTTATTTTGTCAATGGTTAGGGAGCTAGTAATTAGCTGCTTTGGTATTAGTTATGATATTTTGTGTATGGTAGAATGTGGAGAATATATCAGACTGATTCAGACGCTCTTGAGTCAGTGCTTCTTGAGGCAGCATGAGGGAAGGACGTGCTGGTCTTTGCTCTGGGTTTGAACACCTTTGTCTCTGCCTAGTATGAGGTAATAATGTAAGTGTGAGCCCTGGAGATGTGTGAGGTACAGGTAAACAAGAGCAGGAACACTCCTGAAGCTGCACGCTTCCAGATGAATGTTATGATTGTAGCTGTGTAAGGTAAGGGAGGGGGGAGTATACCTGGAGGGTGTTCTGGGGGTCAACGCCCCCATGGCCCGGTCCATGGCCAAGCCTCGCAGTGGATCAGGGCCTGATCAACCACTGTTACAGCTGGCCGCAGGCAAACCGACGTACGAACCACAGCGCGGGTGGTCGGGAACTGAATTTAAGTGCCTGTCCAACTCCCTCTTGAAGACAGCCAGGGGTCTATTGGTAATCCCCGTTATGTATGCTTGGAGGCAATTTAACAGTCTTGGGCCCCTGACACTTATTGTGTTGTCTCTTAGCGTACTCGTAGCTCCCTTGCTTTTCATTGAGCGGGTTGCACCTCCTACTTACCTTGGATGTCTAAAAAATATTATTATACCTAATAACTTATATTGAGTCAATTTTGGGGATTATAACTGAATAAATTTTGACTGGGTTTCCACTTCCCATTACTGTGTTTTGTTACGTTTATCTTATAACTTCTTACACTTGGTGGCAGTTATCATACATTACTTGTGATTTATTTATATTCTTAAATTAGGTGTTCATAAATTGGTCTCTGTATTTATTTTCTCATTCCTGTTTCATGTCTCAAACCTGTCGCCAGTTGGGTCGACTTCTTCCTTCTTTAAAACCACATGATAACAACTCCCCATTTATACTAGCTCCCCATCTATCCTCATTCCTCCCTATCCTCATCATCCTCATTCTTCCACATCTATCCTCATACCTCCCCATTTATCCTCATTCCTCCCCATATATACTAGCTTCTCCCCATCTGTCTTCATTCCTCCCTATCTATACTAGCTTTTCCCCATCTATACCTGTTTCTTCCCATCTATCCTCACTCCTCCCCATCTATCACCATTCCTCCGCATCGATACTTGCTTCTCCCCATCTATCTTCACTCTTCTCTGTCTATCCATGTACTCTTAATTCTTCGCATCTTTCCTAACCTCCCCAACTCTTGCCATGGCTCCTCCCATGTTCCCTTTGCTTGGCTTGCATCATCTCCCCTCGTCCTAGCCTCCTCCTCCTCCTCCTCCCTCCTCCTCCTCCTCCAATAATTTCCCCTCGTGACTCAGCCCTGCTTCCCAGACAAACCCCTCCCCCTCCTATCCTTGCTCTCCCTCCCCTCCTATCCTTTCTCTCCCTTCCCTCCTAGCTCCCCAGTCTCCATCCTACTTCCCTTAGCTCTCCTTACCTCTCACTAGCTCCCCATAGTCTCCCTAACTTATCCTTCACCCTTCTTTCTCTCTTCTCTCCCTTACAACGGTATTGGTATTCTCCCTCTCATTCTCTCTCCCTCTCCCTTTCAGCGGGTGAGAGGCTCCCTCCACCTACTCATTCCTTCCTTCACTCTCCCTCTCTCCCTTCATCGGGCAAGGGGGCGCCTCTCCCTCCCTCACCGTCGTTCAATACTGCCTGGTGCTACGCACTCTCAATTCCACGTGCAGTTTGCCTCTCTCTCAACCCTCGCATTCTTGGCTTCAACCAGCTCTTCTGCGGGTTGTCCCCGGCGTTCCTAGCCACTCTGGTCAATCACACTCAACTACAGTCAATTTACCGTTCTGGGAATCGATAGAGGAGGCTAGGTGGATGCTATGGTGGTTAGTGGGTTATGTGTGTGTGTTGTGTTTGTGTGTTGTGTTTGTGTTGTGTGTGTGTGTCTCTTTGTTGTGTTGTGTGTGTTGTGTTGTTGTGTTGTGTTTGTGTTGTGTGTGTGTGTCTTTGTTGTGTTGTGTGTGTGTTGTGTTTGTGTGTTGTGTTTGTGTTGTGTGTGTGTGTCTCTTTGTTGTGTTGTGTGTGTTGTGTTTGTGTGTTGTGTTGTTGTTGTGTGTGTGTTTGTGTGTTGTGTTGTGTGTTTGTGTGTTGTGTTTGTGTTGTGTGTGTGTGTCTCTTTGTTGTGTTGTGTGTGTGTGTCTCTTTGTTGTGTTGTGTGTGTGTGTCTCTTTGTTGTGTTGTGTGTGTGTTGTGTTTGTGTGTTGTGTTTGTGTTGTGTGTGTGTGTCTCTTTGTTGTGTTGTTGTGTGTTGTGTGTTTGTGTTTGTGTTGTGTGTGTGTGTCTCTTTGTTGTGTTGTGTGTTTGTGTGTTGTGTTTGTGTTTGTGTGTTGTTTTTGTTGTGTGTGTGTGTCTCTTTGTTGTGTTGTGTGTGTGTGTCTCTTTGTTGTGTTGTGTGTGTGTGTTGTGTTTGTGTGTTGTGTTTGTGTTGTGTGTGTGTGTCTCTTTGTTGTGTTGTGTGTGTGTACTCGCCCAGTTGTGTTTGCAGGGTGCCAGATACAGCTCCTGGCCCCGCCTCCTGGAGCACTTGGCATCACTGACTTCTGGTATCTTGGGGCCTTAATTCATACCTACTCTTGAAGCTGTGTATTGAGTTTGCCTCCAGCACTGCCTCATCCAGGTCATTCCATTTTTCAACCACCCTGAGACTAAAGAAATGTGTGGGGAGGGGATAAGGGGGAGGGGGTTAGTGGGAGGGGTGTGGGAGTGTTGTCATGAGCAGTGCATTCCCGTGTCTGCTGAACCTCGATGTGTTGCCTGCTGGGATACAGCAGATAAGTAGTCTTAGCCTGCTGTTATGCTGCTGCTGCTGCTGCTGCTGTGGCTGTGGCTGTTGCTGTAGGTGCTGGTATGGTTGCTGCTGTAACGCTGATGAAGGGACACTCACACCTCAGCGCGCGCGCGCATACACACACACACACACTTCAAGGTATGGCTGCTGGAGTTCAATCTAAACCATTACCAGATCATACAAATTTGACAAGTTACAGGAAGGCCAGAAACGGGGCAGTGTGAGCGGGAAGAAGCCGCAAATACCAGAGAAGGAGAAGGATCTGGGGGATGACATTACACTGAGCATATCGCCAGAGTTACACACAAACTGTATAACATCAGCGGTACTCAGGAACTTGAAAAAAATAAGATTACGACGACGTTTTGGTCAGATTTGGACCATTTACAAATCTCTCTCTCTCTCTCTCTCTCTCTCTCTCTCTCTCTCTCTCTCTCTCTCTCTCACGCTATAAATGGCCGAAACGTGGTGGTAAGCTCCTCTCTCCTAAGTGCGGGTTTTGTTTATTGTTCCAGTCACGATATTGTGCCTTTTTGTTCCTGAAAAAAAGGCTTTCTCGAGGGCCTTTAACGCGAGATATGTTAAGCCACTCGTTGAAGTATGTGGGCCCGCCGGGTCAAGCGCTTACACAACCTCGAAGAGTTCCAAAGGTTTGCAGTCACACTTGTCCAGTCAGGTCCAATATTGTAACAGCTAGTTAATGGTTCAGGATGGACCATAACAGCTAGTTAATGGCCCAGATGGACCGTAACAACTAGCTAATGGTACCACAACTTAAAAATGCTGGAGGAACTGAACTTGACGACCTTGACGGAGAGAAGGACAAGGGAAGACATGATTAAAATCTTGAGAAATTGATAGGGTGAGATCTTTAATTAAGAACACCAGGATCAAGGTGACTCTGGTGGAAGTTGAAGACACTGATGAACCACAGTGATGTTAGGAAGTATTTCTTAAGTCTCAGGATGGTTGAAAAGTGGAATGACTTGGATGAGGCAGTGGTGTGGTAAGCTCGATACACACACACACACACACACACACACACACACGAAGCAAGGGGATGGCGAATCTGGCAAGCGGCAAGTTGAGAGGCAGGGCCAGGAGCTAAGATTCGACCCTTGCAACCACATATGGGTGAGCGCGCGCGCGTACACACACACACATACACATCAGAGTGGGCGCCTATGACGAGCAGGGTTCCACAGGGGTCAGTCCTAGGACCAGTGCTATTTTTGGTATATGTGAATGACATGACGGAAGGGATAGAAATCAAGTATCTGTTTGCAGATGATGTGAAGTTAATGAGGAGAATTAAACCTGGATAGGCTGCAAGCCTGGTCCAGCAACTGGCTCCTCGAATTTAACACCATCAAATGCAAAGTCATGAAGATCGGGGAAGGGCAAACAAGACCGCAGACAGAGTATAGGCTAGGTGGCCAAAGACTGCAAACCTCACTCAAGGAAAAGGATCTTGGGGTGAGTGTAATACCGAACACATCTCCTGAGGCGCACATCAACCAAATAACTGCTGCAGCATATGGGCGCCTGGCAAACCTAAGAATACCGTTCCGATACCTCAGTAAGGAATCGTTCAAGACTCTGTACACCGTGTACGTCAAGCCCATACTGGAGTATGAAGCACCAGTTTGGAACCCACACTTGGTCAGGCACGTCAAAGAAATTAGAGAAAGTGCAAAGGTTTGCAACAAGACTAGTCCCAGAGCTAAGGGGAATGATCGACGTAGAAAGGTTAAGGAAAATCGGCCTGACGACACTGGAGGACAGGAGGGTTAGGGGAGACATGATAACGACGTACAGAATACTGCGAGGAATTGACAAGGTGGACAGAGACAGGATGTTTCAGAGATGGGACACAGAAACAAGGTGTCACAATTGGAAGTTGAAGACTTAGATGAGTCAAAGAGATGTTAGGAAGTATTTCTTTAGTCATAGAGTTGTCAGGAAGTGGAATAGTCTGGCAAGTGATGTAGTGGAGGCAGGAACCATACATAGATTTAAGACGAGGTTTGATAAAGCTCATGGAGCAGGGAGAGAGAGGACCTAGTAGCAATCAGTGAAGAGGCGGGGCCAGGAGCTATGTATCGACCCCTGCAACCACAAATAGGTGAGTACACACACACATACAACAGGCCTAGTGTCTAATCGACATGTGCCTAGGACAAAATGGTAACACACACACACACACACACACACACACACACACACACACACACACACACACACACACACACACACACACACACACACACACACACAACACACACACACACACACACACACACACACACACACAGAAGGGTCAATCTAAACCATTACCAGATCATACAAATTTGACAAGTTACAGGAAGGCCAGAAACGGGGCAGTGTGAGCGGGAAGAAGCCGCAAATACCAGAGAAGGAGAAGGATCTGGGGGATGACATTACACTGAGCATATCGCCCCTTGTCAGAGGAGACATGATAACGACATACAAAATACTGCGGGGAATTGACAAGGTAGATAGTGACAGGTTGTTTCAGAGAGGGAACACAGAAACAAGGGGACACAACTGGAAGCTGAAGACTCAGATGAGTCAAAGGGATGTCAGGAAACATTTCTTCAGCCACAGAGTAGTCAGGAAGTGGAATGGACTAGAGAAAGATATAGTGGAGGCAGGAACCATACATAGTTTTAAGACAAGGTATGATAAAGCTCATGGAGCAGGGAGAGCAGAGACCCAGTAGCAGACAGCGAAGAGGCGGGGCCAGGAGCTGAGTCTCGACCCCTGCAACCACAATTAGGTGAGTACAATTAGGTGAGTACACACACACACACACAGCGAGAGTGTAGTCTAGGGACTGGACACACCGCCTCTCGCTCAGTGTGAGTTCTGACGTTGGTGTGGGCGGTGCGACTGTGGGCTTCCCAACACAGGTGGATACACGGCTCTCTTTGCCACCCCATATGTCGGACTTTGTGTAACACGGTGTGTGCACACACTCGCTCAGTGTACGTGACGTGCGTCGTCTTGTGCATGCGGCAACGTGAACGGTTTCTCGCATAAACATCGCGATATCTTAAATGCTTCGCGGCTTCCGTTACATTGCAGTGGAGAGAAATCCAGTTTAATCCTGGTGTCAGTACTGGTGTTGTGTCATAAGTAGTGAGGATTACCAGTGGTGTGATACTTGAGTCTCTTGACCTGTGTCGGACGAGAGATTGTTGCACACTTGTGCAACAAAGATTAACCTAATCATACGTCTTCTATAGGAAAAAAACACACGAGAGAAATAATTTTTTTAAGATCTAGTGGAATAGTTTTTTAAAGTCGAGTGAAGAACTCAATAATAAATATTATAATCAGAATTCATGTGTTTTTGTGCTTTATTAATGTGTGATGTAATTCCCCGTACGTGCAGATAGCACATTCACATTTCAAAATAGACAATACGTATATGTATTTGATTTAAATGACATCTATTTATTCCATGTTCTAATTATAAATAAATTCTTGAAGTGCTGAATAGGAAATAATATACGGGAATTATATGAAGGGTATTTAGAATTTTTGAAATTATTAAATGAAGTGTCTTCAAGAATCTTTGGTGGCACCCATCACACGAGACGAGAGGTGTCAAGTCGAGTATACAGAGCCATCGACAGGGTGCCATCTGCTTGTCCCCGAAGTGCCTGAGTGTTGGGGGAGGGGAGAACAGGAGGTGCCACTCTTACACCTGCTGACCCTCTCCACCCACCAATACGCACTTGTATGTCAGTCAACTGCTGGGGTTCACATCATAGTGAAGGACGATTCGTATCTTGAAAGATATAACCCATGCAACATATATTTCTGGGGTTATCCTTGGGGTTAATGACCCTTCGGGGTTAATGACCTTCCAGGGTTACCCTCCAGGATACGTAGTTAATAATAATACCAGAGCTTAATGGCTCGGAGAAGACTTTCTTATTTTCATCCAACTTCTGCATTGTGGCGACGACCAAGGGAGAGAGGGACCCCTAGTGGGGTTGACTTCAACCTTACAGACACCCAGCAACACTGACCCAGCTGATGGCACTGTAGGGTCGTCTACAACCTTACAGACACCCAGCAACACTGACCCAGCTGATGGCACTGTTGGGTCGTCTACAACCTTACAGACACCCAACAACACTGACCCAGCTGATGGCACTGTAGGGTCGTCTACAACCTTACAGACACCCAGCAACACTGACCTAGCTGATGGCACTCTAGGGTCGTCTACAACCTTACAGACACCCAGCAACACTGACCTAGCTGATGGCACTGTTGGGTCGTCTACACCCTTACAGACACCCAGCAACACTAGCTGAACTGACGGCACTGTTGGGTCGTCTACAACCTTACAGACACCCAACAACACTGACCTAGCTGATGGCACTGTAGGGTCGTCTACAACCTTACAGACACCCAGCAACACTGACCCAGCTGATGCCACTGTAGGGTCGTCAACAACCTTACAGACACCCAGCAACACTGACCCAGCTGATGGCACTGTTGGGTCGTCTACACCCTTACAGACACCCAGCAACACTGACCTAGCTGATGGCACTGTTGGGTCGTCTACACCCTTACAGACACCCAGCAACACTGACCCAGCTGATTGCACTGTTGGGTCGTCTACACCCTTACAGATACCCAGCAACACTGACCCAGCTGATGGCACTGTTGGGTCGTCTACAACCTTACAGACACCCAGCAACACTGACCTAGCCGATGGCACTGTTGGGTCGTCAACACCCTTACAGACACCCAACAACACTGACCCAGTTGATGGCACTGTAGGGTCGTCTACAACCTTACAGACACCCAGCAACACTGACCTAGCTGATGGCACTGTTGGGTCGTCTACACCCTTACAGACACCCAGCAACACTGACCCAGCTGATTGCACTGTTGGGTCGTCTACACCCTTACAGATACCCAGCAACACTGACCCAGCTGATGGCACTGTTGGGTCGTCTACAACCTTACAGACACCCAGCAACACTGACCTAGCCGATGGCACTGTTGGGTCGTCAACACCCTTACAGACACCCAACAACACTGACCCAGTTGATGGCACTGTAGGGTCGTCTACAACCTTACAGACACCCAGCAACACTGACCTAGCTGATGGCACTGTTGGGCCGTCTACACCCTTACAGACACCCAACAACACTGACCTAGCTGATGGCACTGTTGGGTCGTCTACAACCTTACAGACACCCAACAACACTGACCTAGCTGATGGCACTGTTAGGTCGTCTACAACCTTACAGACACCAAGCAACACTGACCTAGCTGATGGCACTGTTGGGTCGTCTACTCCCTTACAGACACCCAGCAACACTGACCCAGCTGATGGCACTGTTGGGTCGTCTACACCCTTACAGACACCCAACAACACTGACCTAGCTGATGGCACTGTTGGGTCGTCTACAACCTTACAGACACCCAGCAACACTGACCTAGCTGATGGCACTGTTAGGTCGTCTACAACCTTACAGACACCCAGCAACACTGACCCAGCTGATGGAACTGTTGGGTCGTCTACAACCTTACAGACACCCAGCAACACTGACCTAGCTGATGGCACTGTAGGGTCGTCTACACCCTTACAGACACCCAACAACACTGACCTAGCTGATGGCACTGTTGGGTCGTCTACAACCTTACAGACACCCAGCAACACTGACCTAGCTGATGGCACTGTTAGGTCGTCTACAACCTTACAGACACCAAGCAACACTGACCTAGCTGATGGCACTGTTGGGTCGTCTACTCCCTTACAGACACCCAGCAACACTGACCCAGCTGAAGGCACTGTTAGGTCGTCTACAACCTTACAGACACCAAGCAACACTGACCTAGCTGATGGCACTGTTGGGTCGTCTACACCCTTACAGACACCCAACAACACTGACCCAGCTGATGGCACTGTTAGGTCGTCTACAACCTTACAGACACCCAGCAACACTGACCTAGCTGATGGCACTGTACGGTCGTCTACAACCTTAGACACCCATCAACACTGACCTAGCTGATGGCACTGTTGGGTCGTCTACACCCTTACAGACGCCCAACAACACTGACCCAGCTGATGGCACTGTTAGGTCGTCTACAATCTTACAGACACCCAACAACACTGACCCAGCTGATGGCACTGTTGGATCGTCTACAACCTTACAGACACCCAGCAACACTGACCCACCTGATGGCACTGTTGGGTCGTCTACAACCTTACAGACACCCAGCAATACTGGCTGAACTGATGGCACTGTTGGGTCGTCTACAACCTTATAGACACCCAGCAACACTGACCCACCTGATGGCACTGTAGGGTCGTCTACAACCTTACAGACACCCAGCAACACTGACCCACCTGATGGCACTGTAGGGTCGTCTACAACCTTACAGACACCCAGCAACACTGACCCACCTGATGGCGCTGTTGGATCGTCTACAACCTTACAGACACCCAGCAACACTGACCCACCTGATGGCACTGTTGGGTCGTCTACAACCTTGCAGACACCCAGCAACACTGACCCACCTGATGGCGCTGTTGGATCGTCTACACCCTTACAGACACCCAGCAATACTGGCTGAACTGATGGCACTGTTGGGTCGTCTACACCCTTACAGACACCCAGCAATACTGGCTGAACTGATGGCACTGTTGGATCGTCTACACCCTTACAGACACCCAGCAACACTGGCTGAACTGATGGCACTGTTGGGTCGTCTACAACCTTGCAGACACCCAGCAACACTGACCCACCTGATGACGCTGTTGGATCGTCTACAGCCTTACAGACACCCAGCAATACTGGCTGAACTGATGGCACTGTTGGGTCGTCTACAACCTTATAGACACCCAACAACACTGACCCACCTGATGGCATTGTGTCGTCCACAACAATGGTCTTGTGTACAGTTCTGTGTTCGACAGTTGTTACCCCTTACGCATTTTTTTTTCTTTCTGTTTACGTAGCCATAGTCAGTCTGGTTTTTTTTTCACAGGCTGAGCTCAAGATTCGTCTACCCTAGCTAGGCACAGTGCCGGCATCCTTAGTTTGATGCAGTACCAGCATCCATAGGTGGACACAGTACCAGCATCCTTAGCTGGACACAGTGCTAGCATCCTTAGCTGGACACAGTACCAGCATCCTTAGATGGGCACAGTGCCAGCATCCTTAGCTGGACACACTGCCAGCATCCTTAGCTGGACACACTGCCACCATCCTTAGCTGGACACAGTTCAGGCATCCTTAGCTGGACACACTGCCAGCATCTTTAGCTGGACACACTGCCAGCATCTTTAGCTGGACACACTGCCAGCATCTTTAGCTGGACACACTGCCATCATCCTTAGCTGGACACAGTGCCAGCATCCTTAGCTGGACATAGTGCTCGCATCCTTAGCTGGACACAGTGCCAGCATCCTTAGCTGAACACAGTGCCAGCATCCTTAG